>JARHVA010001533.1:295000-867500 GCA_037957365.1 Torreya grandis
ACAAAGATTAAGTTCCATCACTTGAAAACTCTCACAGAGGTACAGGACACTAATTTAGTGGGGGTTACTTGAGCTTATCTCATCATCCTCTCATGGGTGGGGGGGATTTTTTCCTATGGATTTTATCCTTCTCTTCTATTTTGAGGGGATAATTTTTTACATGGACCTCATCAAGCCTTATTTTTGAGACCCATTTATTTATTTATTTCATGTTGCTTACCCCTAAGTTTTAATTAGGGGTGTGTTGGAGTGAGTATGGATATTTCCCTATCTATTTCCACTATTAGGTGTGAATATGGTTGTTTCCCTAAATGGTTTCACTATTTGATTTTAGTCACACTGTACTTAGTTAAGTTTACATAGGATTTTTTACTATTATCTCACCTCATATTATAATGACACTTTTCAAGGTCCCATGAATGGTTGGTGAGAGGTATTTACCCTAAATATCCCCTCTATAAGCTCATTTTTTAATGAATGCAATCAATAAATTCATGCATTTGCACTTGTCTTGCACATGAATCCTACATCCTTGATAAGAAAACTATTTATTCTTATCAAGCTCAATATATAGTATAATATTATTTTATTTAAGTCTTAGAGTCTTAGACAAATATCATATAAAGTTACTAAAGCTTCGATAATACATAACAAAGCTAAAAACATCATATCATTACTCTACCCTAAATTTACTAATTGAACTCAAACAATCATTTTGTAGTGGTTTTGTAACATTATTGAGATAGTATTAGTTCATCTTTACCATGATCCAATTAACCAATAATAGTTTATATTTACCATAAAGGTTCCTTTAATCTTTCTATAATCATTCAAACATTCTCCTACATTCATTATCAAGGTTTAGTGTTTGAGTTTTTGTGTAATGGAAGCTTAAAAAAACATTTGTATCTAAAAAAACACCATGTTTGTAAAATAGGTTTAGAAGAGGTAATAAATATAACTATAGACAAATATTATGTTGTAGAATATTTTCTTTATGGTTATTATGTGCTGACATTTCATTTTGAACTAGAACTATAGGAATTGTAGAGGCTTTTTATTTAAATGGATCATTATTACTTTTTTAGAGTATAAATCTTATATAGACAACCAACTTAAATGATGATATAAGGTTTTTTCCTTCATAGATTACTATTGTCATGAGTCATGGGATATAAGATTCTTATGTTATTTGAGTATGGAATTTTTTATAGATGGCATGATGTAAACATTATTAAACCCTAAAGTATAGAGTCTAAGCAAATTCCATCCATCCAATTAACCATGACACTTAGAAAATAAATATAACTCTCTTTTCTACCTTAAGTGATTTATATTTCTCAATTAAAAACATACTATTGCTTATACATTTATTAAAATAATACATGAAGTGTAGACAAACCTCCATAAATTTTATCATATTAGAAAATAATAGTTCATATTCAACCAACACCTTAAATTAGGAAATCATACATCACACACAAAATGTAAAGCATTTAGCAGAACTGTTATGGATAAAGATGTTAAAATACCATGGTAACATGACACTCAAGTGTTTATTGAAGGAAAATTATTATTCTAAAGTAATTTACGTGAAATTATGCATATTCATTATTGAAAAGTATAATATATTTTGGGGAAAAATTGTGTCTTCTTATTTAACTTGATGTTTTAGATCACCTATCATGATCCTTCATCAAGAGAAAAGGATTAATATTCAGTGTATGGATTATGAAGCATAAAATATTTAATGTTCAAAATTACTTTACATGACTATGTTAGTATATGAATTCACACAACACCAAGTTTTTGTTGAGGATATATCATTATTTTAAGCATTCAACACTTAAATGTAAGCCAATTTTGTGAATCAAGGTGGTATGTGTGTAACCATGGATGACCATAGAATTTAATAATTTATTACTCAAATAAAATAATTAATTAAACATAAAATCAAGTTTGGGTACCAAAATACATCATAAACATAAACATAAAGGAGATAGATTGAAAACCTAACAATGAATTAGTTGTATTCATCTTATTTCCCTCAACCAATATGTTCTTTTTGATAGAATGGATTCAAAATATTATATCGACTCAAGGATCATTTTATCATGTACATTGTAATCCAAGAATAATATGTCATTTTGCATGAATAATTATATATCATTTACATTTTAACCCATGCAATTCTCTTAGTATGAAGACAACTCTAGAACAAATAAAAATATTAGTTGCAATGACACTCAAAAATTTGTGTCAAACCTAATTATCTTATCATAAAAGTGTGGCATTATAACATTAAAAAGTTAAAAATAGGAGAAAACATGTGAAATATGAAAAAAAAATGAGATATATTTATTCAATGATTGTATCAAACATGTTTGATATCATTGAGGACCCCATATTTAGTTGGGATTAGAAACAAATATAAAATTAAAAAAATAGTACATAATTTATTTAATTATTGTATGAAACACATCTGATCTCATTTAGGATCCCATATTTAGTTGGGATTATGAACAAGTATAAAACAATAATAATAGTATACAATTGAAAATAACATGTCATAAAAGTTCAAATATGTTGATAATTTGCATTACCATGAACATTAAGATCCTCAACATCCTCAATCATATCTAGACCATGAACATCATCAATCCTATAACATAAATTATCCATGAAAGTAAATTGGATTAAATACACCTAAAAATGCACCATAAATTGATTAAAAAATATAACTAATTGTAAATAATGGAACAATATATACCATTTACTAAAAAAATATATGCTCACCTTTGACTCCCTTTTATTCTCCCCTTTCCTTTTTTATTTTATGTTAAATCACCCTTATCTTGATATTACACAAACTAAATACAATTACTTTCAAAAATAAAAAATAAAAACCACAACAAATTGATTCAATAGCAAGAGTAACTAAAAATCAAGGAAAAACAAATATGCTCACCTTCAACTCTCATCTTCTCTCCTTTGTGTAATTATTTACATACAAGGCATTTTCTCCTATCAGGTTTCATAACTCATGTGTATGCACAAAATTTGAATGTATTGGTGAATAAAATAATAGAATAAAAAACATAATGTATCACTTAATTCTAAAAATTCCTTTCACCTTAGAATCTCCTACCTCATTTCCTCTTTAATTTCTTCATATTGTAAATATTGAGTTCTTATTTTATAGTTTCCAACCCTTTAGGGCTCAAATCATCAGAGTCATAAACATGTTTTTTTCCTTTAAATTAAATTTCATGTGTTTACACATCTAATATAGTTGTTTCTCTAAATTCCAATCCATAGACCTTCATTTTTATTGTCTTGATTGGATGCCTTTCTACTTGACGGTCTAAAATGGCTCAACTAACATGTGCAATTCAACAAGTGTCAATTGAATTGTTTTTTTTACCATAATATATTCACACTTTCATATAATGTATGACATTGTGATGAAATACAAAAAAATGGTCCCCGATACCAAATTCTTGAGTAATTTTGTAACCATGCTCATTATACTTAAAGATAGTCTACACACATCAAAATGTTGAAATTAAAAAAGCATCTCTTAAAAATGAACATTAAATTATGTAATATGATATACAAGTGAAATGAAAATAGAAAAACATGGAGGAATTTCCCTTGTACAATGTGGAGGTCACAACATACCACTATAGAAATATTGTGGAAGCTCATACACCACATTATCCTCGTGCTCACATGAAATATGTGAGTTTTTTTCTTAATAAAAGATGGTAACATGCTCCTAGGCAAGTAAAAGGAAAAAAAATAAGATCATAGTCATGTTTCATACCACTTAGAAAAAACTCACAAATCCTCACATATTACCTTCTCCTTATGACAATGTCCATGTACACATGATGAAGTTGAAAATGAATTGTTCAGTATCTCACAATCTTCATCATATTTATCCTCAAATGAAATAGTTGTGAACCCTTCCTCACTAGCATTATTTACCTGAAAAAGAAGTGCAATAGATATAAATCTCAATTAAGTATGTAATAAGATATAAAAGTGAATTGAAAATGGAATAAAATCAAATAATTATGAACTTTCAATCAATTATGTAATAAGATATACATGTGAATTGAAAACAAATGAACATAAAATAATTTTCATTGTGCACTATAGATATTGGGGCACATCATTGTAGGAAATATTTGTCAGGTCATAATCTAGATCATCCTCATCCTCCAAGGAAACATGTGTGCACCCTTTACTAGCATTTTTTACCTAGAAAGAAGTGCAATAGTCATAAATATCAAATAAGTATGTAATAAGATATATATGTGAATTGAAAATGGAAGAATATCAAAGAATTATGATTCACTAATTAAGTATGTAATAAGATATACATGTGAATGGAAAATAAATGAACATCAAATAATTCCCCTTGTACATTGTGGTGATTAAGGCATGTCATTACATGAATCATTTACTACCTCATAATTTGCATCATCCTCATCTTCCAATGAAATAGGTGAATTTATTTCTTCATTGGAGATGATAATAGGTTCCTTTACAAGTAAAATAAAAAAGTGATGATCCCAATCATATTTCATACCCATATGCCTTACTCAAGACAATGCACTATTATATTCATATTTAGAACACCACCAGACCTTCTTAAAAGGAATACACCAACACTTTATTGTGACTCTCAATATAAGGACCAAAGAGAACCTACAAGTAGTTGTCTAAAAGCTAAGCAATATTTTTTAGTTATGCATTAACAACCAAAATAATGTACATGTATCAACTAATCCTAAATATAGAATATAAGGATCATGTTCACCTATAATATTGTGCTACTATTAGAAAAGGATAATAAAATGATATTCCTCTATCATGTCATTTGGAAGATGGTTTGAGTAATTCAGGACATAACATATGATAAAATTAAACATACTTACTTGGAGAAAAAGAGTTTTTCTTCATTTATTCTACCCTCGCTAGAGAACCATTGCCTAATAATCTAGCTAAGAGGAAGTGTATGCTGAGTCAGAACATTATTAACTACTGATTGAAAAATATATTTACTCTTACTTGTACAACCAAGAGAATTAAGAGGTAACTATTCATAATTAATATGGGCATGTTAACATAAATTGCAACAAATTGATTTAAACATTTAACATAAAATGTACCTTCTCTACATATATAAAAAAGGGTTAGGAGTATTAATAATAAATTTCATTTAAACATGCAAATATTAAAGTAACTTGTTGTAAGATAAGACTATTAATAACCATCATAAATAGAATAACAATGTGATTATAATATGCATATGCACACCATGCTTTTATTCACATTATATGAATTTAGTAAGAGATGTGGCAGGAATATTCAATAACTTTTCTATTCATTTTGAAGTCTAATATAATATGAAATTAAGAAATAGTATACTATTTGAACATGTATGAAATTTTCATTAAATGAACAAACACTTTATATCTAACCAAACTTATTTACAATTCACATGAATGTTAAGCTATATTTATTAAGATGTATAGGTCTTATAATTAGTATAAATAATTTAAGTATATGTGTTCAAAATATTTTGAAAGATATTAATTTGACACATTTATTTTAGATTTGTTACCTACCACAATGATTAAGGAACTCATTACCTTCTCCATGAATATCCTACTAGCTCATGACAAATTGTTTCAATCTAGTTGCACCAATGCATTGGACTTGAAAAAATATTTTTAGAAAAAGTGGGATCCGAACTCCACCACTATATGCTTAAGACATCCAATTTTTTCAATCAATGTCTCCAAGAAAGAAGAAAAATTTCTGTGTGATGGTCAAGTAGATGTCAAATTTAGGATTAAAACTACCTTATGACAATATAAAATTTTTTTTTTGAAGGATCAACATCTTTATTGAAAACTCACACTGTTACCTCTACCACCACCATGGATGCCATTATCAGTTATGCCTAATTGTCCTAAAACATAACATGTTTCCTTATATTACAACAATGCATGACAAAATATACTTAGCTATGAAAAGTAAAAAAATAATTTGGATAGTCTTTCAATTTTAATGAAAAAAGTACAATGTTGTACACTATAAATTATAAATGTTTTAATAACCCTTTATTAATTATCTATCCTCCATAATAAATCTTAACTAAAATTTGAAGGAGCCAAAGAAATAAAAATTAATGAATTTGAGATAATTATACATTTCATAGTAAAAACCATAAGAACAATGGATCTAGTGAGTTTACATACTATATCATGAACTACATATTGTAGAGACTAGACTTTATTGTATTAGTAATAGTATATATTCTCTTGGTAAAAAAAATAATGGTGTTTTCAAAGCACTACTTATAATGCACATGATTCATCAAGGGAGATAATGAGTTTACATATTATAGATATTATGAACTATATATTATAAAGACCAAACTTCATTATAGTAATAGCATATATTCACTTGGTAAAAAATATTTTGTGGGTGTTTCAAATTACTAATTTTAATTCACATAGTTCATATATGTTAACACATCTGTGCATTCTAATTATAGCTGACATGTCTGTGCGTCCCACAAAATTCATCAAATATCCTTGTTCATCATTATGTTATTGTTATGTTAATGTTCATTTATATTGTCATGTAATGTTCACCAAGAAAATTAAAATTTAACATCAGGTGAATGTATTCTGCTTCCTAACCAATAAGACTAAAATTTGATAGTATACTATCGCATCATTCTCTTGTTCATGTAATGCACTACTTGTAATGCACATGGTTCATACCTATTAACACATTTATAGAGAAAGCCAATGTCTGATTGATAGCTTCATGTATAGGATATCTTCCAAGACAATTACACATATTCAAGTATTCTTAGCATTAGTAAATTGAATTATTAGGTAGGTGGTGCAAAAGTAAGGGGTTATTGCCAATTCAATTCCACCCATAGAAACATGTCTACATTAGCAGTTTGGAGGATTTTTCCATTGAAATTTTAACATCAATTCATAACTACTGAGAATACCCACTAATCATAACCAATCATTATAATCAATGTGAATTGTTATGCTAGAAGTTGACTTCCACATTCTTGCTAGTTACTCCATCTACCAATGCCCTATCCATTCCATTACCCTATTATTCCTCTATTGATGGGCCCCACAATAATTTGATGCATACACTTTAATAATATAAAAAATCCTTCAATTTATAAAATCACATTTTCAAATCTCACACCCACTTTTAATTCCATTACATCCAAACCCCTGTTCATTGTCATTATCAAGAAAAATAATGTAGATAAATAATCTCTACCACAGTTGCTAAGGCAATGATAATTACCCCTAGAACCCAATGGTTACACTCATTGTTTATGAAAATGATGATGAAATTTCATGAGAAAAATACTCCACATTGATAATACATACATCTTATTGTGGGTGGGATTGAATCAACAATAACCACTTCCATATGCACCACTTGCCTAAAAATCCATTGAATATGGCCAAGGATTCTTTCAAATGTGTAATTATAATGGAACATCTCTTATAAATGAAGATATAAATCATCATTGACTTTCTCTATATATGTGTTAATGAGTATGAACCATCTGAATAATTAGGAGTGATTTGAAAGCACCCTCATAAAAACTCTAATTTTAAGATTATTAGGTTGGGATAATGGAATATAACACTATATGTTTCCTTCCTAAGCAATGTGTCCAATAAGATAGAAAAAATAACAAAATGTCTACTTGTAATATCCTTGGACCTTTATTTATAATAAAAAACAAAGCCTTATTTTTTAAAGAAAGCACATTATAATAATACAAAGAGTTAAAATTGTTATAGTGGTAACATTAACTAACCCTAAATAGAAAACATTTTCAAATAATAACACAAAATCAACAAAGTTTAAATTACCACTATAATTGGCATCGAACATGTAAATAAAAAGCACTTTCAAATAGTATCACAAAACTATTATAGTTTTTTCTATTTAAGTTTAGATAATTTTACCTCTAAAATGATATGCCCACTATCTATGCCTTGATTTTCATCTAGAAAATGCCCTCCAACATTTAGGAAAAATTTAGTTTATACAATATAGTTTGTATTGTTATTAAAATACCTGAGATTCAATGTAATTTACAATTTATTTCAATAAATAACAATGAATCTCCTTTCCTTATTTTAGATACTTTAAATCACCAAATATAGGAAGAGTATAAATAATGTTGATGAAATTGGGTTTCATAACATTCTAATGCATTTGTCAAAAGAGATTAAAGGGCCCATTTGAACACCCATTTTGGGAATATGTAAAAAAATTTACAATCAACAAAAACACTTTTATTTTAGAAACCTTATCCAATGCCCTACTTGTGTCCTCTAATGTCTTCAATTAGGCATACATAGTTACAAGTGCATCCCATATTGATTTATTCAACTCTACATTGGGATTCATTATCTAAAATTTGTGAAAGAATATAAATGGTTTTTTGAATGAGATGTTGAGGGAATTCATAAATAATATTTGTAGACAAATAGGGATTTAACAAATTACTTGCTAACACGTCAAAATTATGGCACTTGGTGGTTTGTGGGTGTCAAGTATAATTCTTGGTGTCTTTGCAGTCATGGCATAGATCATTTGTTTGCATAATTGGGCTTGTTAATTGGTAATGCACACAAAATTGGACATAGTGAAGGTGGAGGGGGTGCAAGATTTAAAATTATGATTTTTGAAATGAGAGGCTTTTTTTGCATTATTAGAGTGTATGCATCAAAATATTGTGGGGCCCATCAATGGAGGGCTAATGGAATGGACATAGTGCTAGTAGATAGGATAACAAGATGAGACGTGGAGGTCAACTACTAGTGTGGTAGTCCACATTGAACGTACCAATTGGTTATGCTCAATATCTCTAAATAGATACATATTGGCAATGCATGGAAATATTGCCTTGAAAGTGACCATTTTGTACATAATAGAGATAATTTAAAAAATGTTTAATTGTTAGATACTCCATAGATTCATGAGGAATAATACTTAGAGAAAAATACAATTTTATCCCATTTCCAAAGATGTAATAAACATGTCATATGTCCATATAAAGCCATGTAAAGCAATAAATACTATAAGGCTAGCCATGAAAAAGATCGGTATTGACCATGGGCACTGTAGTTGTAATATTTGCAATCACACTTATTTTGTGCCTACCTTCACTCCATTTGTACACTGAAATTATGATCACCAATAATATTCAAATCTATAAGAGAAAATTAACATTCATTGCCACCCAATTCTAGATCATTTGACAGAAACAACATGGAGGTTCTCTCCTCTAATATTGATGATGAGAACTAGGTTAAACTACGAGTGGATGATAACGGTAAATGAATTATGCCCTTCCTTTGGCAAGTCACCCTAAAATAGACCAAAAATATTTTAATAAGTCATTCATGACATAGAAATCAGAAAAATGTATGCATAAAACTTACCTCTTGTACATGATAAGCAAAATTTCAGCTCTATACTTGGAAATGTTTTCAAAAATAGACTATGAGAGGTTAAAGTTTTCTTGTGGAGGTTTACACCACCCACCATTATTTTTAGGGAGCACATTGTTAAGTGAGTAGAAGTTAGTGGTAGTGAGAATGATTGTGGTTAGAAGTCACCATTATGAGTCATCATTGCATTTAATCACATAGTACCCTCTACATCTTAATATATTATTGAAATACATAATGATTAGATCTGATGTGTTGATGCCATATCCTTGATTTTATAGAGGTTCATAACCACACACCTCACCTACATTGTAAAACAAAGTTAATACTAGTTACATTAGAAATCTAGAAAGTGATTGTTAGGAACCCATGTTCTACTCTTTTATTTACATTATTAGCATAGTATTTGCTTTGGACGCATATGCTTTGTAAGTCATCCTTGGAGCATATTGTTTTAATCCCACATGCATGAAATGAAATAGTTATTAAGAATAGAATTAGTATTTAAGTCAGTGTTAAGGCCCAATGAAGGCATCCATGAATTGTATTGAATTGAGCTTGCTCAAAGGAGGTTGCCCCCTCTAAGAGGCCAATGATTCTATAATTCTACTATTTTAATTTAGTTATATTTATTTCATTTAATATATTGGTGATTTTTGTAGTTTATTTCATGTATTTGTAAATTTATGCTAATTTGTTAGGAAATATCCTTTCATCTGGTATTAGAGAACTTTTCAAGGAGAATTTTTTTTGATACCCACCATATGCTCTCACCTTGTTGTAATTAGACACTAGTGATCAAAAAGTGGTAACTAATCCATTCCCAACCCCTCTGCATGATAGCCCAGATCTATAGTTTCATTTTGACAACAAGACGTCATCAAAGAGCATGATTTTTTTCTCAGCTGCATTACATTTGTGTTATGCTCTAAATTTTATCTTCTATTTCAGATCAACATAAAACTTATCTGCTTAATTATGGGAAGTTCTTGGGTGAAATCCATAAAACTCATTATGAGGAGTACCATAGGAACCCCAAAGTAGTTGGGTCACTAAGAGGACTTGCCAGCGAAATGAGCAATGACCCCTTCCTGATTGACTAGCTCCCACCTGTGAGGAAAACCAAGAGCTATTGCTAAGAGGTAAATCTATGGCCAAAAATTTTCTAGACAGTAGTACTCACTCAGATGGCATTGGTGGCCAGAGTGATTTTTAAAAAGCCTTTAGGAAACCATTCAAACCTAGGGTCCATTTTCATCAGGCAGATTAGAAGCAGAATGAATTATAAAACCATATAAGTTTCAGTAGACTATTAGTAGAGCATTAGAAAACTAGAAATTAGGTGTTAGAAATTTTCATTTTTTTGCAATATCTTCTAGTTTATAGTCCTGTTACTTCTCAAAATTTATAAGGGCACCTGAAATTAAATTATCCATATTTTATTCATTGAGGTCTAATATCCCAATTCCACTTCAAATTTTTGCAAATCTCATTTTTCTATTTTTTTGAGTTTTATCATAACTTTCTCAGTTCTTATCCATTTGCCTCAAAAAATTTACACAGTGTTCATCTCCCTTTTCTGCTTCTTCATCCCTCTTTGATAAATTTTTTATTTTTCCATTTTCCCCTCTAAAATTACCCTAGTCTTCATCAATTATGTTCCTTTTATGCAAAAAAATAGTAAAAGTACCTTTACCCCTCCCGAGTTCATCCACATTAAAAAATTCCTTTACTAAACATGTCCTAACTTTAGATTTCCCACCCATTGCAAAAAAAAAGGGGTTATGGTAGTCACACATGCAAGTACCAAGATCATGGAGGAAGAAATTATAGCTTTGATGACCTGGGTCACTGACTTAGCTAATATGGTGTGTGGATTGAATGAATAGAATGGCCTTTTGCTCAGTAGATTATAAAAGATGGAGTCTTCTTTTGAGCATATTTTTTCATCCACCCACCCACCACATGGGACCAAATTGGACTTTCCATGGTTTAATGGTATAGACCCGATAGGTTGTATTTATCATGCTGAGTAATACTTCAACCTTCATAATACTTATCATCTCAATAAAGTTCAATTACTTCCTTCTCCTTGGAACTAGAGACACTCCAATGGTACCATTGGTATCTCAAATCTAATGATGAACCTAATTGAACAACTTTCTCATCCCTACTTTTGGGTAGGTTTGATCCCTCAGCATTCAAATATTCTATGGGAGCCCTCACCAAGCTTCATTAGACAAGCACCATTCATGATTATCAAATTGAATTTGAGAAGCTATAAAATCACATTGAAGGGTTATCACATGACTTCTTCAAGAGTTGTTTTATTAGTGGCCTCAAAGAGACCATTCGCACTGAGGTCAAGATGTTTCAACCTCAGACTATGGTGGTAACCTTGGGTCTCACAAAACTTGTTGAAGATAAAATCACCACCCAATGTCACACTTCTAATTAGGCACCCTCTAAGCCCTATTTTCAACAACCCAATACTAAGGAAACCCCCATCAAATGTCTCATAGGATTTGAAATGTGTGCACGTCATGAGAAAAGGCTTTGTTACAATTATGATGATAAATGGGTTCTAGGGCACAAATGCATCGAGAAATAATTATACCTACTAGATGTTGATTCTCTACTAGATACTAAAGATTATGAGGATACTACTAAATATATCACTCAAGAAGTTGACTATTCTATGCACCCAGATTTCCCTCTAGAAATCTCCATGCATACTTTGGCGAGAGTCACTACCCCTTATATGGTGTATATCCAGGGTTATTTTAAGAAGCAACTCCTCACCATCCTTATTAACTCTGGTAGCACTCACAACTTTATTTACCCTTAGGTCACTAAGCAACTAGATTGTTTTATCCACCCATGTTCTAGTTTTGAGGTCATGATTGCCAATAGAGGCACATTACCCTACAAGGGTAAGTGTTTTAATGTTTGTATTTCAATGGGTGACTATAAAATTTGGGCTGACATGTTTGATTTATCCTTAGGGGGATGTGATTTTCGTAGTGCTTAATGGTTACAAACACTTAGACCCATCCTTTGGGAATTTTCAAAGCTTTGGATGCAATTCTCAGAGAATAGACAGAAATACACCCTACAAGGCTTTCGATCGGGCTCCACCTATATTGTCAGCTCTCACCACATGGAGAAACTTCTCAAATGGTGATCCTAGAACATCATTTCCCAAATATTTTCTCTTCATAGTGATTCACCATCAGACTCTCACCCACCTTCCAAATTGCACAACCTTTTAGTCAAGCATGTCTCACTTTTTGAGGAACCTACTGGATTGGCACCTCACCAACCTCAAGACCATTGCATCCCACTAATTCTTGGTAGTGCACCTCTAAATATTTATCCCTACTAGTACCCATTTCATAAAAATACTAAGATCAAAAGGATCATCCATGATCTCTTATAGGTTGGAGTTATTCGACCCAACACTAGTCTGTATTCTTCACCAGTATTGCTTATTCATAAGAAGAATGGTTCTTGGCATCTCTAAATTGATTATTTGGGTCTAAAAAAACTAACCATCAAGGATAAGTTTCCAATCCCCATCATTGATGAACTCCTTGATGAACTCCATGGTGCACAATTTTTCTCCAAATTGGACCTATGCTTAGGGTATCACCAAATTCCTCTTCGTGATGATGACATTCCTAAGATAGCCTTTCACATACATGATGGCCACTATGAGTTCCTTGTCATTCCATTTGGGCTTACTAATTCCCCTTCCACCTTCTAAATTTTGATGAACCAAGTATTCCACCCCTTCTTATGGAAGTTTCTCTTGGTCTTCTTCGACAACATTCTTATCTACAGTCCCACATGGGAGGATCACCTCCACCACCTCAACACTACCTTGGGTGTTCTTGATGCTAACCACCTATGTGTGAAAAATTCAAAATGTTCTTTTGGGAAAATAGAGGTGGAGTATTTGGGACATATTTTTGCATCTGATGGTGTTCGTGTCAACCCTAAGAAAATTGTATCTATGATATATTGGCCCTAGCTAAAGACCCTCAAAATATTACATGGATTTCTTGGTCTAACAAGATACTACAAAAGATTTGTCAAGGATTAAGGCATAATTGCAACTCCATTGATAGCTATGCTCAAAAAATATGCATTTGTATGGTCAACTATATCTTCTCAAGCATTTGAAAACCTTAAACATGCCATGTACACCATGCCAATCTTGGCCATGCCCAATTTCTCCAAGCCATTTATGTTTGAGTGTGATGCATGTGGAACAGGTCTTGGTGATGTACTTATGTAGGAGGGTCATCCCATCACCTTCACCAATAAGGCCCTAACTAGATGTAATTTGGTATGTTCCACATATGAAAAAGAGATGATGGTTATTCTCTATGTAGTTCACAAATGACATCCCTATTTGATTGGCTAACACTTTTGCATTAAAACTGACCATCAAAGCCTCAAATATTTGCTAGAAAAATGGGTATCTTCTCCAGACCAACAAAAATGGGTTTCTAAACTCATGGCATATAATTATGAAATTACCTACAAAAAAGGAAAGGAAAACTTGGTGGTTGATGCTCTCTCTCGCTAATTCAAAGATCCAGTGCAACTCTATGTAGTCTCTCTTCCCATTTCCACCTGGCTCCATGATCTTCAAAATGAGTGGTATAATGATCTCCCAACCCAACAAATCATTCTTCAACTATCTACTGATCCATTTGCTAAATCTCATTATACTTAGGATGGGCACACATTGCGATATAAAGGTCACCTAATGTTACCAAAAAGCTCCAAGTTCAAACAATCATTTTTATAGGAGATGCATGCTTCCCCTTCTGTTGGCCATTTAGGGTTTTTAAAAATGTATGAGAGAGTTCATCGTAATTTCTTTTGACATGGACTTAAGAGGGATATCAAAACATTTATTACTAAATGTGATATATGCTAATGTACTAAAGGCAAAACAGTTACCCCACCTGGTCTAATCCAACCACTTCCCATTCCAACACGTATTTGGATTGAGATTTCCATGGATTTCATTGAAGGCCTCCCACAATCTGGTGGTAAATCAATTATTCTTGTTGTAGTGGATCGCCTATCTAAATATGCTCATTTTTTCACTTTGGCCCATCCCTACACTACTTTCACCATTTCTTAGACATTTATTGATCACATATTCCAAGTTCATGGTGTCCTTGTTTCTATTATTTTAGATCATGATTTCACCTTCACTAGCCATTTTTGGCAAGAACTCTTCAAGCAGCTGGGTACACAATTAAAAATGAGTTTAGGATATCATCCACAGACCGATGGCTAGACCAAAATCATCAATAAATGCTTAGAAACCTATCTTCATTATTTTGTCATAGAGTAGCCACATCAGTGGGTCAAATGGTTACCTCTTGCATAATGGTGGTATAATACATCCTACCACACCTCTACTAAAATGACCCCATATGAAGCAGTCTATGGGAAGGCACCTCCACCACTTCTCCTATATACACCTAAAAATTCATCAGTTCAAGTAGTTAACACTACTCTCTGCCATCGAGATCAAATTATCCATATCTTGTGGGACAATCTTCATTTGGCATAAAATCACATGAAGCAGCAAGCTGATCAACACTGCTCTTAGCACACCTTTCAAGTAGGTGATATGGTTTTTCTTCACCTAAAACCATACAAATAATCATACCTAAAATAAAAGGGGTGTCAAAAGCTTACCCCTAATTTTTATGGTCCATATAAGGTTCTCTAGTAGATTGGGTCTATTGCTTATAAGTGTTGAGTTATGGAGCTAAAAGCTTCACTGATGTGCAAAAGTGGAGGTTGCTAGGTTACACAGTAACCGACATCGGTGAGGGGTCGACTGACATTGGTTATCTTTAGCTACACAGTAACTGACATCAGTTATGGTCGGCCAGCATCGGTCAGACAAGAACCGACATCGGTCACCTATGTGTTTCCAGAACTGTTCTAATTTTAGATGAACAGTTAGTTTGCATGTAAGACTAATTTTAGTCTTGAGTCTAATTTTCTAATTATTGTTTGCTTTGGGTTCTATTTAAGAGACCTATGGGGTTGTATTGTAATGTAGGATTAGATCCTCAAGTGTAAGATCTAGAAGGTCTACAAGAGTGCAAGATTAGAAAGATCTACAGGTAAGCAAGGTCAGTTGATCTGAAGGGTGTGCAAGATCAAAAAGATCTGCAGGTGTGTGTGTGTGTGTGCAATATCAATTAGATCTATGAGGTAGCAAGATCAAGAAGATCTGCAACACAAGAGTGAGCAAGATTAATTAGATCTGCAAGGTGCAAGATCAAGAAGATCTGTTGGAGGTCAATTCAATTGTTGAATTGGTTGTAATTGATTGAGAGAGAGAACTCTTGAAGGAGAATTATTGTACATCTACGAGGTGTGGAAGAGAGAGAGATTTCTTCATTGTATTTCCTTCTAGAAGAGTTTAATACATATTGTATTGTTTCTCATATCTCCTATTCTTTGTTGTTTCTGATTTCTAGTTACTTATTACTTCTGGTTTAATTTCGTGCTTAGTTGCTTATACAAAAGTAATCAATTGTGATCCAGATCCTAACAAGTGGTATCAGAGCTACTGTGTATACACTAACAACTAACAATTGGTATCAGAGCATAGGTTCATCAGAGTGGGTTAGTGTTTGTTGATTATAGGTTCACTCTCAGGGGTTTTTGATTGAGTGGGAGTAAAGCAATGGCAAAAGAAAGTAGACTAAGAATAGAGAAATTCAATGGCAAGAATTATCAATTATGGAGGATGTAGATAGAAGATTATCTGTATCAGAAAGATCTATACTTACCGTTGGGTGGAGTTTCAATGAAGCCCACACATATGAAAGATGAAGAATGGAATGTTCTTGATCAAAAGGATCTTGGATCTATAAGGTTGAGCCTGGCATTGTCTGTGATTTCTAACTTATCATAGGCAAAGACAATGGTAGAGTTAATGGATACTTTGGAAAATTTATATAAAAACCCTCAGCTTTGAATAAGGTATTTCTTATGAAGCAATTATTTAATTTGCAAATGCAGGAAGGTGGATCGGTATATAGTCATCTTAGTGATTTCCATGGATTAGTAAATCAGTTAAATTCAGTCAAAATAGTTTTTGATGATGAAATTAAGGCTCTCTTAATCTTATGCTCTTTACCTAAAAGTTGGGATAGTTTGGTAATGGCAGTTAGTAATATTGCATCTGCTTCAAATATCTTGAAAGTTGATGATGTTGTTAGTGTAATCTTGAATGAATAAATTCGTAGGAAAAGCACAAGGAAAACATCAGGTAATGCTTTAAGTATTGAAAGTAGGGGAAAGCAAAGAGAGAAGGTCAAGCAAGGGAAATCAAGGTCAAATATAGGCAGTAGATCCAAATCCATAAATAGAGGTATAACCTGCTGGAATTGTGGAAAGAAAGGGCATGCAAAGAAAGATTATTGGTTGAAAGAAGATCAGCATGAAGGAAATAAAGAATCAAATGATGCAGGTATTGTTGCACAGGATGCTCTTGTATTTTTCTTGGATAAAGTAGAATCTTGGGTTTTAGATTCTGGTGCCTCTTTCCATGCAACCCAAATAGATAATTTTTCCATGATTATGTCCATGGAGACTTTGGAAAAGTTTATTTAGGGGATGGTGAGCCTTGTCAAATTATTGGCAAAGGAAAAATGCAGCTGAAATTACATAATGGCAACACATGGGTGTTGAAGGATGTCATGCATGTACCCGTCTAGAAGTGGAATCTAATTTCTGTAGGAAAGTTGGGTGATGAGGGTTGCACAGTAACTCTCATAGCTGAATCTTGGAAAGTTTCCAAGGGTGCACTTGTTTTAGCTAGAGGTAAGAAAGTAGGTACACTTTATCTATCTACTTGTATTACTGATTCTCCTTCTGTTTTATCTACTTCAAAAGTAGATGCAAAGATGTGGAACTGTAGGCTTGGTCACATGAGTGAGAAGGGAATGGATGTTCTTAAGTCAAAAGGTAAGATTTCAGATTTGAAAAGCATAGATCGAGATTTATGTAAGCATTGTATTTCTAGGAAATAGAAGAAAGTGAGGTTTCTCAAAATTGGGTCAACAAAGAAGAAGCACAAGTTGGAACTTGTTCACACAGACGTATGGGGACCAGCTCAGGTAGCTTCTATTGGAGGATCACAGTGTTATGCTATAAGAAAGGTATGGGTTTATTGCATAAAGATGAAATTTGATGTTTTTGACACATTTAAGAACTGGAAAGCCTTGGTTTTCAATGAGGAGGTGATGGACAGTGATCAGCTCAAGAGGCTAAATAATTCTGAGCAGGGTAATTTGGATGAGGTTATGATCCAAAATGAGCTCGCGGGTAAAAATCATCACTCACAAGAAAACACAAACACCAACATCATTCAAGCAGAGACTAACATCGATCAGGAAAGAACCAACATCGGTCAAGTCAAGACCAAAGTCGGTGATGTTAGGCAGGTGGAAACTGACGTCAGTCAAGGACGTCAGGTGGAATCAACATTGGTTGGGTGCAGACTGAGGTCGGACAGAGATTACTGAGATTGGTCACTATCATAATGAAATTTGGGTGGACATCAAGCTATCAATGAGTCTCAAACACCCATGAGGAGGTCCAAAAGGGTAAGTAAACCTCCAATTCTAGAGATGACCAGGATCGGTCACTGCCAGAATAAAATTTGGGCAGACAGCAAGCTGTCAATGAGTCTCAAACACCCATGAGGAGGTCCAAAAGGGTAAGTAAACCTCCAATTCGTTATTCTCCTTCTTTACACTACTTATTTCTCACTAATGGTGGAAAACCAAGAAGTTTTGAAGAGGCAATGCAGATAGAATCTAGGAAATAGTGAGAGCATGGCATGAATGATGAAATTGATTCCTTGGAAGAGAACCAAACATGGGATTTGGTAGAGTTGCCACCCAAAAAGAAAGCACTAAAAAATGAATGGGTTCACAGGTTAAATGAAGGAGAGAATGGACATCTGAGACATATGGCCAGATTGGTGTTGGAGAGGTTCAATATGCAGGATGCAAAACTGATAAGCACACCTAGACCAGATATTGCCCAAGCAGTGGGAGTTGTCAGCAAGTTTATGGCCAATCTAGGAAAGGAACACTGGAAAGAAGTTTAGTGGATTCTCAGATATCTGAGAGGGACCAATAGTAGGCATTTGTGCTATGCAGGGTCAAACACTTCTTTACATGGGTATGTAGATTCAGATATGGTAGGTGACTTGGATGGCAGGACAAGCACCACAAGATATGTGTTCACTATTGGTGGAATGGTGGTTAGCTGGATTTCAAAATTGTAGAAGGTTGTTGCCCTATTTACTACAGAGGCAAAATACATTGCAGTCATAGAGGCTAGCAAGGAAATGATATGGATGACTCAGTTCATGGAAGAGTTGGGAAAGGAGCAAGAGAGTTGCAAATTGTACAGTGATAGTCAAAGAGCAATTCATTTGGCAAAGGATTCAGCCTTTCATTTAAGAACTAGAGATATACAACTTAGGTACCACTTCATTAGACAAGTATTGGAGGATGGACAGTTGAAGCTGGAAAAGATCCATACAGATAAGAACCCTGTTGATATGCTAACAAAGCCGATAACAAAGGAGAAGTTGAATCTTCATTCAACTTTTGTTGGTCTTCAAGATTGAACTTGAAGATGGAGATACAAGCCAGAAAAAAATTAGAGGATGTTGTTGTACAGGTACAGGTGCAATTGTTTATCTCCAAGTGGGAGATTGTTGAGTTGTGGAGCTAAAAGCTTCACTGATGTGCAAAAGTGGAGGTTGTTGGGTTACACAGTAACCGACATCGGTCAGAGCCAATCGACATCAGTGAGGGGTCAACCGACATTGGTTATCTTTAGCTACATAATAACTGACATCAGTTATGATAAGCCGACATCGGTCAGACAGGAACTAACATCGGTCACCTGTGTGTTTCCAGAACTGTTCTAATTTTAGAGGAACCGTTAGTTTGCATGTAAAGACTAATTTTAGTCTTGAGTCCACTTTTCTAATTATTGTTTGCTTTGGGTTCTATTTAAGAGACCCATGGGGTTGTATTGTAATGCAAGATTAGATACTCAAGTGTAAGATCTAGAAGGTCTGCAAGAGTGCAAGATCAGGAAGATCTACAGGTAAGTAAGGCCAATTGATCTGTAGGGTGTGCAAGATCAAGAAGATATACAGGTGTGTGTGTGTAAGATCAGTTACATATGTGGGGTAGCAAGATCAAGAAGATCTGCAACACAAGAGTGAGCAAGATCAATTAGATCTGCAAGGTGCAAGATCAAGAAGATCTGTTGGAGGTCAATTCAATTGTTGAATTGGTTGTAATTGATTGAGAGAGAGAACTCTTGAAGGAGAATTACTGTACATCTACGAGGTGTGAAAGAGAGATATTTTTTCATTGTATTTCCTTCTAGAAGAGTTTAATATAGATTGTATTGTTTCTTGTATCTCCTATTCTTTGTTGTTTCTGATTTCTAGTTACTTATTACTCCTAGTTTAATTTCGTGTTTAGTTACTTATACAAAAGTAATCAATTGTGATCTAAGATACTGACAAGTGGTATCAGAGCTACTGTGTATACACTAACAACTAACAATAAGTTGGATCTTCCACCTTCCTCTTGCATTCACCCAATATTTCATGTTTCATGTCTGAAGAGAGTTCTTGGCACCAACATTCAAGCACAAACAATCTTACCAGAATTTGATAATGAAGGCTCCATCCTTCTCAAACCAAAATTAGTCTTGGCTCGATGCACCCACCAACTTCACTCTGGCACCATTATAGAAGTTTTGCTTCAGTGGTAAGGACTGTAACCTAAAGATGCCACATGGGAACCATTATTCCATATTTAGCAACACTTTCCACAGTTGAAGCTTTGAGGACAAAGATTTTTTCCAAGAGGGAGGGGATGTTAGTAACTTGTGTTCTACTCTTCTATTTACATCATTAGCATAGTAGTTGCTTTGGACACATATGCTTTTTAAGTCATCCCTTGAGCATTTTTTTATCCCACATGCATGAGATGAAATAGTTATTAAGAATAGAATTAGTATTTAAGTCAGTGTTAAGGCCCAATGAATGCATCCACAAATTGTATTGAATTGAGCTTACTTAAAAGAGGTTACCCCCTTGAAGAGGCCAGTGATTCTGTAATTCTACTATTGTAATTTAATTATGTTTGTTTCATTTAATATATTGTTGATTTCCTAGTTTATTTCATGTTTTTGCAATTATATGCTAATTTGTTTAGGAAGGATCCTTTCAATGATGTATCTTACATGATGTGAGATTAGGCACTCACCCATTTTTCTTGATGTATCATTACCTCCATAAAATGTAGTGTGAGCATTGGTCCACCTTGAACCATAAGCAACCTGAGCCATTATAAAAATTACCAACACCATAACAAGTACTAGGCACATAATTACCTATAATTGAAGAGAAATGACACAATCTAAAGAAAATATTCCAACTATATCTCAAAATATATCTCTTTCTCCAAGCCTCAAAATCCTTCATTTTCTCATGCTAGTGCAAAGAAGAAAACATAATGAAATTTAAAATCACTTATGCCTTGAGGTACATGGCAAAACATTAAGCTCACACATATTGGAGACCAATATTTAGCAACAGCTAGAACTTGCAACAAAAATTTATAGTTTTACATGTATGATTTAAGGTTGTTAAATATTTTTAATGCTTTTTTTTACATGTTTAGATGTCAAATAATTTTTTAATCTTGATTTTATTTTCAACATTAATTTTTTTAATTTTCAATTTTTAGACTATGTAAAAATAATGGGTAAAATGGATAGTCTTTGAGAATATGTGATTAAATATATATATATATATATGGGCAAGTAAGGCCACTTCAAATATGATGATACACTTCAAAAATGACACACACATGTGTGTGTGTGTGTGTGTGTGTGTGTGTGTGTGTGTGTGTGTGTGTGTGTGTGTGTGTGTGTGTGTGTGTGTGTGTGTGTGTGTGTGTGTGATTTTTGAAGTGTATCATCATATTTGAAGTGGCCTTACTTGCCCATAAAATTAAAGGTCTCAACTACCAGTCCCCTTCCCCTAACTCTATGATCTTTTTCTTTTCCATTAATAATAGATAACACCATTCATGTTCATCTTTGTTATATAAGAAAAATAAAAATGGTGACAAAGGGATAGAAGATATACACCTAAGTTGGTATAATTGTGAAGAACTTGTGCACTTGAAAGTGAGGTTATAAGTTCAAATGCTACAAGGGTTAAGGTATGTACACCTCATATTTAAAGTAAAATTAGGTGCCTCCTACATGATTGGAGCATGATTAAGGTATGTACATTTCGCATTTGATACATAGTTAGGTGCCTCCTACATAATTGGAGTATGATATGGTCTCATATGATGGAAGGTAAGTTAGGTGCCTCCTACATAATGGGAGTATGAGATGGTCTCATATAAGGTACATAATGGAAGCATGAGATGGTATTATATGATGAAATGTTTGTTAGGTGTTATAGATGATATTTTATGATTATATAAAACCTCAATATTTTACACTTGAAAAACTCAGAGCTTGGTTCTTCTTCTTAGTTCTTTATCTTTTCTTGCTTCTATAAGTCTCACATCTGCTCTATCTTTATGCCCCTTGGCCTATATCTCTTGGTCTGACTAGTCTTATGTTAATTACCCAAGTTTTATATCTTACTCAGAATACTTAAATATACTTATCTTATACCTCTATAAGTTCTAAGCATCTACCTATTTTCCTACTTCCTAGACACTAACATCTGGGACATGTAGTAATGTTGACATTACTAGCTTGTCCCAACACAAGTGTTCAGTGCCCTAAAGTCATCTAATTTATAGATGAAACATATCCTAATGATCAACATAAGTTTTTTTAATATGATTTATTACTCCGAAGGGATTAATATAAATATAAGATCAAACCTTATTCATTCCTCACCTTGTGAAAACCTACGAACACTTTAAAAAAGACCAAAAAGCATTCAATTGAACAAAGCTTCCCTATTGATTCCTATTTTGATATCAGTCATAAGGATTGCACATCTACAGGTCTAAAATACTAAATGAATAACCCAAGAGCCTAATTTGACAAGTTAAAAGACATGTCATTATTGTACTTACTTTATACATATTGTATGATTCACACACAAGCCAACATATATGGGCGAATTACATGTGTGTAAGGCCCTCTTTTGGAGTATTAGCTATGTAGGTAGTGCCCATTGATAACGAGTTCTTTGGGGTAACTTGACACTATGTGACCACTAACCAATTTTCCTCTAAGGTCACTATGAAGATGGAAAGATAGGGTTTTGCTATTTCAAAAGGAGTGACAATCCATGATCTAGATCTGAATGTCAAAGTCAAATAAAAACTCAGAAGCATCTAAGTGGTAAAATCCTATTTTAATAGATATTTAGTATGGGACACTAGCGTCTAACCCAGATAGTAACATCAACATAACCATCTCAAGATGACATTACTATCTAAAGCATCAGATCAAGAATATGATGACTATTTCAAAATCTCCTTCCCACATATTTTCTATCTATTTTAATTTAAAACTGCATTAGCATCAAAATAATCTAAGTACATCACTTTGTTATTTCTATATCTAATATAATTTTACTCTTCATATTTAAACTATCTCAACATAATAAATTTAGTGTATGTTTATATCTGAGTTTAGCATATAATTGACTTACAAAGGTCTGATTATCATCTTTGTGCAATTTCATTTCTATATACCCCTTTAACTCTAAATAACCCCAATCTAGATTTTTAGGTTTAAACATTTGGTGAACCTGATCTTTGAACATCAAATCTTAGGAAAATTAGGGTTTTCTAATTACTATATTTTGTTTTAAATTTTAAATTTTTCATTTGTGAAGCAATAGAAAATGTTAGTGCAAAAACTTGATTCTAAATGAAAGATAAATAAGCATTGATTACTCATCTCAATAATAACAAGGGATTAATAGATGCATTTTTGTACGTTACAAGATACAAAATAAGTAAACAAAATAAAACTAAGGATGCATCATCTAGTAATGGTAAATCATTATAAGGTACACTAACTTAACCCACACTTATCAATCCACATACATCTAGTGGGAGCATGGATTATGTGTTTAAACCTTTACTCCTTGAAAAAAATATTGATACATCTATCGTGGAATTACCAGTTGTGTCAACACAAATACTAATTTCAATGCCTATTAATACTCAAAAAATGTTTTCATCTCCTTTGGTGATTACTTAACCTACTAATCTAAATCCCACTGGCCTATAGTTCAATCATTCCTTCAAGTTATAAATACTTTGGAGGAAAAGATTATACACATTGAATTAAAAAAAAATTAGAATATAGATTCACAAGATGTATTACATAACCCTCTTGCACTTGAGATCTCTTTTCACCCTTTGTCAACTAGATTTGTTGTACCTAAGTTCACATTTTATGATGACAAGGGTGATCCTGAACAACATCTTTGAACTTTTTATGTAGCATGCCTTGACTTTGGTTCTAATGATAAACTTTTGACTAAATTATTTCTAAAAATCCTCAAGGACTATGCTTTGAGGTGGTTTTATGATTTACCTCTCCATTTTGTAAAATCATTCAAACCTCTTATAGACCAATTCTTATGACACTTTTCCAATAATTATTTTGAAAAGGTTTCATATGCCCAAATTGCTAAAATCAAACAAGGAACCAATGAACCTATCAATGAATATGTCTTGAGATATAAGATAGTACTAGCCAAAATGATCAATCTTATGGCAAACAAAGAGTTTTAAGATATATTCAAGAAAAGTTTGCTTGTTATTTTGCACAAGTCCATTATTTTTAAGAAGTTCCATTTTCTTAGGACTTATGCCATGTTGTACAAGGTCATGAAATGAAACTTATGTCATTAAATAGGCTCAAGTATGTAACAAACACACCAACCACATCTACATCTAGTACTAAGTTTATATATAATCTAAGTTATAAGGTAAAGCCCATTGAGCCTAAAAAGAAAACAACCACCATGGTTAAGACAATTTTACAATAACCTAATTGGCTTGTCCTATCTAATGCACCAAGGAGATAATTTAATTTTTACTTGAATCCCTAGCTTCATTAGTCCCATAGTTACTAGAATGTCAACTTATATCTCTTTCTCATCCTATCGAGGTTGATATGAGTCAAATTTTACCCAAAAGATATGATGTGAATGCTTATTATGATTATCATCAAGGACTAAGATGTTCTATAGACAAATGATTTACCTTAAAGCATAATATCCAAGATCTTATCAATGACCAAAATATTATATTTGAGGGTCTTTTAAAAGAATTAGGTTTATAACCTAGCAATCACCATAAATATAAAATATTTAACAATCCTTTACAAAACCATTCTAAGAAGAAGCTAAATTCTAAATGGCATATAATGCACATCCTCCTCCCTCACATTATGGGCACACACTAGATGAGATTAGGATGGGCACACATATAGTTCAAAAGCCTTTTATTTCCTTTGATGATAGTGAAATTAAGGATGATGACTCTGATCTTCATTCTCTATTCATTCAAATATTACCTTGATAAACACCTCATACATAATGTTATGATTGATAATGGTACAATAAAAAAATATTTACACTTTGATATTACTTACGCACTTGGGTTATACTCATTATAATTTACACCCCTCTACTAGATCAGTTAGAGAATTTGATGGGACTTCCTAGAAGGTTCTTGATGTTATTGATCTACCTTTATAGGTTGGTCCCATGTCTATGGTTACTAATTTTTTAGTTTTTCCTTCTAAATGAATCTTTGATATGTTATTGAGAAGACCTTGGATACACACTCTTTGAGTATTACCTTCTGCATTGCATGGTATGTTAAATACATTTACGTCAATCACGTAATTATAGTTTTCAAAATTCTATATGAGCATCCTCTTAAACAAAAAAAACTTACACTAAAGATAACTAGCTATCAAACCTACTAAGGTTAAGTCACTACAAAAGGATAAACAGTAGGCAATCCCCTTTACTAGGTGGCCAATAATTGAGAGACTATTACATCAAAGACATATAATAGATTTCATAAAATACCAATCTTCTACTATGCATCATGTTAAGATATCTAGACCACCCCAAAATGAACTTAATATTGTTATACCAAAGAAACAAACAAGCATTCAGTGATGGGTTCTAAGAACCCCTATTTTTGCTACTCCTACTATTGATACATGACCATAGAGTTCTATTTTACATACACAGAGCACCATTGATACCATAGTGATAGATATTACACCTATATATGCTCCTTGACAAGATAAATGAAGTATTATACAAGAATCACCATGGAAAGACATATATCACCATCTATTGGATGGCATCATAGAATTATCTTTCCTCTCTAAAAAATTTAAAACATCCAAAAACACTTTCGACACTTACATGTTCTATTGGATCCTTGGTATCTATGTGTTAGTTCCATGTTGATGGAAGGTATACTTAGTTACTCCTACATACACATATGTGTCACACTTTTACTTAAATGTGATATAGGCATACAGAGATACATGATGAATTCTTATTTTGGATGTTGATTTTTCCCTCTACTCATATTAAATGGATATTGGGGGCATCCACTTCTTTAATCTTGATACATATAAATTATATGATTCAACGATCACTCTACATTATCATGTTTGAGATTACATATGTACTTACATATGCCTATTATCTATGATTATATCTTACATAGGGTACTTGATATGCTATACACTTGACATCTTTTCCAAAACACATTGGATCCATGGGCTACTATGACATGTTTATATTGGTTGCTTATGGTTTACTTTATGCACTTCCTTGAGTGTCTTGTCTTATTATTGTATTCCTTGTTTAAGCATTTGAATATGCTCCTTTGCTTACATCTCCCATGCCTATGTATGCTTTCATTGGCATTTACATATGTCATTTTTTGTTGTATAGACATTTGAATATGTCATTCTTGATAGTATAATATTTCAACATGCCCCTTATTTGTGGTCTTCTTGGACCATTACTTTTTAACTTATTTTTGAGTGCTCTTGTGTGTATGCTTCTTTCCTTGTTGATCTTATACTAATACTATCTAGATGTTTCCATGATCTTTATCATGCATCTTAGGCCTACATGTGATCACATTGGTTTTATGTGTTTTAATGATACATTTACCTCTACATGTTCCCTTTTATATGCTATATGGTAACATTCACAGATTATACAATTGTCTTATTCTTTTGAGGGAGGTAACTACCAGTTCCTATATTTACCTCACTTCAAAGGGGGGCATATTGGTGGGGGCATGTCATAGAGACATGTTCTCCACACTTGGCACAGTTTCTAGATTTAGTGGGGGTATGCTTCGGAATCATATTCTCCACACTCATTTAATATATGGTACTTAAATCATTTTTTAGATTCAGTGGGAGCATGTCATATGGGCATGGCTTCCACACATTCATAGTTCTTAGATTCAATTAGGTCATACTTTGAAAGCATTTTTTCCACATTCATTCAATATATGATACTTATATCAGTTCTTCAATTCGGTGGGAGCATGCTTTGAAAGCATGGTTCTTCACACCTCTTAAGTATCAAACATCTCCAAATTACATTGGGGATATGTTTTGAAAATATATTATCCATGTTGGTACTTCTATCAGTTTTCATATTTATATATATTGGGGGCATGTTTTAGAAGCATGTCCTCCACACTTACATAGTAATCCAAATTGACCAAAGCACACAATTATATGATTTATATTTATAGTTGTGAAAAAATATATATATAAATTGGTATCATTTTTATATATAGTTTTAGCATGAGACATATCTAAGGTGCATATGCTACGCAACATATACTTAATATTGTAAAATTTAAATCAGTTTTAGATTTTAAAACTCTTTTATGGATTGTTACTATATCACATACTTTTTCGAACTGATACCCTATAGATTTTTACAGACTTTATTGAGCCAATATACTACAATAATTGGTTCACTTTTTGATATAGTTGAGGTGATCAAATCACTAAATCTCACCAAGTTTTTAAGTTGGACTTGATCATCCAGCCTCACCAAGTTATAAATATCATTGAGTTGTATGGTTGAGCTAATCTCAATTACCAAGTAGCAACTCACTTTTGTTCCAAAGTTGGCAGCGTGTACCTTCCAATTTATCTCTCTATATATCCTTGGATATTTTTAATTTAAATATTTTTTTATATTTATCCTAATCTCAGTTTCAAACCCTTACACTAATACATATTTTTCAAAACAACTTGCCAATAGGTAAGGTTGTTGCATTGACACACACATGTGTATACTTAAACCTTGTTCTTTTAATTTCATTCTACTTCAAATACATTCAACCTAGATTATATACACTGATTTTATACTATAACATGCTTTTGGTTGTAGGCCATTCACCAGCAAAGCACTCAAGTTGGGCACATGAAAATACAAAATGTGCATACACATCCAGGTATGCATTCTTTTTTTTTTAAACTAGCAATTTTATTACTAGATTAAAGGGGGGAAATGCAGATGATATTTTATGATCGTATAATACCTTAGTCAAGTACACTTAGAAAACTTAGACCTTGGCTATTCCTCTTAGTTTTTTACCTTTTTTCGCTTCCACAAGTCTCACATCTGTTCTACTTTTTTGTTCTTTGGCCTATATCTCTTAGTCTGACTAGTCTTATATTGATGACCCGAGTCTTCTATATTATCCAAAATAATTAAAATATATTTATCTTACACTTCTATAAGATCTAAGCCTGTACCTACTTTTCTACTCCCTAAACACTAATGTCTGAGACATATAGTAACATCGATGTTACTGTCTTGTCCTGAGGTAAGTATCTAGTGCTTTAAAGTCATCCAATTTATAAATGAATCATATCTTAATAGTCAGCCTAAGTGCTTTAATGTGAGTTATCACTCCAAAGGAATTGATATAAATACAAGATCAGCCTTCATTCATTTCTCACTTGGGAAAAACTTACAAACACCTAGAAAAAGATTAAAGAACATTCAAAGAGAATTCAATTTTTAAAAAAATCCCTATTGATTCTTATTTACATACCAATCATAGTGATTGCACATATACAGATTTGAAGTAATAAATAGCAGTCCAAGACCCTGATTTGCCAAGTTACAAGCTAGGTCACTATTGTACTTGCTTTGCATATATTATATGATTCACACACAAGCCATTTTATAGGGAAGCACTACATACGTCTAAGGCCCTTTTCTGAAGTATTAACTATGTAGGTAGTGCCCACTAATAGCGGGGTTTTTGTGGTAGCTCGATGTTGTGTGCCCACTAACCTATTTTCTCCAAGGTTACTATGAAGATGGAAAGCTAGGGTTTTACCATTTTACAAGAAGCAATAGTCCATGACCTAGATCTGAATGCACGAGAGCAAAGACCAAGTAAAATCTAGAAGTATATAGGTGGTTGCACCCTGTTTCAGTAGATACTTCATACAAGACACTAGCATCAAACCTAGACAGTAGCATCGATGCAATCATCCCAAGCTGACGTTACTGTCCAAAGTATCAGAAACATTAGAGCTAGAATCTAACAAATTTTCTAGAATCTCCTACCTCTCTGTTCTAAATCCAAAACTATATTAGTATCAGAGCAAGCTAAGTACATCACTTCTTTAACATTTATATATTTAGTATAGTTATACTTTTTATATTTAAATTATCTTAACATAATAAATTCAGTGTATACTTATATCTAAATTTATTATCTAATTGATTTGTTATAAATCTAATTATTACTCTTGTACCATTTCATTTCTATATATCTTTTTAACTTTAGATAACCCCAATTTAAATTTTTAGATTTAAATATGTGTTTTCTACATAATGAAAATCTAAGATTGTCTCATAAAAATAAAAAATGTCACACATTTTAGACCTTAAAAAATACTTTACTTTTCCTTTCCAAAGTTAAAAATAATTTTCGAATAGGTTACACTCCTCCATTATCTATACCAAGGCCATGAATTCTACTGTTTCCATGCATTTCTACACCCCATGTCTTAAAAGATGAGACCCAATATCTATGCCCATGTGACGCATATGGGGCTCCTTACTTCGTATTTCCCATCATCAGACACCCAACTCAGAGAACCCTGTGCATACACCGTAACAGAAGCGGGTGCCATCATCCCATCAAATGTAGCCGCATAACACTTCTTCTCATTCACTTCAGCGAACGACAGCTGGTTTGGATTCACGGTCACTTTCATTCGATTGGGTTCCACGACTTAGGCACTGTAATTTGCTGTGGCATCTCCGACATTAGTTACGGTCCTTTCGAAAGAAGCTGAAAACGTGGTAGTGTTATTAAACACCACAGAAAAAGAAGGGTAATTCAAGCCCCGGATCTGCTGCCCTCTCAGGATTCACATGCCCAGAACCAGTCGCAAAAAGATCTGCAAAACTACCATTAGAGCTGTCCACAATAGGCTGGCCTGTACGATCCGTAACATCCGCCGTGGTCATAAGTGCAGATTTAATGGCAGCAGGGCTCCAGTCAGGATGAACACCCTTTAACAAACCGGCCAATTCACTTATATGCGGCGTTGCCATGGACGTGCCTGAATCGAAATTATAATCGACTCTCGTTTCATCTGTTTCGATGCCGGAGGGGCTCAGGTTGGAGGGCCAAGCGGCCAGGATGTTAACACCAGGAGCTAGAATGTCCGGTTTGAGGATCTCCGGGCTTGCTCTGTTGGGCCCTCTGGACGAAAAAGAAGCCACTGAGGGGGCATTTCTTGTGCCAAACATGGTGCCCTTAAAAGAAAGTGTCACCGTGGGATTTTCAGTCGAATTGAGATAGGCCTTCATGATTTCTCCCTCCTTAAAACCGACGTGTGCAGAGGGTAAAATGTCTGCTTGCACGTTGGTTTCTTGGGTGTGGAATTCGCCTTGGGTTACGACTATTCCCAGCACTCTTGCGTTTACAAGGCGTTGTTCTCGTTGAGGGCCATTGCTGACGGCCCCCTGGTCTCACAGAAGAATTTTTCCTTCGACCAGTGATGGATCCGGATAAGTACAGAGCGCATCTTCTGTGTTGTACAGGAAAGGCGCCGTTATTTGGACTGTGGTGTTGGCCCTGAAGATGGATTCGCCGAAGAACAGATTTCCGTTGCTTAGATCTACGTTGACGACGACGTTTCTGTCGAGGGTGCTGGCCGCGACTGTGGTTATCCAGGGGGGTTCGTTGCCGAGTGAAGAAGGATAAGGTCCCCAGTTGCCTGCTGCGCGGCTCACGAATATACCCTTCTCCATTGCTCGAAAGGCGCCGATGGCAATGAAATCCTGGTTGAAAGGCGTGGAGCCTGCGCCGAGGGACAGCGACAGTATGTCCACTCCGTCTGCGATGGCATCGTCCATCCCTGCCAGAATGTCTGAGTAGGCGCACCCTGTTTCCCAACACACCTTGTACATGGCTACGTGAGCAGAAGGGGCGATGCCTGTTTGTCATGCAAAATGAAAATTAAAAAACACAGTGTAAAATATCAACTCAGAGCTGTTGGGGTTACAGCAGTTCTTAAGTCCTAACAGTTTTGTGGTGCAGACATACGCCGTACAACAAGTTTGGGAATATTGAGGTTTTCAATAAACCTAATTTTACTGGTAAGAATGAAGGACCTCATAGATAGAGCTTAAAGAGCCAGTATGTTCTTTATTAGGTTGAGATTAGGTCTGGAAATTGATGGCTGTAGCTTTTTTTTCTTTTGGGTTTAGGGTAAAATTGGTTTTTGAGTAAACTCTTCATTTTTATATAGATTATATGTATATAATATTTATTCGAGTTAATGTTAAGATAAGGGAATATCTATTGTGTCAAATTCAATCAAATTATATATATTAAAAATATAGATAATTAAAAATAATAATAAATTACTTTTTTTTAAATATAGTTTTATGAATATAAAAAAATTGTATAATTTTTTTTTATATTTCAATATCTTAAAAGAGGCAGTCATAAATAAATTTTCAATTAATATGCAACGTTAAATTGAAATTGGAGGTTTGGTTGAGTGTCTCAAACTTATTACTTCATTAATTCTTGAAACAAAATGTATATTAATTAAAAAATTATTTAAATAATTTAATTAGATTATTATTTTTATAGAATTTAATAAGATATTAATATAGTGTATTAATAGGAAAAAATTAAAAGTTAAGAAATCTAAAATAAATTTATATATGTGATTCATTAAAATAATGATTATTTATAAATATTATTATAATTTTTTTATTTAATTTTTTGATGAATTACGTAGTGATTTTTAGTTAAGAGTTAAGGATTTAAAGGTATCCATTCTTTTTTGGTGGGTTCTTTGTGAACCATGCAATTTCACAAGTTAAACCAATAAACGTACACATTATAAAATAATTTAAAATATTAGTAAAATATCACAAAAAATAATAATTTAAAACTATCATTATAAATATTTATTAGTTGGGGGAGATGTGGTGAATGTAATTCATTACTTTAGATTTAATTTTTAACCTCTTTTATTATTAGTTAAGATTTTGATGAATGTAATATCTAATAAATTATCTATATTTCACAATTATTATCATTGTAAAATTTTGAAAATTTTTCATGTGTTTTCAAATGTTATTTTCTTGATCTTTTGGGTTACTTAAGAATGTATTATGTTGTTCTCACATTCAATATATTATCTATTGATGAAAGATCACTGGAGTGATTTAAAACTTAGACAAGAAAAATTTACATAATAAATCTAAAAAATGATATTGAATTTGACATGAATTATGAAAACATCAAATCTTCAATTTATTAATCAATACTTATAAATACTTTTTATAATTATACTATTTGCTTTATAAATATTATAAAATATATATAAATAAAATTATAATTTAAACAATAATTATTTATAATTAAAAGTCTAAAAAAATTAATATCTAATTAAAATTATTTATAAAAAAATTAAAACTTAATATTAAAGAATATATTATTAAAAAATAATCATCATTTGAATGAAGTAATATCAAATTTAAATTACTAAATATCATAAAAGATTTAGTACAATCGAATAAGGAAATGATATATTGCATTGATGTCAATTCAATGATCAGTCCCAATTCAATAATTATTCCTACTTAACAATATTATCCTAGAAATTTTTCGTTCATAATAGTTATTATTTTTTAACTTAATTTAAACATTCGTCACTTGAGAGTTTAAATTGAGGGGGGAAATATAAATAAAGAAGATCCTTTCACTTATTTTGCAAGTAATGAGAAGTTGGGAATGAGATGAATTTAAGGTTACAATATTTATCAATAAATAATTGAAAAATTTTAAGTTTAATTTTAAGAAGTAATAAAATTTAAATAGTTTATCTCCAAAAAAAAATTTGATTTAATTTTTATAGTTTATTAAATAATAAGTTAAATAAATATGTAATTGTATTAAATATGTTTTAAAATATTATAAATAAATTTTGATAAGTTTTATTTAATATATAATAATTATGTTAAAATGATAATGATAATTAATTAAAAATAAATTTTCTTCAATAATTTTGTTGAATAAATTTTGTTCAATAATTTAATATGAATTTAATATTACTTAATTTTTTTATTATTGAAACATATATTTTTATTAATAATATTGACAATTAAAAAAAAATAGAAATATTACCCAAAAAAATTAGAAAAATATCATAATAAAATATAAATTTTTAAATAAAATAATTAAAATTTAAAAACTAACACTTAATTAAACCTATATATACAATTCAGACTAACACAATACACTTTAAGAGATTAGTTAAAAGTGTTGAATGTAAGTTGTAAGTATTTAAAAAATAAAATAACTTAAATGTATATGTTTATTTTTATATTATTAATTTTTTTAGTATAAATTGAATAATTTTTCAATTTAAAAATAAATATTTGAAAAGTATTTAATATGTATAATATTTACTACTTAATTTATAATTAATAATTAAATTTATATTTAATATTTATAATTGTTTCTCATATGTATTTATATAAAATAGAAGTACAAACCTAATTTATATTTTAAAAAGGTGTAATTCTATCAATCTCACAGTTTTTTGATTGAAGAGTATATTTATATTAATATAAATAAGTATAAAATACATCAATCAAAACAAGTCAAAACAAAACAAAAAAAAAAAAAAATCAATCAATAATATATAATAATTAAGAGAGCAAATAAAATGTATATATTAAAAAAAAACATTTATAATCACTTATTTGCAATGGTAAAATATCAAAGATTTTATGTTTCTATACTCCATAAAATAATAATAGGTTTTTTTCTGGAAAAAACTATATCTTTTTTTGAAAATTGACGCATTTTAGATCCACTACTATGATCCTCCATCAGAATCCAAAAATAAACATACTTCCTTTCTATAAAAAAAAAAAAAAAAACCAAAAAAAACAACCACCGGTAAAATACTTCCCTTACCATTTTATAACCTTAGAAATTAGACAATACCTCGGGCTGTTCCGTTGGCGATTCCCAGAAAACTAACATCTGTTACACTATTCCCAGTTGCTGTTGAGGAAGTATGAGTGCCATGGCCATCTGAATCTCTGGCAGAGTTACCATACTCCGTTGAACTAGCATTGGTTCCTTTATTGTAATATCTTGCGCCAATGATCTTGTTATTGCACTTGGAAGGACTGAATTTCGTTCCATTCTGGCAAAATCCCTTCCACCGTGCAGGTGGAGCTGGAATTCCTTTGTCATGAAAGGAAGGGCTCTCAGGCCATATCCCACCGTCCAGAAGGCCAATAATTATCCCCTCGCCAAGCCCAGATTTCTGCCACAGCCCATCATTTTTGACAGGGTCCAGCCCTAGAAATTGAGGAGAAAAGTTGTCTGCAACTGCACAATTGCATCCGGATAGGCTTGCAGAAATCCATCAGCACTTCTCATTTCTCGCACTTCCTCCTCTGTTAGGCTGGCTGCAAAACCAGTGATTGCATTCTGATAAGGATATATGAGATTAGACTCATCTCGTAGAAATGATGAATACCAGTTTGTGCGTTCATTCAAACTAAGAAAGCCCTCATCTGGTTCTTCAAGAAGAACCATATACACAGTCTGTCTGCAACTGCTTTGACAGTTATTATTGCTATCAAAAGGAGCAATAACAAAAGGCCGTTTGCCATTGTGCTTCTGAACTCTTCCAGTTAGTAACCTTCCTTTATATAACAGGGTTATAAAACAGTGAAATCCATCGTTAGAAACGTATGGGCTGGCTTGTAGTAGACATGCATGCGAGTCAAGCCAAACTTTTCCTCGACACTTCTGAATATATCGATGAATTCGACAACGAGAAAAACACTTCCAACTTATGGGCTGGCTTGCAGTAGAGATAAATGCTAGTGTAGGTTTTGATTTAAAACTATTAAAGCATTGACATGATCCAAGTTTCATGTCCATTGTGCTAATATCCCGAAGCTTTTAAAAGGATTACGTCATTTATTGACGGTGCAATTCACAAATTTTGTCCCTATTTTCTTCTCATTTTTGTTATATTTTATATTTTCCTAAGATTTTAATGGACAAGTTTAAAGAGTATTTATAAATTAGTTGATTTTAGGTGGATGATTAATTTTTATTTTTTTTAAATTAGTATTATTTGGTATAGATTTATGCGATTGGTTGAGAGTTTAGATTTTACCTATTTGTGAATGTTGGGTAAGATCAATTAAATCTAATGACTATTTTTTAATATTTTTTATATTAGATTTTAATTGTTTGAAATGATGTTTTCGCTTGTGATATTATATATATAGTCTATCAATATAAATTATTAGAACCAAGTTTTCAAGAAAAGACAACTTTATAAAATTTAAAAATATGATATATATTTCACATGTAAATTAGTTTAGATAAAGAGTATCATTTAATGAATAAATTCAAATTTATTAAGTTGTAAATGTAAAATCACACTAAAACACAAGATTAAGATGTTTGGTACAAATTTATATTATAAAAACTTTATATTCCAAAAAAATGCATATGCATCAATGAAAATAATTATAATATTGAATAAATCATATTGGTTTTTATTTTTATTTATATATTATATTATGTATGTTCAATCACAATTCAAACTTCTCAAAATGGAAGATTGGAAATTAGTGTACACCTGTCAATACAAAGTTGAGTGTCATTTGGAGCTTGATCTCTTAAGAATAGTAAATTTGTTAATCTTCTTTTTCTTTTTCTTTTTTTTGGGGTGGAGGTGGGGGGGTGAGAGGGTAAGTTAAGAGAATGTAGTTGAGTAAGATTAGTTTTTCTTGGTAAATAATTTGTTAGTTTAGGATCAATTAACTTCCTTAGAATTAGAGTAGGAGATGATTTGATGGGTACACATACATATATTAGAGAAGTAGAGAGGAATGAAAAAAATATTTTCTTCTGCACAATTGTTCATATTTGTCTTTCTACTTCTTTATTTTTATTGGAAAAGAATAATTCAATCTATTAGTTACATTTTTTCTAATAATTTTATTGACATTGTTGTCTTTTCACCTACATCAATATATCAAATAAGATTGGTTTATTGTTGTTTTTAAAAAAATCATATAGAGCTACTAAAAGTAGTATATGTAGGTATTGAACTTGTGTTACAGGTAGTGATCTATATTAGTCGGTATCAGAGCAACATGGCCCAAAGGGGAATGCAATTAAACTAGGTAGATAGGAGTAGAATAAATGAAAGACAAAGGAGAAATGTTGAAGATGAACAACTCATAAGGTTAGAGACCATTAAGGCTAAGTTGATATATGGGGACTTAGAAGAAGAACCTGAATTTTAAAGGGCCCAAGTTGGAGCCATATATTTTATGGAAAGGCTCATTGAAGTTGTGTAAAAACAAGGAACCAAGTTTAAATTCGATGTCTTTAATATTTTAGGTGAATTAAAACCATAAGCGCTCACAAATTCTAGATTCAAGAGTTAGAGAGGTTCTTTGAGATGGAGGGAAGTGAAGAGAATAATCCATGAAGGGTCAAATTTGAAGCATAAAAAGTTAAGTCTCATCTACTCTATGGTGGGATAACTTGAAAAATGTTAGGAGAAGCCAAGGGAAGGATAAAATCAAAATGTGGCCAAAGATGATAAAAAAATTATAAGCAAAATTTATGCCCTTTGACTATCATCAAAAGCTATTCAAAGAGTTTCAAAATATAATGTAGAAAAAACTATTAGTAGAAGGTTATATTAAGCAATTCATGAGGCTAAAAATCAAAAATGATTAGTAAGAGTATGATGAACATGAAACAAAAGGATACGTCAATGAACTTAAGTTCCAAATTTAAAATGAGATAGATCTACTCAAGGTGAACACCATGGATGATGCATATTAGTATGCTTTGAAGGCATAATAAAAATTGAATAGGAGGAGCAAGGTGGCAAATAAAAGGGGTGGTAATAATTTAAATAGAAGAATAAGAAGTTATTCCAAAAGTATAAAGGAAAAAAGAGAAAGAGAAAAGTAAGGACCCAAACACTAATTATGGTGATAGAGGAGATTTTGGATGTTAGGGTAGAGATAGAAACCAAAAAACATTTGGATACTGGATACCCTTAAAGTGTTATAATTGTGGTAGGCCTCGTAAAGTTGTTGACTATCCTGAAAACCCCCAGAGTCTCCAATAGAGCCATGATGGCTGAAGAAGAACCATAAGTAGAAGAAATTGAAGCAAAAATAGTAGAGAATTTTATTCTAAAAATAACCTTATATTCAATAAACAAAGAGATCCTAGAAGTTGATTGGAGAAGAAAGATTGTATTTCGAACTCAATGCAAGTTTATATAAAAAGTGTGCAAGTTGATTATAGATGAAGGATCTACTAATAATCTGGTAAGCATGAAAATGGTGCAAAATTTATAGTTTACTTGTGTCCCAAAATCAAATCCTTATAATATTTATTGGTTGAAAAAATATCATAGTTTGCTTGTGGATCAATCTTATCTTGTTGCCTTCAAAATTGGTCCTTATGAAGATAAAGTGTTATGTGATGTGATGCTAATGGATACTTGTCATTTATTGTTGTGAAGACCCCAACAATATGACCAAAGAGTAATCCATCACATAAAATAAAACACTTATGAGGTATAACATGAAGGGAAGAAGCATATTTTAAAACCATGGAAAGATGAAGGGGCATCTAAAATATCTCTATTAGCATTGGGTTATTAAAAAAATTGTAAAAAATCTAAAGGATAAATTTGTTATTTATTTATTTCTAGTAACATTAGGGTAGGTGAAGAGGATGAGATGGCTGCGAGCGGCAGTTTCAGGAGCGTGGGCCCTATTGAAGCCCCCAGGGAGGATCGACCTTTGCCTGAGACATTTTCACAAGAGAAGGAGACTGTTTATGTTAGTGAGCACTCTAAGCTTAATAAGGTTAATGGCTGCCTTCCACGGAGTCAGGATCCGCCTGTGCTAGTCATACCCCCAGAGGCAGTAAAGGAAGGTGTGGAATACTTGGCCTCCCATGCATTGATTTGAAAGTTCTTGGGCATCTGAATTTCCTTGTTGGCTTTGGAAGCTTGGATTCGCCATTCATGGCAGGTAGAAGGTGATTTTGATATTATGCTGGCTGGTAATAGCTATTTTATGGTGAATTTCTCCTCCGTGGTTGATCAAAATTGGATCTTTGAGGGAGGTCCTTATTTCTATGATTGTATTGGTCTTTTTCTCAAACCCTGGCATGCGGGGTTTAACTCTGCTGAGGAACTTCCAGCCTGCATTCCTATTTGGGTCTGCCTATCGAGACTCCCTTTGGAATTTTGGCATGAGGATATCCTATGCCAGATAGCTGCCATGCTTAGAACACCAACTGCTATAACGCATCAATCACTAGACAAAAAAGTTATCTCTTATGCCCGTATTTGTGTTGATATTGATTTAAACAATCCTTTGCCAGATTTTATGGAAATTTGTCTGGGCTCCTCCTCCTAGATCCAACAAATAGACTATGAATATATCCCCTTTCATTGTCAAATATGTCATGTGTATGGGCACTTACACCGCTAATGCCCTCATGCTTCTAGAGGTAATGGCACACCTGGGGAGTCTTCTGGCCCTGGAGCAGCCAATGGTGGCAAGGGGAATGGCCAATCGGTTCATACTGGAACTATAAATATCCAGCCTGATAGTGCTGCAAAAGGGAAAGCTCACTCAAACACCTCAAGTGTAGGGCAAGGCCCATCTGATTATACTGGTCTTGACATGGATGGCTTTATCCCAGTTCGATGTCGTGTGAAGGGTCGAGGTCAGAAGCGCATGAATCTTGACCGACAAGTGGAATTGGGGTTCAACCAATTTGAGGCTCTTGATAGTATGGCCATTGAATATGGCATTCCTGTAGCAGATTAGGGGGATTCTTGAGCTAGATGAGGAGCGTTCTTTTCTCAATGGTTCACAGGATATGGTGATTCAACCGATCCTGAAGATCTCTCTTGGCCTGGAGGAGGGTGTCCTTGTGGTTGTTAAGTTGTGGAGCTAAAAGCTTCACTAATGCAAATGTGGAGGTTGTTGAGTTACAGAGTAACAGACATCAGTCAGGCCAACTGACATCGGTCATCTTCAGTTATACAATAACTGGCATCGGTTATGGTCGGCTAGCATCGATCAGATAGGAACAGACGTCGGTCACCTATGTGTTTCCAAAATTGTTCTAATTTTAGGCGAACAGTGAGTTTGCATGTAAAGACTAATTTTAGTCTTGATTTTGCGTTTCTAATTATTGTTTATTTTGGGATCTATTTAAGAGACCCATGGGGCTGTATTGTAAAGTAAGCAAGACCAATTAGATCTACAGGGTGCAAGATCAAGAAGGTCTGTGGAGTATTGGAGGCAACAACAATTGGGTTAATTATCACAATCAGAGTAGGCAACAACAACCATTGGGTTGATTGTCACTGGAGGGAACAACTCAGTTATTGAGTTGGCTGTAATTGATTGAGAGAGAGAACTCTTGAAGTGAAGATACTGGACATCTATGAGTTGTGAGGAGAAAGAGAGATTTCTTCATTGTATTTCCTTCTGGATGAGTTTAATACAGATTGTATTATTTCTTGTATCATCTATTCTTTGTTGTTTCTGAATTCTAGTTACTTATTACTTTTAGTTTAATTTCGTGTTTAGTTGCTTAGACAAAGGTAATCAATTGTACTCTGTTAGAGTTCTTAACAGTGGTTTCACCAGTTGCGCTTGACAAGGATGCCCACTGGGCAGATTTGGTTAAAGACATGGAAGCCTCCAAAAAAGAAAAAGGATCTTCTCCTACTCTAGGCCTAATGCAAAAACCGTTTAAGAAAGTCTCCTATACCACTCCCTCCAGAGCTGGTTGCAAGAAGGATCAAGAAAAATCAAACTCACAGGGGATTTATTGGTAGAGTCAGGGGTTGTAAAGACCCTGGATGATCATTTTCCTCACTCTACTCAATGATTGTTCTGTCATGGAATGTAAGGGTTTGAATAGCACCCCCAGACAAAAAGCTATGCACAAACTGGTGATCGATCATTCTCCAGATATTCTCTATATCCAAGAGACCAAGCTCTCTATGGACTCTCTGTTTACTTGTATGCCTAATATATGGTTCTTTGGCCAATGCCAGTGTGTTGGTGCCTTGGGGAGCTCTGGGGGTCTGGCCATGTGTTGGGATCCTAGGAAAATTATGCCACTTCATTGGATGTCCTGCATCTCAGCTCTCTCAATGGTTGTTCCCTCTCTTGAAACTGGTGAGTTGATTCTTGTCACCACAATATATGCTCCTATTGACCTCATTGGGCAGCTCAAGCTCTGGGAACATATTTGGTATGTCAAAAATTGCCATCCTTTCCTGCCTTGGATTATGGCTGGAGATTTCAACATTGTTCTTAGCCTGGAGGAGAAGAGGGGTGGACAGGCTCATTAGGGTCCTTCTTCTGAGTTTCTTCGACATAATATTGACCTGTTACACCTCTTTGATGTTAAACCTCTTAACGGGCTTTTCACTTGGAATAACAGAAGGAAAGGTAATGCTGCCATCTCCGAGCACCTAGATAGGTTCCGTGTTTCCTATTTTTGGCAGTCTAGTTCTATCTCTCTCACATCTAAAATTCTTAACTGGAGAGGTTCTGACCACTGGCCCATTAAGCTTTCTACCAGTCATATTGTTGTTCTCAAGAAGCCTCCTTTTAAGTTTTAGTTAATGTGGCTTTGGGACTCATCTCTCCATGATCTAATGGCTCAGTGGTGGAGAAAGGGGGGCCTGCCTATGGTACTGCTATCTTTTCCTTCGCTAAGAAACTTTAGTATTTTAAAAGGAAGTTGAAGTACTGGAAGAGAAATTGTTTCGGTAATCTCCATTCTATGAAGAAGAGGGCTCATGACCGACTAGATGTTGTGACCAGATAGATTCAGGACCTCAGTTTGTTTGAAGAGCTTTGAATTGCTAAATCTCAAGCTTCTAATGCTTTAGTTGAGTGGGAACTTCATGAAGAAATTTACTGGAAACAGAAGGCTCGAATAGACTGGCTCTAGGAAGGGGACAAGAACACTGCTTTCTTCCATAATTCTATGCAAGCACGGTGCAACAAGAAATTTATTTCCTTCCTTGTTATTTTAGATGGGACACGTCTGATGTCCTCTCAAGCTATATCCAGGGAAGCTGTTCAATTTTATTCTGCTCTTTTTTCAGATGGCCCACCTCCAACAGAGCTGGCAGAAAACACAGTCTTGTCTTGCATTCCCCCTGTGGTGACTCTAGGAATGAATGACTCTCTTATGCGGCCAATTGGTATGTCTAAAGTGGAGGGAGTGGTCTTCAGCATGCGTAGAGGTAAAGCTCTAGGGCCAGATGGTTTCCCAGTCAAATTCTTTCAAGATTTTTGGGATATTATCAATCAACATATTTTGGATGTGGTGTAGGAATCTTACTCCAGCAAAGAAATGCTCAGGGCATTGAATGCAACTTTCCTAGTCCTAATTCCGAAGAAGGATCAGGCTAATCAGCTGGATTTATTTAGGCCCATTGCGCTTTGTAATGTGGTCTATAAAATCATTACCAAGCTCATTGCAAAGTGGCTTAAAGTCTATCTCCCCATGGTTATCTCAGAGGAATAAGGGGGTTTTGTTGCTGGAAAACAAATTCTAGATGGAGTGGTTATTGCTTCAGAAGCTATTCACCCTATGAGTACTTCTCAAGAACGGGCCATGATCTTTAAGCTCGATTTGGCTAAGGCTTATGACAGAGCCAATTGGTGCTTCCTGCATAAAGTTCTTCTGGCTTTTGGTTTCAATCAAGCCTGGGTCTGCTAGGTGATAAGCTATGTCACTGTGCCTTCCTTCTTGGTCCTTATTAATGGGGAACCCTCAGAGCTTTTTGGCACTTCTAGAGGCCTTCGCCAAGGGGATCCGCTCTCTCCTTACTTGTTTATAATTCTGGCTGAGGGTCTTGGTTGACTCATCAAGTTTCATGTGTCCCAGAATATGCTGCATGGCTGGCAATGGGGGAATGGATTAACCACTTTGACCCACCTCCAGTTTGTTGATGATACAATCCTGGCAGGGAGAGCTTGGATTCGTGAAGCTGAAGCTTTTCGGTGCACCCTAGACATTTATCTAGTTGCATCTGGGCAAAAAATTAATGATCACAAGTCCTCTATTTTCTTCTTCAACACTCCTGACTCTATCCAGCAGAGGATTGCCACTATCCTGAGGTTTCATACTCAATCTCTCCCTTTGACTTATTTGGGGATTGGTGGGTAGACAGCCTAGACTTTTCTGGCAGAACTTGCTCGACAAACTAAGGTAAAAAGTTAATCATTGGACTCACAAGTGGCTCTCTACTGTTGGTAGGGTGACACTTCTGCAATCTGTGATCCAAGCACTTCCCATATACCATAGTATGGATCAGGTTGCCCTGAGGTATTTTCTCAAGGAATTTGATGCTCTCTCTCACCAATTTCTTTGGAGTGGCAACCTAAAGAATACCAAATGGAGCCTTATTAACTGGGATACTGTTTGCCGACCAAAGAAGGAAGGAGGCCTTGCCCTGCGCTCTGCTATCTTGTCTAGTCAAGCTCTTGCTGCCAAAATTTATTGGCGTTGGTGCTCCAATCAATCTCACCTTTGGGCCCGTATCTTGTCTTCTAAGTATTTTCCTAGTGTTGATCCCTGTGATATTTCTAGGCTTCCTCTTGAGGGAAGGGGTTCTATGGTGTGGAATACCCTCAAGCTCAGATCTCATCTAGTGAAATGCAACCTCTTTTGGATTTTCAACAGTGGTAATGAGGCCTTCTTTTGGAGTGACTCCTGGGATGGATCGCCTCCTCTCTTATCCTCTCACCCACATTTGTAGCCTCTTTGTGACTCTTTTCATTCTGCAGGGTGGAATACAATGGCTCATTATAAGGAAGGCTTTAACTTGGGCATGACTATTGGGTATCGATGGAAGAATTCTTTTGATTGGCCACTGAGTGGCTCTTTGGAGGATCGGCTGGAGTTATCTCAGATTTTGGCTTTTAAAGGATGCAGCTCCCTATAGGGTTGGGATGTTTTGGCCTGGGGAGGTGATTCTACTGGGCAATATTCTGTGTCTTCTGGCTACCTTGCTCTGACAAAGCAACTTTTTAGCGAAGTGAAAATCTTATAGTGGAAGAAAATTTGGAACCATTTTTCATGCCCTAAGTGTAATTTTTTCCTATGGGCCCTAGTGTACAACAGGTGTCTCACTTGGGACAATCTCTGTAAGCGAGGGTTCCAGGGGCCATCCATATGTGTCTTATGCCGCAGCAGTGATGAGACTGGGTCTCACCTTTTATTCCAATGTCCTTTCACCAAACAAATTTGGCACCTCTGGTGGAGTGTTTGGGGCTGCCCTTGTTGGCACGCATCTTCTCTGTCTGACTTTTGGGATCATTTGGGCCATCCTCCTACAAAGGCCTCTGTGCTTCAGATTGCTTGGTCTGTTGGGCCTTCCTTTATTTTGTGGAATATATGGCTGGAGAGGAATAGGCAGATTTTCCATGATGTTCATTTGGAGCTCAGGGCCCTATGGGCAAAAATCCTTAACTCTCTGCATGAAACTCTCCAGGCTAAGTGTGACAGTGCCACTGGCTTGGGCCCTGAAGATGCTGGTATCTACTCTCGATTCTCCTTTGTTCCTTCCACTACCACCTCCCTCGCTCTTTACACTCGCTCTGTGAAAGGAACCAGGCAACAATTGCAACCTGTCAATAGGGCGGGACATTGGACTCCTCCTGTGGCTGGAGTTATTAAAATCAACACTGATGGCTCTTCGTGTGGGAATCCTGGGGCTGCCAGTATTGGGGGTGTGGGGCATGACAGCTTGGGGGATATTCAGTTTCTTTTTTCTATCTATAAGGGCCATTATACTAATAATCTCATGGAAGCTATGGCTATCTTGGTGGCAGTGCAACATTGTTGTCAACATGGCTGTTATAACATTATTTGTGAGTTGAATTCATAGGTGGTTGTCAACTTATTGAACAAATGAAACTTTCATAATGTGGATTGGCATTTGGCTGTGGTTGTCCAACATATCCTTCAGCTATGCACTTCCTTGGACTCTGTGTCTTTCAAGCACATTCCCCGTGAGTGGAATGGTGTGGCTGACTATTTGGCTAAGTGGGCCTCTGAGTATGGCCCCCCTGGTGCATTTCTAATCATATGATGCTTCCCTTGAATTTATCTCAGAAGTTGGCTCAACTTGTTGACCAGGATAAAGCTTTGTAATTTTTTTTGCTTCCGTTTCTTTATCAATAAATTTTTACCCCTCTTTTAGTTTAAAAAAAAGTTTGTTATTTATTTTGCCCTAAAGAAAAAATGGAACATAAATAAAAACTCCCATAAGAGGTAAAAAAGTTATTATCAAATTATTATGGTGCAACTTCAATATAATTACTAGTAGGCTTGCCTCCCTCATGAGGCATTAAACACCACATTGATTTGGTACAAGGATCAAAACTTTCAAATGTAGTTGGCTAAATATTAGCTCCATAAGAAAATGAGGAGAAGAAAATGTAAATCTCATTATTTTTATATAAAGGTTTCATAAGGGAAATCATGAGTCCTTGTGCCATACTAGTATGTGTGGAATCTAGATCCATCAATAAGATCACAGGTAAAGTGCCAATATCCATTACCAAAAATAGATGATATATTATATTGCTTGACACATGCTAAAATTTTCTCAAAGATTGATTTGAGGAGTGATTACCATTAGATCCACAATCTAGAAGGTGATGAATGGAAGAAAACATTCAATACCAAGGACAAGTTCCATTTATAATACATAATACCCTTGCCACTTTTATGCAATCTATGAACTGGGTATTTAGACCTTATATTTGGGATTTTGATATAATTTATTTTGATGACATTTTGATTTTTAGTAGAAACCTGGAAGAGCATCTAATACATTTAACAATCATTTTTGATACACTTAGAGTGGAAAAGTTATTTGTAAACCTTAAGAGGAGTGTATTTTGTAGAGACAAGTTAGTTTTCTTAGGAAGTGTGATTTCAGTAGATAGAGTGAGCATGGGCCCATAAAAGTTCAAGATTGTACTTGAATTGCCTATCACTCAAAACATGATAGAGGTGAATAGCTTTCATAAATTAAAGTAAACTTTTATAATATATCTATTACAAATTTAACCAATATAAGTGCTCCATTAATTGATTGCACCAAGGGGAAGTCATTTTCCTGGATTTAAGCAGCTAAAAGAAGTTTTTTACAACTTAAAAAGAAGGTGATGAAATTTATGATTCTTGCCTTACTACAATTTGAGTAGATCTTTACCACTTCGTGTGATGCTTTAGTAGTTTCAATTGGAGGAGTGTTGAGTCAAGAAGCAACCTAGTTGCCTATTTTAGTAATAAAACCAAATGACACCAAAAATGATATGGTATTTATGATTAAAAAAAAATATGTTATTATCCAAACTTTGAAACAATAGAGGCATTACTTAGTGCATAGAGAATTCATTTTGATGACATAAAATAAAGCATTAAAATATATAAATACTCAAGCCAAGTTATCTCATAAGTATGCCAAATGGGTCTCATTTTTGAAAAGTTATACATTTGTAAAGCAACATATGAATGGAAAGATGAACATTGTGTTTATGCTTTAAGTAGGATAAGTCACCTACTTGTCACAATGACCAATGAGGTTGTTGGGTTTGAAGAAGTTAAGATTGAATATGTAGATGATCCCTATTTCAAAAAAAAAAATAGTGCTCTAAAAAATCCAACATATGATTGTTTAAGGAGCTCTAACATTTTATTCTCATTGGGCCTAAGAGGGAAAATTAGATCAGGGAAATGAACTAAAATGGCTTGGGAGGTCATTTTGGAAGGTGCAAAACTTATAGCTTGGTAAATGAGAAGTTTTTTTGGCATTAGTTGAGGAAGGACATCAATAGGTTTACTTCTACATGAAAATTTTACCAAGTTGTTAAAGGTGCACAATAGAATTTTGGGTTGCATAAACCCTTACTAATTCTCAAAGGACACTAGATTGACATGTCCATGGATTTTATCTTTGGGTTGCCTTGCACTCAAAGAGGTAATGATTCCATTTTTTTATGGAATGATTCTCTAAAATGGTCTAATTGATTATAAAAAGACTTTTGATGCCAGTAATATTATTGATCTATTTTTCTAGAGATATTTTACGCTTACATGGGATGACCAAGACTATCACAAGTGACCATGATATTAAATTTCTTAATCACTTTTGGATAACTTTGTGGGAAAATATTGACAATAAATTAAAGATTAGGTTAGTCTATCAACCTCAAACAATTGGGCAAATGAAGGTTGTAAATAGAAGCTTGGGAAATTTTATGAGGTGTTTAGTTGTAGATAACCCAAAATAATGGAATTCAGTCTTATCATAAGCATAGTTTTCTTTCAATTTCAGCATCAACATGTCTATATCTAAATCTACTTTTCATATTTTTTAAAGAAACAATCTAAAAATAGTAGTGGATTTAATTAATCTTCCTAAGGGGGAGACTGCCGATCGAATGATGGCTACGAGTGGAGGAGCAGCACGTGATGGCCTGTTGACAGGCCCCAAGGGGGACGGATCTCTGCCTGGGGTGAACTCTCTTGGTCAGACAGCCTACATCAGTGAACGGTCAAGGTTAATCAAGGCTAATGGTTGTCTCCTGCGGAGCCAAGATCGCCCTATGGTGGTCATCCCTCTGGAGGCAGTAAGAGAAGATGTGGAGTATTTAACCTCCCACACTTTTATTTGCAAATTTATGGGCATTCAAATCCCTCTGTTGGCCTTGGAATCTTGGATTTGGTGCTCTTGGAAAATAGAGGGAGACTTTGATATAATGTTGGTTGGAAACAACTATTTTCTTGTGAGTTTCTCTTTGGTATCGAACCAAAATCACATTTTTGAGGGTGGCCCCTATTTTTATAATCATGTGGGTCTTTTTCTCAAACCCTGGCACGTGGGTTTTAACTCTGTTGAGGAGCTTCCAGCCTGTGTACCTGTATGGGTGCGCCTTCCGGGACTACCTTTAGAATTTTGGCAGGAGGATATCCTACGCCAGATAGCAGCCATGCTGGGAAAACTAACTGCTATTGCACACCAATCCCTGGACAAAAAGCTCATCTCCTACACATGCGTCTGTGTTGACATAGATTTAAATAATCCCCTCCCAGACTCCATGGAGATTTGTATGGGTTCTTCATCCTAGATTCAGCAGATAGACTATGAATCTATCCCTTTTCGATGCAGAATCTGCCATGTTTACAGACATTTGTACTGCCAATGCCCTCAGGTTTCCAGAGGTAATGGGTCAGCCCCTGAAACTTCTACTACAAAAATGGCATACGCTGGCATGGGGAATGGTCGACTGACCTTTTTTGATAATGGAAAAACACAGCCTGAGAATATGGCAAAAGGAAAAAATCTGGCAAATAATGCAAGTGTGGCACAAAGTACAGCTGATATTAACAGTGCTGGTATGGATGGCTTTATACCAGTCTGACGCAAAGCAAAAGGCCGTGGACAGAAATGGATGAATGCTGACAGACAACCAGATTTAAGCTTTAACAGGTTTGAGGCTTTGGATATTATGGCCATTGAGGATGGCATTTCGGTTGAGAATCAAGGGGAAACTCCATAGATAAATAAGGAAGTTTCAGGTCTTAATGAGGTTCAAGATATGATGTTTCAACCGACCCTAGGGAATTCTCTTGCTCCGAAGGAGAGGATATTGGAGACGCCACAAGTCTTGCAAGAGAAGGCTGGTCATTGGGCAGACTTGGTCAAGGAAGTCGAAGCTGGTAGGAAAGAAAAAGGATCCTCTTTGGCGCTTGGCTTAATACAGAGACCAAGATAGAATCAAAATTACAAGTGATTTACTGGTGGAATCTGGGGCTGTTAAGACCTTAGATGAACATTTTCCACATGTTACCCAATGATTGTCTTATCATGGAATGTAAGGGGTTTGAATAGCATTCCCTGGAAAAAAGCTATGCGTAGGTTGGTGACGGATCATTCTCTGGATATTCTCTGTATCCAGGAGACCAAAATTTCTATTGATTTGTTGTTTACTTGTATGCCAAATATCTGGTTTTATGGTCACTACCAGGGTGTGGGTGCTTTGGGAACATCGGGGGGCTTGGCCATGTGTTGGGACCCGAGGAAAATTATGCCATTGCATTGGTTTTCCTATCTATCAGGCCTATCAATGATTGCCTCTTCTCTTGAAACTAGGGAGTTGATCCTGGTTACTACAATGTATGCACCTGTAGATATTGTTGGGCAACTTCATCTGTGGGAGCATATTCGCTATGTTAGAAGCTGTCATCCTTTCCTGTTGTGGATTATGGCTGGAGATTTTAATGCGGTGCTGAGCTAGGAGGAGAAAAGAGGAGGGCTAAGTCATTTAGGCCCTTCTTCTGACTGTCTTCGCCACAATGTTTATTTGCTACACCTCTCAGATGTTAGACCCTCAAATGGGCTATTCACATGGAGCAACAAAAGAATAGGTAATGCTTCCATATCTGAGTGCCTTGATAGGTTTTTTGTTTCTTTTTTTGGTGCTCTAATGCTATCTCTCTTAACTCAGAAATCCTTGACTGGAGAGGCTCGGACCATTGGCCCATTAAGCTCTCTACCAGTAATATTGTTGGGCCCAGAAAGCATCCCTTTAAGTTTTAGTTAATGTGGCTCCGTGACTCATCTCTCCATGACCTCATCAAACAGTGGTGGAGACAGGGGGGACCGACATATGGAAATGCTATGTACTCTTTCCTCAAAAAATTGCAATATGTTAAAATAAAGTTGCAGTATTGGAATAGAAATTATTTTGGCAACTTGCACTACAAGAAGAAGAAGGCTCAAGACAGGTTAGATGAAATAACTAGACAAATAAGGGACTTTGGCTTGACAGAAGAGCTTCGAATAGAGGAATCCAGAGCTCTAATTTCCTTAGCAGAATGGGAACTCCGTGAAGAGATCTATTAGAAGCAGAAGGTGAGAATAGATTGGCTCCAGGAAGGAGATAAGAACACAGTCTTTTTCCATAACTTGATCCAGGCACGGGGAAAAAAGAATTTTATTTCTTCTCTTGTTACCCAGGAGGGGGCACAACTAACCTCCCCCCAAGCTATAACCAGGGAAGCAGTCCGGTTTTACTCAGCTCTCTTTGCAGGTGACCCACCGGCAGATGAGGTTGCTGAAAATATAGTTATATCTTGCATTCCCCAAGTGGTGACTATGAAAATGAATGATGTTCTCATGAGGCCAATTGGACTTACTGAAGTTGAGGAGGTAGTTTTCAACATGTTTAGAGGCAAAGCCCCAGGGCCTGATGGGTTCCCTACGGAATTCTTTTAGGACTTCTGGGATGTTGTTAAGCAGGACCTGTTGGAGGTGGTGCAAGAATCTTACTACATCAAAGAAATGCTTAGAGCTTTGAATGCCACTTTCCTTGTTTTAATTCCAAAGAAGGAGTAGGCCAACCAGTTGGATTCCTTTAGGCCCATTGCGCTTTGTAATGTGGTCTATAAAATCATTACAAAACATATTGCGTAAAGACTCAAAGGATATCTTCCCAGACTCATTTCAGAGGAACAAGGGGGTTTTGTGGAGGGCAAACAAATTCTGGACGGAGTGGTTATTGCTTTAGAAGCCATTCATTCTATGAGTACATCTCAAGAACGGGCTATGTTTATCAAGCTTGACTTAGCCAAAGCTTACGATAGAGCTAGCTGGAGATTTCTGGAAAAAATTCTGTTGGCATTTGGCTTCAATCAGGATTGGGTTAGCTGGATACTAAGCTGTGTTACTATGCCTTCATTCTCGGTCCTTATTAATGGGGAACCCTCTGAGCTTTTTGGTGCATCTAGGGGCCTCCGCCAAGGGGATTTGCTCTCCCCATACCTGTTTATTATTTTGGCTGAGGGACTTGGATGGCTCTTCAAATTCTAGGTCTCTCAGAATTTGTTGTAGGGATGGAGGTGGGGGAATGGGCTAATAGCCTTGACTCACCTCCAGTTTGTGGATGATATGATCCTGGCAGGGAGAGCTCAGATTCGAGAAGCAAAAGCTTTTCGGCTCACCCTTGACATTTATCTGGAGGCATCTGGGTAGAAAATCAATGAACATAAGTCCTCTATTTTTTTCTTCAACACACCTAAGCTTATTCAGAGAAGGATTGCTACTGTCTTGAGGTTCCAAGCTCAAACCCTCCCGATGATTTATCTAGGAATTCCCATTGTCATGGGAAGGCAGCCTAGGCTCTTCTGGCAGAATATGCTTGACAAACTAAGGCAAAAGGTTAGTCATTGGACTAATAGGTGGCTTTCTAGTGACGGTCGAGTGATCCTCCTGCAATCGGTCATTCAGGCACTTCCCACATACAGATGTATGATTCAGGCTGCCCCAATGTATTTCTTGAAGGAGTTTGATGCTCTTTCTCAACAGTTTTTGTGGAGTGGCAACCTGCAGAATACCAAATGGAGTCTTATGAATTGGGATACAGTTTTCTATCCAAAGAAGGAAGGATGCCTTGGTCTATGCTCAGCCATTTTGTCCAGTGAAGCTCTGGCTGCCAAGCTATACTGGCATTGGTGTTCCAATCAATCTTCTCTTTGGGCCCGTATCCTGACAACCAAGTACTTTCCTCAGATTGATCCCCCTGAGATTTCAAGGCTTCCTCTTGAGGGAAGAGGATCGATGGTATGGAGTACTCTCAAGAGGGGAGCTCACTTGGTGAAACGTGGCCTCTTCTAGGTGTGCAAGGGTGGTTCGGAGGCCCTCTTCTAGAGTGACTCATGGGATGGAGCGCCTCCTCTATTATTTTCTCATCCGCATTTACAGCCCCTTGGAGATGTTTTCCATGCGGCTGGTTGGCATACTATAGCGCACTACAAAGAAGTGATTAATTTGGGCACGACTATTGGTTATAGATGGAAAAACTCCTCTGATTGGCCGCCAGGGGGATCAGAGGAGGACCGGTTTGAGTTATCCCAAATTCTTGCCTCTAGAGGATGTAGCTCCCTCCATGGCCAGGATGTTCTTGCCTAGGGTGGAGATACTACTGGCCAATACTCTGTGTCTTCAGGGTACATGGCTTTGACGAGGCAACTCTTTGATGGTGGGCAATTCATATGGACCAAGAAAATCTGGAACCGTGTCTCATGGCCCAAATGTAATTTTTTTTTGTGGCTCCTCACACACAACAGGTGTCTTACCTGGGATAATCTTTGCAAGCATGGATTTTAGGGGCTGTCTAGGTGTGTCTTGTGCCATAGAAGTGAGGAGACAGGGTCTCACCTCTTCTTCCAATGTTCATATGCTAAGTAGATTTGGCATCTATGGTGGAATGCCTGGGGACCTCCTTGCTGGCACGCTTCTTCTTTGGTGGACTTCTGGGATCAGTTGGGCCATGCTCCAGCTAAGGCCTCTCTTCTTCAAAATCCCTGGTTAGTTGGCCCATCATTTATTTTATGGAATATTTGGATTGAAAGAAATAGAAGAATCTTTAGGGGTGTCCATCTAGAATTGAGAGCACTGTGGATGAATATTACCAGCTCATTGCAAGAAACCCTGCAAGTTAAGTGTGGTGGTGATATCGGCCTGGAACCAGAAGCTGCTCAAATCTGCTCCCAGCTCGGCCTCGACTCGACCAAGGATAGTGCTGGGGAAGAGTGCAGGCTGTCAGCGAAAGGAGGTACGTAGAAAGCGAGACCGGTCAACAGGATGGGGCGTTGGACTCCCTCGGGAGACGGGGCCATAAAAATTAATACTGATGGCTCCTCTCAGGGGAATCGAGGGGACGCTGGGATTGGCGGTATTGGACGGGACAGTGCTGGGAGCATTCAGTTCTTCTTTTTGACCTACAGAGGCATTCACACGAATAATCTTATGGAAGCCATGGTGATCCTGGAGGCAGTGAAATGCTGTTGCCAACATGGCTGGTAGAACATTATCTGTGAATCAGATTCACAAGTGGTTGTAAATTTGTTGAATAAATGAAATACTGGTAAGTTGGATTGGCATTTGGATGTAGTCGTTCAGTAAATCCTTCAATTGAGTACTTATTTGCTTTTTGTTTCTTTCAATCACATTCCTCGTGAGTGGAATGGTGTTGCGGATTGCCTTATCAAGTGGGCTTTGGAGAATGGGCCGGATTGGAATATTACTGAACAACGGATCTTGCCTTTGAGTCTATCTCAGAAACTGGATCAAATTGTTGACCAGGATAAAGAATTGTAATTGTTGCTTCATTTTCTTACTAAATTTTTACCCCTCTTTTAGTTAAAAAATTAATCTTCCTAAGGGGAAATAGATTAGCTAAGACAGAGAGGATTTTTTGAAGCATATAATGTGATGTGCAAGAATAAGTTTGATAATGGTTTCAAATAAAAAATGAGTATTCTAAAATTGATGTTGACTTGCATCAAAGAGGAAAGGTGGACCAACAAGTTGAGTTAATAATGATTTAATTAATTGAAACCCAAGAAAATTGGTCCTTGTAATATTCTCAAAAGGATGAATGAAAATGCATATTTGATAGAATTTCCTGAATAATTTAATATTAGTCCTACACTCAATGGTGTAGATCTTTATCCATATCATGTAAGCCTGGAAGAAGTTCAAGATGAGAACATGCTTGGAGAATGGACAATATATTTACCAAAGAAAAAGAGAGAAAATTGGAAAGATAGTTGACACCAAGGTTAATGCTACAAGATCCAAGAATTATAAAATGTTTTTAGTCAAATGGAAAGGATTACTACATTTCGATAAAACTTGGATCACAAAAGACATAAAATTAACAAAACTGAATTCAATTGAACTAGGAGCTTTATAACTTGGAAATAAGGGGAGGATGATGTGCCCCTATTAACAAAAAAATTGAGAATCTTTAGGAATGTGTTCTCTTAAAAATAGTAAATTTGTTAACAACCCTAATTTTTTGGATTAAGAGAATGTAGTTGAATAGAATTAGATTATTTTTAAAAATAAATTGTTAGTTTTAATGGTAGTTTAATTCCATATAGTTTATAGAGTAGGATTTATTATTTTGGAGGGTACAAGTGTATTAGAGAAGTAGAGAGGAATGAAAAACTATTTTATTTTGCACAGATGTTCAGATTTGTCTCTCTGCCTCTCTTTTTTATTTAAAAAGAATAATCTAATTTATTAGTTAGATTTCTTCTAACAGATTTATTGATTTTTTTTAAATTTTCATATGTATTGATAGATTATATCGTTGGTTTGATATGCAATCTGAACTCTTACAATTAGTAACCCTCCTTTATATAACATGGTTATAAAATAGTGACATCCATAGTTAGAAACTTATGGGTTGGCTTGTAACTCTTCCTCGAGACTTCTAAATATATCGATGAATTTGACAAGAAAAACATTTCTAGACCATAAATGCTAAAGTAGGTTTTGGTTTAAAACTATTAAAGCATTGACATGATCCAAGTTTCATGTCCATTGTCCTCATATTTCAAAACTACTAAAAGGATAATGTCATTTATTAACGGTGCAATTCACAAATTTTGTCCCTATTTTCTTCTAATTTTGCTATATTTTATATTTTTATAAGGGAATGAGTAAGTTTAATTAGCATTTATAAATTGGTTGAGTTTAGTTAAATAATTAATCTTTTTTTTAATATTTAATACTTTTTGATATAAGATCTATATGATTGGTTGAGGGTATGAACTCTCCAATTTATGATTGTTGGTTAAGATCAATCAATTAAAATAATATTTTTTAATATTTATATGAAGATTTCAATTATTTGAGAATAACATGTTTACTTATGATGTTGCCATAAATAATTCATTTAAATCTTAATAAATAATTTTTGTAATACATTATTTTTTCAAGTTCAAAATTATTAAAAGAACCCTGAAATTGATTCTTCTTCTTGACAAAGCTTTTAATTACTTTAATTTAGTATCCCTTATCCTTTTTAATATATTTATGTAGTTAAAAGTAATAATAACCACCTTTTTAATATATTTATGTAACTAAAACTAACTATTAACAAGCATCACTAAATGGTGCAGTAGTGACATAGGAAGAAAATTTGTAATGTAATAAAAGATGCATTAAATAATAATAATAATATAAAAAATAAAAAAAAAATAAAATAAAATAAAATCTGATCATTTCCCTTGATCATCCAAATTTTGTTTCCAATTGCATACTTAAAGAAAATATATTTTAACTTGGGCACATGATTCATGTTGGAAAGGCGGTCCAATACTATGTAATGAGAAAGTAAAGGATTTCACGAACATAATATATCTATAGTTTATCAATATAAATTATTAGAACAGAGCTTTCAAGAAGATAGAATTTTATAAAATTTAAAAATATGATATATGTTTCATATTTAGATTAATTTAGATAAAAAGTATTTTTTGGTGAATAAATTCAAATTTATCAAGTTGTAAATGTAAAAACACATCGAAACACAAGATTAAAGTATTTGGTATATATATATATATATATATATATATATATATATATATATATATATATATATATGTATATCGAATAAATTATTTTAGTTTTTATTTTTATTTATATATCATATTACATATGTTCAATCACAATTCAAACTTTAAAATGGAATAATTGGAAATTAATTTACATCAACGATCATGAAGTTGAGTGTTTTTTGGAGCTTGATCTCCTAAAAATGATAAATTTGCTAACCACCCTATTTTAATAGGTTAAGAGAATGTGGTTGAGTAAGATCATATTATTTTTAGTAAATAAATTGTTAGTTAGAAGAGAAATTAACTATTATAGAATTATTAGAGTAGGAGATGTTGTTTTTATGGGTACACATACATTTCTTAAAGAAGTAGAGAGGAATGAAAAAACTATTTTCTTCTACACATTTGTTCATATTTCTCTCTCTACCTTTTTATTTTATTGGAAAATAATAATCCAATCTATTAATTAGATTTCTTCTAACAATTTTTTTGATGTTGTTATCTTTTCACTTGCATTAGTATATCAAATAGGGTTGGTTTATTATTGTTTTCAAAAAAATCATATAGAGCTGTTGAAAGTAGTATATGTAGGTATTGAATTTGTGTTATAGGTAGTGATCTATATTAATTGGTATTGAAGAACCATGGCCCAAAGAGGAATGCAATTAAACTAAGTAGGTAGAAGTAGAATAAATACAAGACAAAGAAGAAATGTTAAAGATGAACTATTCATAAGGTTAGAGGCCATTGAGACTAAGTTGATACATGATGACTTAGAAGAAGAACCTAAATTTCAAAGGGCCCAATTTGGAGCCATATATCTTATGGAAAGGCTCTTTGAAGTTGTATATAAACAAAGAACCAAGGTTAAATTTGATCTGTTTAAATTTTAAGGTGAATTAAAACCATAAGTATTCATAAATTGGATTCAAGAGTTAGAGAGGTTCTTTGAGATGGAGGACAGTGAGGAGAATGATCCATGAAGGGTAAAATTTGAAGCATAAAAAGTTAATTCTCATCTACTCTAAGGTGGGATGACTTGAAAAATGTTATAATAAGGCAAGGGAAGGTTTAAATCATAATGTGGCTAAAGATTATAAAACATTTATAAGCTAAATTTATGCCCTTTGACTATCATCAAAAGCTATTCAAAGAGTTTCAAAATCTAATGTAGAAAAAGTTTTTTTTATCTATGTGAAAGAATTTACAGGTCCCTAGCCCTTATAACATATGATATTCAAAATAATAAAAACACTGGTCTGGATTAACATTTAACTATGTTAAGGCATAATGACCAAACCAAAAAAATCAAACAGATTCATATATCAAGCTTTCCAAAAGTTACTATCCAACAAAAAACTATCCAACAGTTACTATTCAACCCTTCATACTATCCAACAGTCGCTATTAAAACAAATTAATACAACATACTATCCCAAAATTTTCTAAAAAGACTTAATATAAAACATTCATTCCAAAATTACTAATTCTACTAGTCTCTCATTACTTGGTAGGAAGTCACTCGATGTGCATGGTTTAACAATCTTTTTAAAATTAGATACATGAACTTCATGTATCTTTAATTTAGAAACTTCTCCATCTAATGCTGCCACATTCCCAGGATCTGCTCCAATAGCCTCTTGTAGATTAGAGAAGACAAGACATCTTTGTGAGCTCCCTGAGTCCTTCAGCAACTAAAAATTACCTTTCTAATAGGGGGATCCTTGAATAACCCCCTCGAAACTCTCTTTGCCAACCATTTAATTGCCTTGACTCACTCGATCTACCTTCTTATCAACCACCATTCTTCCAAACCTGAAATAGGATGCAATAAATATTGGACTTTAGGTGTATATATGCCCCTATTCCCTACCATTTTCTGCTTACCTGAGCAAACTCATCCACTTCTTAAGCAAAATTAACTAACACCAAAAAGCTTGATTCCAGAACATGAAAAAAATATAAGGGAATAAAACCCAAATTATGCCTACCATAAAATAGGAGAGTGGGAGATGGATCAAGATGGAGGGTTTCAATCTCTAATAGGAGACCCTTCCTATATTCTGGCCATACAAGAAATTCCACCAACCTCTGGACCTACTCTATGTTTGACATTACCAAACAGAGATTGCTTACAAATAGAGAAGCCAAGTCATAATTAACTCTTACCCATTTTATTGCATCCAAAGTTTTCATCCCTAAAACTTGCTCAATGGCTTCCACCACCTCCATCATAGGAATCCAAAAAGTAGTGAAAAGGCATGTCTAAGACACCAAGCCTATAAACCCCATTTCTCTATTCTTGGCTCTGTCAAAAATCATCAGCCACCCTGAAGATTCCATATAGAATTGATTAATCTCTCCATTTTAACATGCAAAAATAGCCCCAAATCCAATTTCCACACCCCTAATGAAAGCCGTCACATGATCATTGCACTCACAGAATAATCCCAAGTAATAAATGTGGACACATAAAATCTTACGGTGGCCATAATGATAAATCAAGGTAAGTCCTTTCACTTGGATATCGGGTAACCTGCATTGTCAAAGCTCAAATAGAAACAATCTTGTAGACACATCAAAAAATAAACATGGATATCACCTTTTCAAAAGAAAAAACATGATATATTTTATTTTTATTAAAAAATAAAAATAAAAACACCAATCAGCTCCTATAATGCTCATAGATTAATTTGATCGATGTCTTTATAGTCTTCCCAACTAGTGTTGACATTATCCATTCTTACATCTATGAGTTGATCAATCGCTACATTAGCAATAAATTAATCAACTTTATTTCTTTCCTAAAAGCAATGGGAGTAGGACTAGTCTTCAAAATTTTCCAATTTAAGCCAAATAATATCTAAAATATTAGTTATTTTCCAAGATTTAGCCCTCTGATTATTAATATCTTGAATCACAACCTGAGAATCACCTTCAATCTCTAGTAAGGCTATACTACATTCTAGGGCCATCTCCACTCTAGTTGCCAAAACCTGAGTCTCATGTTCATTATTAATCCCATCTAGAAACTTCAGGGATAAGGCTCTAATTAGAAAACCACTACAATCCTTTATCACACACCATGCACTAGAAGCCCCTAAATTTCCTTGCAAGCCCCATCAAAGTTCAATTTTAACCAACCAAGTTTAGGTGGGTTCTAGAATACCTCTTTTCTACTTTTATTTTCATTCTTATTTACCATTGACACATTAATGAGAATGTAGAAAAAGCTATTAATAGAAGGTTATATTGAGTAGTTCATGAGGATATAAATCAAAATTGATTATTAAGAGCATGATGAGCATGAAAAAAAATGATATGTCAGTGTAATTATGTTCCAAATTCAAGATGAGATAGGTCTACTCAAGGTGAACCCTGTGGATGATGCATATTAGTACACCTTGAAGGCATAAGAAAAACTAAATAGGAGGAGCAAGGTGGTGAATAAAATGGGTGGTAATAATTTAAATAGCCACAAGAAAACTATGATCTTTTTTCAACTGATAAATATTATAAGGATTTGATTTTGGGACACAAGTAAGCTATAAATTTTTCACCATTTCCATAATTACCAGTTTGTTAGTAGATCCTCCATTTACAATCACCTTGCACACTTTTTTTATACACTTTCAGTTGGTTTGAAATACACTCTTTCTTCTCCAATCAGCTTCTAGGATCTCCTTGTTTATTGAATATAAGGTTATTTTTAGCATAAAATTTTCTACAATTTATTCTACTTATGGTTCCTCTTGAGCCATCATGGCTCCATTGGAAACTCTGGGGTTTTTCATGATAGTCAATGACACTATGAGGCCCACCATAATTGTAACACTTTAAGGGTCTCTAATATCCAAATGTTTTTTGGTCTCTATATCTACCCTAACCTCCAAAATCTCCTCTGTCACCATAATTAGTATTTGGATTATTACATTTCTCTTTATTTTTGTCCTTTGTACTTATGGAATAACTTCCTATCAATCTTATCTTGTTGCCTTCAAAATTGGTCATTATGAAGATAATGTGTTATGTGATGTGATGCCAATGGATGCTTGTCATTTATTTTTGGGAAGGCCCTAGAAATATGACCATAGAGTAATCCATCACATAAAATAAAACACTTATGAGGTACAACATGAAGGGAAGAAGCATCTTTTAAAACCATGGAAAGATGAAGGAGCATCTAAAATATCTCTATTAGCAATGGGTTATAAAAAAATTGTAAGAAATCTAAAGGATAATTTTGTTATTTATTATGCCCTAAAGAATAAATGGGACATGAAGTGAAACTCCCATAAGAGGTAAAAAAATTATTGTCAAATTATTATTGTTTAATTCCAATATAATTACCAGTAGGCTTGCCTCCCTCATGAGGTATTAAACACCACATTGATTTGGTGTAAGCATCAAAAATTTCAAATGTAGCTAGATAAATGTTAGTTCCACAAGATAAATGGGAGAAGAGAGTGTAAATATCATTTTTTCTAGAGAAAGGGCTCGTAAGGAAGATCATGAGTCCTTGTGCCACACTATCATGTGTGGATTCTTGATCCATCAATAAGATCATAGGTAAAGTATCAACATCCATTACCTAGAATGGATGACATATTATATTTCTTGACATGTGCTAAAATTTTATCCAAGATTGATTTGAGGAGTGATTACCATTAGATCCATAATCTAGAAGGTGATGAATGGAAGAGAAAACATTCAATACCAAGGACAATTTATATGAGTGGTCAGTGATTCCATTCATAATACATAATGCCCTTGCCACTTTTATGCAATCTATGAACTAGGTATTTAGACATTATATTGGGTAGTTTGATATAATTTATTTTGATGACATTTTGATTTTTAGTAGAAACCTATAAGAACATCTCATGCATTTAACAATAGTGTTTGATACACTTAGAGTGAAAAAGCTATTTGTAAACCTTAAAAGGAGTGCATTTTGTAGAGACAAGTTAGTTTTCTTAGGAAGTGTGGTTTTTATAGATAGAGTGAACATGGGCCCATAAAATTTCAAGGTTGTACTTGAAAGGCCTATCTCTAAAATCATGATATAGGTGAAGAGATTTCATGAAGTAAATTAAACTTTTATAAGATATTTATTATAAATTTAGTTGATATAAGTGATCTATTAAATGATTGCAGCAAGGGGGAGTCCTTTTACTGGATTTAAGCACCTGAAAGAAGTTTTGTACAACTTAAAAATAAGGTGATGGAATATATGATTTTCACCTTACTAAAATTTGAGTAGATATTTACCATTGAGTGTGATGCTTCAGTAGTTGTAATTGGAAGAGTGTTGAGTCAAGAAGCAACCTAGTTGACTATTTTAGTAATAAAACTAAATGGAACCAAAAAAATATAGTACTTCTTGTCACTTAAACTTGCACCCCTTGAGGAGATGATAAGTATCTCCTCATTAAAGTGGCATAATGGAACCACCTCAAGGTTATGGGTGAACCCAAATTTGAGGTGGATCTCTATATTAGGGTTAGTTCCCTTGATGTACCACTATAAATCAAACCTACTACTCACTTTTGGGGGTGAAAAGGGAGAAGGATAACTGAAAATAAATCTAATATAGGGGAGTTGATACACTAAATAGATGGTCTACTCAAACCACTTACAATGCACTTAGAACTAAGGAGAATCCCACATATACACTTCATCCTATTCAACACTTCTCTTCTATATCAATGTTTCAAGCATGGGGTCTTGAAGAGAGATTAGGTTAGGAAGACTTAGACAATAGGTCTTATAAAAACACTAATGAATGAGTTACTCATTATACCTAAAATCCACATTAGACACTTCTTTCTAACCTGTAAAGGATAACTTTCAATTCACACAAGGCATTATGAAGAGTAACATGCGAAGGTAAGCAAAATACACTTGCACAAGACCAACAACCAAAACATGAACTTAGTGAAATATTGAATGAGGTAAAATAATATTATTCATTAATTCAAGGCAAAAATTTGTCATGGCTTCACCACACCTAGGTGGAGATATCCCTAAAATAGCCAAAAAGGCCAATATTTATAGCAATTATGAGAGGAGAGAGAGAAAGAGAAGCTTAAGAGTCATTAAGACACTTTTAAAATAATGATAAGGATTTACAATAGTATTGGAATCTATCATGAGATATGTATTTAAAGGAAATCAAATACAAATGTCCCTTAACCTGTGTAACTCCTCCATATGTGGCATATATGCTCTTGTGCTTGCATAAGAAACTGCCTCCATGATTTTCCTTCACAAAATTACCTCATCACTACATAGGGTCAGGTATAATGATTAATATAAATGGGATGGGTTACTAACAATACCCTACATTCATTAGAATGGTCCCTAATCATTCCTATTCCTCTGACCATGAGCAATCATTCATGACAATCAAAAATAACTCCCTCTCATGCACCTCTCACACTTGGCACCCAAAACATTTAAAATTATACAATTTTATCCATGAAAATAATGAATTACACTTTTCAAGAGTGTCCATGTCATCAATTTCATGAAACCAACCTCAAAAAGCTTCCCAATTTGAGTTTTCACCATTTTCACTAAGTGTTCATTATCTACCCACTAAACTGGCTGCGATGAAGAATATTGTATGCACACTTGGAATATTATATGACTAAATATATGTGAAGTAAGACTTATAAAAATTCATAATATCTCTCCCAAAGGTGGTTTCATATTTTTAAACTCTTCCAAACCTATAAAATACACAAATTTATCAAAATAAGCTCTATTGTACCTTTTTTGTATAGGTGTAGTATATATCAATTACATGTAATAGGAGCTTAGAGATTCCTCTATAGATCAAAGTTGGTTTCATGGAATCTCCACCCCATTTGGGTGTTTCAATTGCCTTCTTTCCCCAATCAGGTCCTTAATGAGGGTTTTGGAGTGGTTTCAAGTCTTAATATTTGTTCATAAAAGTTTGAGATCCAACCCCTTTCCAAATATTTCTAATGGAATCCTAGAAAACATATATAACATATCTAATAACCTTATTTTTCCATGCAAATTTTCATGAGAGATACAAGCATCTTAAGTTGCCATTCATGTCCTTTTTCATGCATTTTGTGAGGGTCTGAGTGTTTTTAAAGCCAAAAATAGATTCTTAGAAACCTCCCTTCAAAAATAAAATATCAAACACCTCTATAAACATCCAAAATACATTATTAAATCATCATAATATCTCATCAAGAGCTATAAATGAAAAATGACTCCCTTTAGAAATTAGGCTTAGACCTTGTCCAATGGGTCTATCTACAAATTTTGTCCTAAGACTCCTTTGATAACCCTCCATACATTTGAGATAGATTATAAATATTATTTATACCTATATTAACATGCTCAAAATAATTGGAATGCTTTTCAAAGACTATAAATTGAAATGACTTCCCACTTAGCCTATAAGCCTTATCAAGCTAAGTGCATCATGATTGTAACCTTAGATGCATAGAGTATCTTGTATAGTTTTAGACCATCCTAAAAAAATTCATGTTTTTTCAGATGTAATACAACTAATCAAACCTTATGGAAAGGTTTCCATAGCTTCTGTTTCATGTTCTTGACCATCTTCAAAAGTTGCAGGGTCTGGTGCAAGAGAAAAGTACTCTACCTCTAAGATAAAATAGAGGCATGTTGTCCTATTTTATAATAAAATTTAGTTATTATATGGGATTATCCAACTCACAATAATTATTTTTTAAAATTTTTATCTCTTGGTGATGAGTCTAGACCTCTCAACTTGCTCCAATTTCCTAGGTAGACTTTTTAACAATGGATTGTGCAGGCAAACTAAGAATGACTATGTTTTGCTTGAAAAGACCCCTATTGTAGGCTTGTTTCTCTTTTTTAAAGGGTTAAAAACATCACTCTTGGCTCAATTATGTGTTCATCTACCATTTGACCAAGGTTTAATTTCATTTATTTCAGTAAGGCACCTCTCACTCCCAAACTAGGTCTCTGCTTGGTTGACTAAGACACTTTCTCAAGGTTTATTGTAGGTGTCTATGTGCATTTAATTAGGCCTTGTGTTATATGTTTCAATGTATATTCATTAATATTTATTGGTTTAATGTGTTTTATTAGACTGACCTTCTTCAATAAGAGAACTTGACACCAACTTGCCTCAATATCTTAGGTCACTGTCTGAGGTAGTCACAGTTGACTATGTGAGAGCTCTTTTTAGGTTCCTATAGGTTTAAAATGGGATATTCCTTATCATTATTTTTATTAACTCTTGAAACATCCTTTGGACACCACCAAACACCACCAAACATTAATGTTAGTTCACTATCTTTTGACTGAGAAAAAGTGCCTGCTGACCTTGCTTGTATGTGTTTGTAACTTCATAAGAGTTGGTAATGGTATATATATATATATCCTTCCTCATACTTTGAAGTCACAAGCTATGCACTTAAAAATATATTACACCTTTAATGTCTTCAAAACATCTTTTAAACTTCAAACTGAGCAACTATTTTGTTGTATTGTTGTAGGTGGATATTTTAGGTCTATGTACGGACATCAAGGTATATCAAAGAAGAAAGTCACTATATTCATAACTTTCTAGGTGATCTTGAGGTTATATAAGTTTCATTTTCACCATTAGAATACTTCACATGTGGGGTGTGATTTAACACCAAACTAGGACATAAGAATTTGCTCAAGGAGTTGAAGACCTATTGTAGGTGATTGATGTCCTGACTAGGAGCACCTGTAAGTCTCTATGGATATCAAAACACTATGTATCACACCTTGAAATGATGGTTGGGTTACAAATGATTAATCCAATCTATTCAAAATCTTTCAAACATGAAAACAAGGTTTAAGACAATAACATTAGATGAAAAAGTTTATCTAGTTTCAGATCTTGTAGGTTATCACTGCATTATTTTAGTGGTTCTAAGAACACTTTTAAACGTCTTAATCACCACTTTCCATTGGTCTTCCTCTCTCCAATATTTTCATAGCTCTTTTCCATGTTAAATGTTACAAAACTAAACAATTATGAGCATCAACAAGGATTTGAAACTAAGTTGTTGGTTATTTTCAAAACCTACAAGGCCTCTATTTTGGATTTTTAAGGATAAAAGACCAAAACTCAGATTTCTTATGCTTAAAGGTAGTTTGCACCCTCTCTTTCCCAATTGATGTTTCAAGGAGGTTTGTTTTGATCTTTTCAACATGCGAGGGTCTTAAAGAGACCTTATCACATTTCACCATTCTATACAATCACCTATAGCTCTATCTAAGACTACTCCAAATGTGAAAGAATTAGTTTATAAGTAGAAATAAGCCTATAAGAGGCCTATTGATTTATTGAGACCTCCAAAATTAATAAAATAATAAAAAAATCTGTGGAAAGACCATGAAGAACATATAAAAACACTCAACCTATCAAATAAAAGCAAAAAAATTTGAAACAAACTCAAACAATGACCCCTCCTGGATGAAGAAGCATAAAAAGATGTCTGAGGTCTTAGTGATGGTTCATAAAGAGGGAGCCATGAAACTAAAACTTATTACCATGAAATTTAATATAACTCATACCAATTTCAACCCCCAAGATCATTCCTCCCAACTCCAGCTATATGACTTGTACCAAGCATTTCAAATTGACCTTTCTTGGCTTGTAAAGGCAAAAAAGATGAAACAGAAGAAAAAACTAAGCTTTTGACCTTTTATCAACACACCAAGCATGGTAAATGTATTAGATAGATGAAGAGATACATTCTTATGTTTTTATTTGAATGTGGACTTCCCAAGTCTGTACAAGTTCCATTAAGGGCCTATTTTCAAGGAGAAATTGCCTCTTTCTACATGAAACTACTTCTTGAATTTACTTTGACCACTTCATGACATCTTATGACCTCATCCACATTGAAATAAATCTTGGTGACAAATATTCCTTTTTTAAAAACCATACAAGTCATTAAATGAGCTAAAAATGTGACCAAAAGGCCCTTTTTGCACATGAAACATGGTGAAGGACAAATTTATGACCTAGGAACACCAACTTAGGAAATTTTAAAGATAATTTGAACCTTTGACCATGGTTTACTAGAGTACTTATGATAAGGAATTGTATGTTATTATCCAAACTTTGAGACAAAGAAGGCGTTACTTAATGCATAGAAAATTGATTTTGATGACATAAAATAAAGAATTAAAATATATAAATACTCAATCAAAGTTATCTCATAAGCATGACAAATGGGTATAATTTTTGAAAATTTATACATTTATAAATCAACATATGAATGGAAAGATGAACATTATGTTGATGCTTTAAGTAGGATACATCACCTACTTGTTGTGAAAAAGGAATGCATAGAGAGGAGGTTAATCTTGTGTTAGTCCAATAAAATAAATTGAAATAACACACTACAATCCTAACACCTCTATCCTAGACACTAGGGAGAGCATAGGTAACAAACATGCATATAAAAACACAACTAGAACACAAAAGAAAACATTATTTTACCTTCTTTGGAGCTCTAAATGGCTTGTTGAAGTGGCTTGCATGGATTGTGCATCAAGAAATCTTTATCAATGGAGCTTTTTTGGCTTCACCTTTCCTTGGCACCTTTGCTTGGTTACTTGGCTTATGATTTTGGCATGGTATCATTACTCACATAAATATTATGGAGTAAATCTTACATAATAACTCTATAATATCAAATCTTAGATATCAATAGGTATGGCCTTGTATTTATAGCCTCAAAAGTTAAATCTCACCCAAGGTAAGTTAAGGTTGATTTTAAACATGGAATGGGTTTAAAATAACCTTAGGTGAGTTGAGGCTAACTCTATTTAAGTTAAAAGTTGTCATATAATTATGATTTTTAATTACTAGGCATGGATCTCTAATTAGATATTTTGAGATATTTTGGAAGAGTTTGAAAAATCAAAGGCAATGATGAGAAGGCTTGATATATTAATTTTTTAAATTTCCATTTTTATATATTCATTAATTATAAATGGATAATTCAACTAAGGATTTAATCCTATTTAATTAGATGATTCAATTTTATTAGCATTTTAGCTCTTTTAGGAATTAATCAAGTGCCCCACTTAATGGGTCCATAGGCCAAACTAATAGTTTTTAGGTCACAAGGTGATTAGGGATGAATCCATGAGAGGTTATTATTGTGTACTATCAAGTAACCCAAATAGGGATGCCTCAACATAAAGGTGAAAAATTAGGATGTTTAATAATTCATAGGCTTAATTTACAATGTTTGATAGAAATTAATCTGAAGTCCAGTCAAAAATCTAGATTTTGCCCAAAATTAGGTATCTACAGTTTGCCCTATTTGGAAAGGCATTGTAAGATATATCCATAATAACATCTTCTCAAAGAATAAAAAGGTTATGTATGCCTAATAATCCAACAAGTGATGGATGAGCTATGGATGCCCCCTCAAGGGAGTGGTCAACAAAAAAGGTCGGCGATCATTCCCTAGAAAGAAGGAAAACAATGGGACCAAAATGTGAAAGGTGGTGGAAAAGACTGATTTGACCATAGCTGGTTATAATTAGTGGCATAGTGAGCTATCCTAATGGGTATATAAAAAGGATGGTTTGCCCAAAGGCGGTTATAATCATCAACATAACATAGGAAAAAGAAAATGATTTTCCAATAGGTGGTTATAATCATTAACCAAAGGATAAGAGTAACAAGATAATTATTTTCCCAAAATTATTTATAATCATTAAAATAAAAATAAAGATTTGACCACAAGCAGTTATAATCATTGGTAGGATGAAAACATGCCCCAGTTGGGTAGATAGAGATAATGATTTATTCAAAGGCAATTATAATCATTAACATCCATATAGATCAAAGCAAAATTATTTTTCCAAAGGAGGTTATAATAATTGACATAGCAATTGGTTCAAAACATAATGATTTACCTAAAGGCAGTTATAATCATTGGTACTTTGGGTGGGATAATATGGAAAATTGGAAAAGAGGCTAACATAATGAATATGTACTCACAGAGTAAAATTAAGTCGGTACAGAGGAGAAAGATGAATTTGGGAAACCTATAGTATGGAGACACATGTTCTAACTAGCAATGATTAAAATTCTTTCATGATTTAATTACTTTGTATGTGGGAAATATGAAGGTAGATTGAGAATTTGTTAGGTGACCAAGGAGAAGTACCATAACCTGATTGCTTGTAATATTTCCTAAGCTTATTTTTTATGTAACACATGATGGTAGGCATCATGCTATAAAACACCATGGTAACTTAAATAAAATATGCATAAGTACTAACACATGAACCAATAAATAATATAAAATAATGCATCAATGATAAAGACCATGATGATAATGTTGATGTATGAATATGGATGGACTTAAGTATAATGTGCAAGGAATCACCCAATGAATGTAGATATACTAAGTCAAGGCAAAACAATGAAAACAAATAAATAGGCAAACAAATAGAAAGACAAAATACTAATAAATAAAAAGCAAAGCAAAAAACCAAGAAATAAAAAGCAAATAAAACAACCAGAATAAAATCAAACAAAACACAAGCAATGGTTAATCACAATGTCAATGCAAATGACATGAGACAAATAAAATAACATATAATTCCCCAAGGATATAGGAGACAATGACACAAAAAAATGGGGGAATAGAAGAAAAGGAAGGGGCAGCCAGGCTGATTCTAGATGCACTAGGCAAGTGGATGTTGCCTACATAGTTCCATGGATACAAGGTCCAACATAAACTTTAGGCTAAATATAGTTCTCCCAAGAGATGGGATAGAATAAAAATTATGATAATAAAAACATGATGGATGTTGTATAGGAATAATGAGAATTGTCTCACAAAATGGTGAGAGTGTGAGATGAAGCCTAGTGGTCATTAATGTATCAAAGTTGAATACATAATGCACAATATGAAAACTCATAAAATAGTGAGAGTGTAAGGCTTAAGGGCCAATAAAGGATGGAGAAACTAAATGAAAAGTGGTGTCTTGTGAATTAGCTAGGGTTCCTAGAATATTTAAGGAAAATAAGTGGTTGATTTGGTGATTTTTAGTATTTTTAAGATCTTTTACAAATGTTTTTGGAATTTTTAAAGCATCTCAACTTGATCGAAAAATGACAAGATACTAAATGGTCAAACTCAAAAAATGATAAGAACATTCAAACTTGAAATTGATCACAAAATGGAAAGTGCATGGAAAAGGGTGATTAAGTTGACCTCAACATGAATCGAGCACTACCTACATAGTCCTATTAGGACCTCAAGTCATTATAGTTCTTCCTTACAATGGAAGAATCTGACAAGGTAGCAATAAGTTCTCAAATTAGGCAAATGGTAGAGTATGGCAATAGGAATGGCAAGGTGGGACTTCAAGGCATGATAATGGTGTTGTTCTTAATTTTACCATAGGTGTTTATAAGTAGGAAATAATGACATAGGTCAAGGATACTAATTTGACCAATGACAGTTATAATTAGTAGCATAAAGTAGAACACTGATTTGCCCAAAGGTAGTTATAATCAGGAACACTCAAAATGAAAAAAAATAAGAAATGAAGATTCAACTACCAAACCATCATCATAATGGTCCAAAATATAGTCTCTATCTATAATATTGAATCAACTATTAAAAATTGATTTGAATCCTCTCATTGAAGGTGCCCGAAAAACTAAGGAAACAGATCCAAGGTCAAAGGGGTTAGGAGGGAGGTTAAAAATAATCTTTGGTCAATAAGAAAGGTATGTTAGAATGGTATAGGGTATGGTACAAGTAATATAATAATATGGTATAATGGAAATGTGCCTTATAGACAATACTTCAAGTCTCTAAAATGAAGTAACGCTTGAGGTGTATGATGTTCATCAGTTCATCAAATTCATATCCATTTGGTGTAGCGAGCCTGTATACTCTAGATTCATAATTTGTAAAAATGATATAAGGGCCTATATAATTGAGTTTGGACTTTCCTTTCTTCTTCTTAGTTGTGGTTTTCTTTTGATTTTATTTAACATAAATATCCCCAAGTTTGAACTCACTATGTTTAAACCACTAGTTATAGTGACCATGTAGTCTATTCTAGTATGATTAAGTATGTTGATAGTGGCCATGAATTTTCCATCAAGTACTAGCTCTTGTAGGTGATCTACTCTATAATATTCATCATCTAGGACATGTTTCAATGAGATACATAGAGAAGGTAAATCAAGCTCAATGGGAAGGATGGCCTCAGTGTCATTAACTAGGGAATATGTAGTGGCTCCCATTGGACTACGGTAATTAGTGTGATATTTTTAGAGGGCACATAAGATTTGGAGGTGTCAGTTGCAGCTAGAATCATTTTAAATATTTTTAAAGATTTTGATAATGGTTTTTTTGGATGTTTCTACTTAGCCATTACATTATAGGTAATATGTGGTAGCAAAATGTTGAGTGATGTTGTACTCAGCACAAAATGTTTTGACACCCTTGTTCTTAAATGAATCATCATTATCATATATAATGTTGGATGGGATATCATAATGATAGATGAGATGGTTAAAGATGATTTTGAAATTTTGTTTTCCAATCACATAAGTGAGGGGTATAGCTTCAACCCACTTACTAAAATATTCAGTAATGGTAAGGATATATTTATGGCCATCAGAGGAAGTAGGGTTAATATTCCCAATGATATCAAGTCCCCATGTTACAAAAAACCATGGAGTAAGCATTGGTTTTAGTGTTTTGTCTAGGGTATGAATCACATGGGCATGCCTTTGACATTTTTTGTACCTATTGACATAATTAGTTGCATCTGCATCCATAGTTAGCCAATAATAAATGATACGTAGGAGATTTTTGGCTAGGATGACCTTGCTAGTGTGGGCTCCACATAATCCTTCATGAACTTCTCATAATGCTGATGTTACTTATGCTAAATTTAAATAATGAAGTAGATTTCCATCTAAAGGGTTGGTCCAAGTAAGGTATAACATGAGGATTGATGGGTAAAGGCCTTTTATTGTTTACATGATAAGTATGGTGGAATGATATGGTCATGAAGGTAATTAAAGAGGTTTGAATACCATATAGAGCTAGGACTAATAATATCATAAATCATTACAATGATTATAGGTTCATGAGCAGTTGTTAGAAGATTTTAAACAAGGAATTTAAATTATTCTGCCTTGTTTATGTGGCAGATCAAAGAGCCGATGGTGGCCATGACATCCATTATCCTGTTACTAGCTTGAGGTATGTTTTTAAACTATATATGGTAATATTCTATTTGATAATGTTGATCATAGCCTTGTATGGAATCAAATTTTCATCTTTGGCCTAAAAGTGGTCTATATCATGATTGATGATTAACTGAGAATCACCATAAACTATTAGATGTTGAATATTCCATTGTACTACTTGGCAAATCCCTGAAATAAGTGATTTATATTTAGCCATGTTGTTAGTACAATGAAATATTATACAGAATGATTTAGGGATAAGATACCACTATGGTGTAATAAATAATAGACTTCCCCTTTATGCATGTGATGTAAATGATCCATCAAAATATAGCTTCCACTATTTCTCCTTAAGAGGTGTTTCAATGATGTTCATGATGACCTCGTATAGGAATTGAAAATTGAGGATCTACTTTGGAAATAGCTATGGTATTTTTGTTAAACATGTAGTGATGTAATTTATGTGCTTCAAAGACAATAGCTAAATAAGATTTTTTAATGGGTGTATAGTTGTGTTCATACATGACCAATATATAGCTTAAATAGTACACAACATGTTCTTTTCCATTATCATCATGTTGAGCTAGAAGTGCCCCCAGGGATTTATTTGTAGTAGATAGGTACAATAGCAATGAGTTTCCTGGCATTGGTAGTAATAAAATAGGTGGATTAGCAAGATATTCCTTCAAGTGTTGAAAAAAAATTGGAATTCTTCATCCCAATTAAATGTGACACCCTTACTCAGTAAGCATGTAAATGGATGCCATTTATTGGCTAATTAGGAAATGAATTATTTGATAGATTGAATCTTACCCTACAAACTATAAAACTAATTCAAATTTTAAGGTGGAGGCATCTCATTAATGGCTTGTACTTTGGCAAGATCAAATTTAATGCTTCTATGAGATATGATGAAACCTAATAGTTTGCCTGAAGTGACACTAAATATGTACTTCTTAGGATTTAGTCTGACTTTGTATTCATGAAGCATCTCAAATATTCATCATTGTATGGTTGGATGATTGACCTAGGCCTTTATTTTACCTGATATGTCATCGATATAATATTCAACAATGTCATGCATCATATCATGAAATATGATAGTCATGGCTATTTGGTATGTGGCCCCAACATTATTGAGACCAAATGGCATAACCTGATAATAAAACATTCCCCATGGCATGGTGAATGTTGTTTTGTGTTGGTCTTCTTGCACAATCTATATTTAGTATACCCTAGAAATCCATCCATAAGTAAAAGCATTTTGTATCCTGATATGGATTCAATTATCATGTCAATGTTTGGCAAAGGAAAGTTATCCTTGGGGCATGCCTAGTTTATATCTATGAAATTAGTATAGATTTTGATTCCTTCTAGATTCTTACTGACATGTACAACATTTGAGATCAACTATGATAATTCAATTGATCAAATACATCTCACTTCTAAGAGTTTTTCCAACTCTTTCTTTACTAGTAAAAAAGTGTGTGGATGCATCTTGCATAGTTTTTGCTTCACAAGTTTGACATCAAGATGTACAAAACTGTCGTACATAACCAAGGTGAGGTCAAAACCTAGCATGTTTGAATAGGCACAACAAATATGTCAAAAAATTCCCTCAAAAGGGATATAAATATTTCACATTCCTCCTTGATGAGGGATGGACCTAATTTGATCTATTTCAAGTCATCTGGAGTCTTGATGTTGACTTCTATAGTGTCTTATATGAGGAGAGTTGAATAATCCTCCAAAATGGTGGGTAATGATTTGAATTGGCCTATAACTATAAAATACTCTATTTGGATTGGCTTTTCAATCTCTCTTAAATAATATAAATCTGAATCTCACAATGGTGGGGATGGCCATGCTACAAACAATGTTGGAAATTCCTAGGTAGTTCAATTAAAGGCATGTTCTTCTATTGAACTGAACTTGGACCCAAAATGAAGTTCATCATTGGTGGTAATTTGATCTTCATTCAAGGAAAGGTGAACACTCCCATCTAATGACATCTAAAATAGGTTTTCACTAGAAGACTAGCCTTTTATTTAATTTTACCCTAGTCCAGAAGCACCTCAAAGAGGTTTTCACCATGTAACCTCAATGTTTTATTTATTTATTTATGTCTAAGGGTGTTCACCCATTCTCTAAAATAGGTTTCAGGATCCAATTTGATAGAGAACCCTTATTTTTGATCTCCTAACAGAGTATTGTCTTTTAGGCCTAGAAAATTGCAAAAGGCCTCATCATTCTCAAACTTATCTACAAACATTATGGATTCTTGTTGGTCTTAGGTTATAAGTTGAGGGTGATAAAGAAGAATTGGATTATGTCAAATAACTGTGGTAAGGGTATAAATGACATGTATGTCAAATAGATTGGTATTGGTAAGGTTTTCATAAAGGTTGTGATTAAACTTTACTTTGTTGTCGACATCATCGTCACTAGTCATTGGCATTAGAACATGAATAAGATAGTGGGGTCACCTATAAGTGGTTTAAATCTGAGACCATAGGTTCATTTATATCAAGTTATAGAGATTAAATCAAGATTACCCTACTGATTTGGTCTGAGGCATGATCCTTCATCAGCTTGATTATCCATAATTTGATTAGGAATGGGGTATTTGAAATTTATATAACAATTAGTGAATTTTTCATTAAATAACTAGGTTTCATCATTGGCTAGTGGGTCTTCTTCTTGGCCAGTAGTTGGTGTGAAAATGATAGGAGCTGAACTATAGAGCTTTCCCTTTCCCTTTCATTTCCATTCCATGCAAGGTGGTTTGGTTTTAGGTCTTCCATAGGACTTGGGGTTCTATGGAAGCTTGGTAACGTGGAATAAGTCATGGGTTAAATATTCTCTTGGGCCATTTGCCAGGATGGTAAAATGATTATATAATTCTTAAAGTGGCATATGTAAAGATAAATCAAGGCTATCTTGTTAGAGGTACAATCACTGAGGGGGTGGGGGTGAATCAATGATGCCATATAATCCAATTCAATTTCCAGATATTAAACATTCATCACATACAATCATGATTTATACAAATTAACCATTGCAATGAACAAAAAAGATATAAAAATATCAAGCACATAACACATGATATATGTGGGAAACCCTCTTGGGGCATAAAACTCGTTGAACCCTAAAATATTGACTACAGTCCTATAAAAAAAGATCCAATATTTATACTAGCATCAAGTGATCAAGGAACACCCATTCCTTATTTTAGTGATATACCAATCCCACAAGGAGATACTACCCTTGTCTAGCTGAGTACCTACAACAACTAAAACTTTAGCAAGCTTTACCTTGCAAGGAAGAACCAATCCCCTAGGCAACTAATTACCCACTCAACTATCTAAAAAAATCATCTTAAACACCTATTTCTTCTCTTTAAATGATGATTACCACCTCTATCTACACTCTTCACCTCCAATCTCTTAAGCTGCTTCTAGGGCTAATTTTCTTAAACTACCTCTTCTAGACTCATTACGTCTAATGACCTGTGTGTCCTCATACATCAAATTGATCAGATAAACATGTCTAATCTTTCTCACAAAGTGATGGTCCTAATTTACATGTACCTTCTCTTTCAAATTTTCTCTTCTTTGCTTGAATCCACACACACACCACTGCTCAACTCTACACACTCAAGTCTAGAAACCATCACCTTTGCATTCACTCTTTATAGAGACTTCATGAATATTATCTTCTTGGTTGAACATGAGAATTTCCTTAAACCTTAAGACTTACATCATGCTAATGCATATCTCAAATTCATTCTCATAGGTCACTAATTACCTCATTGGCCCCAAACCACCATTATAACTTGGTGAGACCTAAAATAATTAGGCCTTCATACTCACACGTTACATGTGAGACCATTTAGACCACCTTAATCCTTTACCAATATATTAAAAATAATAAACCTATTTACAATATCCCCTTGATTACTCCCATATGATTTCATACTACCTAGAACACCAACACAACACTTGAACCTACCAAATAGGTCTCCTTGTTCTTCAGGTATTCATACATAGAAAATGTAGTCTCAAATTTATGAAGCAACTACTAAAATATTTCACATATCCATATTATTATATCACATGGGTGAAACCTTAAGGACTATTCTACACCTCCATGTGCTTTATACAATTCAAAATAGGCTCTAATAACTCAAATCAACTCTCTCAAAATGACCACTTAAACTGGTCATATACAGTCAAAATATAGTTAAGCTATTTTCACATTCCATAACTGATCAGGGGCATACTATGAAATAAAATACCTTTTGATCAATATTTCAAACTTCTTTGACATCTTCATATTTATTTATTTCCTCAAATCTACTCAGAACACCTTCAACTTACTTCTACAATATGGTCACTCAAACTACCAGTGTATTCAATAAACACACTCAACTTCTAAGCCTTTGTTCATATTGAATATGGATTATTCAAACCTTTAAAATAAAAAATATTGTCCTCATGGATTATATAAAAATATTCAATAGTTATCTCACCTTAAAACATCAAAATACCATCAATAAATCTTTAATTATCCTTGTTCGGTCACTTGCAGAACATAGTCAAACATAGTTAGCTTTAGAGATCAATATATTTGAATGTACAAACATTAAAACCTTATAATCATATTATATGTATACAAATTTAATTTCTCTACAATTTTCCCTTTTACACCACCATGAAATTTGTCCTTGATAAAAATATATATCTCAAAAACTACAGACTAGTTTTTCCTTATTAACTTGAATATTCAAATTCCAATGGTCACTATGTAAATGCTAAACATCAGAAACTTTGACCTCATCTTGAGCTCCATGAAAAATTTTAACAAATACACACCATTAATCTCCTTATAAGTAACCTATTTTGTATCTTGTAATGCTCACCATTTATCTCAGACACTAGCTTCTGCTATTAAGACACTTGGTAACCTTGTGTGCCTTCTGAACACATTGACTATTTGACTCCAATGAATTTATTACACTAGGTATCCCCATGTGCCTTTTGAGCATATTTTGAAATTTTTAATAAATAATCACCATTATGTCATAAATTCGTGTTTACATACTCACCATTGATCTCTATTGACAAAACACTCGTGTCATTGATCTTCTATCAACTTAACGAGATTCAGAGACATGTTACTAGCATGTACTTTTTGAGGAACCTTTGACAATTTTATTTCACATACACCATTGATCTCTATCTAAAAATATCATGATATTTTTTAGATCCTTATCTGGTAATAATAAATGCTCATCATTAGATCTATGATCTAATTAAATGCTCACTATAGATCTTCGATATCATAAATTTGGCTAAGTATGGGAACTTGGTAAACTCTATCTGAGAAGCCAACATTGTATCTTAATAACTTTTTCTATGTTCCATGTCCAGACCTGAAATTTGAATCATATGATCTCCTTACATATGGGAATCTATCCATATATCAATATGCTCTAGAAACCTTCACACTTGTGAAATATGATGCCATCAAACTTCTTACTTAGCCTTATCTATCAAGATGACTACTTTGAGCTTAGACATTCATATCACTATTTTGATGATTTATATTCACTTTCATAATCACTCTAAGAACTCATAACATCTCATAATATCTCTACACCATTTATATGCCATCAATATCATCCATTAATTACTTAACTAGGCCAACACTCTCTAAACCATCAATCTGATCACTTTGACATTAGTGTACTATGATCTTATGCACTTTTTGACATAAATGTAAAATTAACATAAATTACCATGCTCAATAATCTCCCCCTTTGTCATTGATGGAAAAACACCCTTAGAATGACTTCACATGAACTCATTTATTCTGATCTTTCTCCCCCTTTGAGATTAATGATAAAGGCTCTCTTCTTCAACATGCCAACAATCATTTATCAACATCATGTGTGTATTCAAATACTATTTAAGATGCTCATGATACTTACATACTTTCAATCATATGAATCAATTTCTCCTCCTTTGACATGCACCAATCTAAACTTAGACTTCTTTGATCCTTGGACCTAACAAACTACTCATAGAGCTTAGATAGCTCCCCCCTAACATCATGCTCCATCTCAAGTCATTTTTTATCTGACATACACCAATATGAACTTAGGCTTCTCTAATCCTTGGACCTGTCTATCTACAGAACTCACAATCTCTCTTTGTTCATGTATGAATATTCAATACCTTATCACAATATATGACTTGGTTTGACAAAGTCATCATATCAATCTTCTTGAATTCACAATATATAACAGACATCTTCACACTTCTATCATGACTAAAGCATCTTCGCATATGCTCCTCCTTACATCATGTATAGATTCTCAAGCCACTCAAACTATCTAAGTTATCTCCCCCTAACTCTTTGTATACCACTTCTTACCTTAAAATTCTCAACTATGCTCCATGACAACACTCTTATTTGATTATACAATGATATTAATGAGGACTAAACACACATGAAAACTAATAACTTATTGAAATCACCTTGAAAAAATTAAGAGAGACTCCCCCTAAGTTACCTAAGCTTAGGCACCCCTTGAGTTCCAACACCATACTATCTCCAACCATGATGAAACAACATACTTGCCTTCATACCTTCTCACTTTAGGCTACCTCCATGATTACCATTAGATGAACAAGCCAATATTCAAACAAAAAAGATGCACAAAAAAAACTATCAAACTCATTCAAGAATAACCATACCTTTGTCATTTGGATAAAATGACCAAAGACCACTCTTCTCTTCAGTAGCCTTGCCTAGAGGCCTAATAACCCTAACTGAACCTTAAAACGCCCATATCTTTCTCTGCATGTACATTCAATAAATTAAATTTAATGTCTTAATTACACTCATGTGCCCTCTTATTCATGCCAAAAAACATCTTCCAACTCTTCTTCTACACCATAGTTCCTTCACAAACCTACTAACTAATTAGCCCTCCATTTGCACAAATCTGCATCCATGGAGGACACCACACACTTTCTGATGATTTTGAAACATTTTTTGGAAACCCATTTATCCATTTAAATATATATCAAGTAACCTAAAACCTTAACTCCCTTAATAAATAAACTAATCAACATGGGCAAAAATACTAGATTTTCAAATAAAACTCAATGAACTCACCACCTTACGGTCAACATTATCACTTGAAACTTATCTCACATCTAGAGGTTAATAAAACACACTACTAGACCAATTTTTTAGGTCACACACCTTGAATAACCCATATAACCTTTGACTAGGTTTTGACCTGCTTGATATTGAGCCAAAACTGGGAAAACCTGAGAGCACTCAAAAGACATCAACTTGTACTCAAAAGATCTTCAAAGCATAAAATCACCTATAACACACATGAATGGATTCAACACACCTTTATATGTAACAAAATAATCTAAAAAATTCATCTTTCTTGTTTTGACACTTGGAAATCTCCATACTCTACCTGCAGACCTTCAAGACCAAAATCCCTGAACCTGCCTTGAGCACACATACTTGTAGTCTATATCATGAAATGAACAACTCAAAAATTAATCACCTTTAGATCACTAAACTTATTCATGTCATACTTAACTTAACATCTATATAAATTTTAGACCTTATATATGATATTAAAAATGTGACAACACATTCTCCTCGTACTCTATATCAACCTTGTCTTCAGTCTTTTAACATTTGATCAATCAATTTAAGCAATATAAATTGACAAGTTCCTATCTTCATGATCAAAAACCCTGAACACACATTTATCAAACTAGAATAGGATCATCATACCTTTCTATGTTAATATAATATTTTGACAACTCACCATCCTTCAAGACTTGACCAAAACTTTGACTTTCAAATCACTATCCATAAATATACCTTATGAATCATTCCTTCACAACACTTTCAAGTAGATTCATAAAACTCATTACTCCCTTTATCCAAGCACATTTTCAAAATATCTTTTTTGTCCTGGAACATCAACCAAATCTCAACTAGCATCCACAATGCTTCTTGCTTTCAAGTGTCTCTTTGAATCCTAGATAGAGATACCCTAACCCACAATGTCCTAGAATAATGTGAAACTAGGATTCGCCCACAACTCCTCATATTATTTCTCCTCCTTAGTCATCTAATGTTGACAGTTATTCTTCTTGTTTTTAAGCTTAAGAGAAACACCATGCTCATTCACTATAATATTCTCCTTTTCTTATAATATTGGATTGACAACATATGAAGATAATAAAGATTCATGACATACCTTCTCAACTAAATAAAAAACCTCATCAATGGGCATGGACAATTGATGTTCTTTATAAGAAACATGCTCAAAAACAGCATGATGTGCTCTTGGATCCATACATAACTCACAACTAGACTCACGTATCATTTTGGTCTTTTCCTTGAGTTTGACTTGAACTAACTTTTGATTCACCTTTTCTATTTAGACAGAAGACACATTCTCTTGGCATTCTTGAACCTTCTTCATATATGATTCCTCTTTTGCTTTAGTAGGTAGTCCACCTTGATCTTTTAGCTCAATTGAATTAGTTTTATTGGTCTTCACTTCCTTAGGATTCCATACCAAGGATTGACATTTCTTGAGCACACTAGGAAGTCTATGTACCTTCTTTTGCTTTGAAAACTCATTCAATTATTCTTGCAATATCTATAAATGTGACCAATTCTATGAAATTTAAAATAAACAAGATCTTTCATACCTTCCACTTGATGAGTATTATTAATCTTAGTAAACAAACCATCTTTTCTCTTAGGTTAATTATTCTCAAACTTAAATATCTTAAGTCTCCATACCTGTATTAGTATTTTCACATGCATTATGGGGTATAATATAGCAATATGTCCTATGACATGACAATTATAACAGACTATATTATCCATAGCTCTAGTTAACCAGCTACTCTTCCTTTTATGGTTTCTTGCTTTATGACCAAAGAGCTTACATGCAAAGTAGTGACCATGAAATGAACTCTCATACCTCATAGCATTTGGTTTTTTTATAGGTCTTTTCATGTTGTACTTGGTGCATGCATCCCTCTTGTCTTGAGCTAACCTCTCTTGCTCTTTCTTAGCCTTGTTTACCTTGACAAAAAAATGCTCATGCTCATCTTGATTTAAACTCAACTTGGAATTTGTCTCCTCTAACTGAGTCTTGAGATGTCTGCATTCTTCCTCTTTTGAACTCATATTAGTCTTTGTAACTCTTAATTAATCCTCAATATCTTGCATGGTCATATTATCTTCTTTGGCTATGGCCTTTTCATGCTCATCCTTTACGGAAACAATATTAGTCTTCAATTGAGAACATTCATCTTATTTAGCTCGCATGCTTAAACTTTTAGCTTTTAATTGAATTCTAAGATATTTGATGGTCTCCTTATCCTCCTTATCTTCTTTAGCAATGACATCCTTCAATCTACATGCTTGCTCTTCCATGGACTAGATCAGTTCTTGATTCTTTTTTTCCTCTCTCATAGACTTGCCTAAAAAACTCCCTTTAAGATACCTAAATTGTGATTCAAGACCTTTGATCACATTCCTTATTTTATGATTCCTCTTATTTTGCTCCTTCAGTTCACCAAGTGCACTCATGAGCTCAGCTTCTAAATCAACCTCTTCTTCCTCACTATCATAGAACTATTCTTCTTCTCTATTGTTATGGAAAACTTATTCATCAAAAATGATCTTTTCTTTTGAACAACTTTCCTTTTTCCCCATATTGTACCGTAGATCAGCTTCAAGTGGTTAAACTTGTATATAATGTCCTACTCTGATACTAATTGTTAGAGGTACAACCACTGAGAGGGGGGGATGAATCAGTGATTTCAGATAATCTAATTCAATTTCCAAACCTTAAACATTTATCACATACAATCATGATGCAGACAAATTAATCATTGCAATGAATAAGAAAGATATAGCAAGATCAATCACATAAGACATGATATATGTGGGAAACCCTCTTGGGGGATAAAATCCACTAAACCCTACAAGATGGACTATAGTCAGATAAAATAAGATCTAATATTATACCAGCATACACTAATCAAAGAACACCCATCCCTTGGTTTAGTGAGATACCTATCACACAAGGAGCTACTACCCCTGTCTAGCTAAGCATCCACAATAACTAGACCTTTAACAAGATTTAGATTATAAGGAAGAACCAACCCCCTAGGCAACCTAGTATTTTCAATAAGTTTAAGGAGTTTAAGGTATATCTAAAATAGACAAAAAATAAGATTATGGTTTTGAAAAGTGATAATGGTGGAGAATACTACTTCAATGCTTTTGAATAGTTCTATAAATAATGCGGAATACAGAGACAAAAGATAACTCCATATACCCCATAGAAAAATGGAATTGTATAAATAATGAATAAGATTTTGATGGATAAGGTGATTATTATGTGTTTTTTAGGCTTAGAAAGAGATTTTTGGGGAGAGATATTTACAATTTCTTGTTACTTGATAAAATAGATCACCCACATCAGCTTTGGTTGATAAAACTCCAAATAAAACATGGATTGGTAAGAAACCTTCTCTAAAAACATTAGGATTTTTTGGTTATGATGCTTATATGTATATTCCAAAATAAAAAATACTAAGGTGGATATAATAACAATAAATTTTATATTTGTTGGATATAGTAATGCTATAAAAAGGTATAAGATGTGAAACCCCAAAAAAAATAGATTGTTTATAGTTGGAATGTTATTTTTAGAGAGGTTTAAGGGGGTTAAAAAATAGGAAGGACAACCAAAGGATGAACTTGAACAATTTCATGTTGAACTATAAGAGGGAGAATTTGTATGTGAATTTGAATCAACTGAAAAATATGAACTAGAAAGGGGGTTACAAGAGGAAGATTCACATGAAGTAGAGGAGCAAGAATTAAAAGATACAAATCTGTAAACTCTAGTTTTGAAAAGATAAAATTAAATGAGAATAATATTATAAAGGTACAGTCCTAATTTTTGTTTTGGATTTATTTTATTATTTCTTCACTTACAAATGAAGACCCCAAGACTATAACAAAGTAACTTGGCTCAAATGAAAATAAGTATTGGAAGAAGGACATGGAGGAATACATGGAGTTCTTAGATAAAAATAATACATGGGATTTGGTCAAAGTACATCAAGGTAGAACACATTTTATTGAAAATGGGTATTTAATAAGAAGCATAATGTAGAAGAAAAAATTGAGAAGTATAAATCTCACGTATTAGCAAAGGAATTATTTTAAGTAGAGGGAATTGATTTTGGTGAGATAATTTCTCCTATTGTTAATAAAATTTAATTATATTTTTTATAGCTATTGTTGTTTCTTATGATCTTGAACTTGAACATATATAGCTAAAGAAAATGTTTCTACATAGTGAGTTTTAGGAATAAATTTAGATGATGCAACTATATTATTTTAAGTTAAAGAGAAAGGAGGATTTGGTGTGCAAGATGAAAAAATATATTTATGGATTGAAGAAATCACTAAAAATGTGGAATCATAAATTTGATAAGTATGTGTTAGGACTGGGGTTTTAACAAAGAAAAATTGATCCATATGTGTATTTTAAATAAGAGGATAAACTTTTTTTATCACAATGTTGTATGTATATGACATGTTAATTGGTTATAATAAGGAAATTAATAGTAAAGTAATGTCTTAGTTATCATCTTAGTTTGATATGAATGATCTAAGTGATTTAAAATATATTTTGGGCATGTAAATTAAAAGAGATTGTGTAAACAAAAAAATATGGTTGAATCAAAGAAAATATAATGAGATGATTATACAAAGGTTTTTAATGTAGGAAATTAAGCCTGAGTAATCCTTTTAGAGTTTTTTAAAAACTATCTATTGAAAAGTGTCCTAAGACACAAAAGTAAATTTAGGACATGTCTATGTACCATGTACTAGTGTTTTTGGAACACTTGTCTATGTAATGGATTGTACCAAACCTAATATTTATCATGAAGTGGGAGTAATGATCATATTTATGTCAAATACGTGTAAGGAACATTGAACTATAGTAGAGAATATATTCAGGTACATTTATGTGGGACCTCTAATTTTACAATATGTTGTCGAGGTAATCTTAGTGAAAGAAAAACATTGAGTCTAAATGGTATTTTGGATTCTAATTGAGTTGGAGATATTGATTATCATACATATACCACTACATATGTATTCAGATTGTTTAATGGAGTTATAAGTTGGATGAGAAAATGGCAATCAACTGTTACTATATCCACCACATAGGTTAAGTATATAGCTTCTACTCATGTAAGCAAGTAATCAGTTTGGCTTAAATTTTATGTTCAAATATTGAGATCATTCAAAAGGTTGTAAGTATAGTTTGTGACAATCAAATTGAAATTTGTCTTGAAAATAATATTGAGTATCACTCTCAAACAAAACACATTGATGTCCACTATTATTTTATTTAGAAAATGATGGAGGATAAGAAGACACTTTTAGTGAAGGCGGAAACAAATAATAGATTTTATGATTCACTTACAAAGGACATGAACACTAAGAAGTTTTCTTGGGGCAAAATATAGATGGGCATGGTTGCATTAGCTTCTAAACTTATGCAACTATCAACCCTTAAGAAAGGTCTTAAAAAAGTGGGATAATGTTCGATATTTGTTGTATATTTTGCATGTGTTACACCCCTTAGGTAATGTATATGCCGGTAAGACAATTATGGTCCAAATTTTTTCCCCATCCTGTTAGCACCACCAATCAAGGGTTTAGAAGTGGGATTTCACAATATTTTTTCTAGAAAAAATTCATATTTTGGTAATCCTATAGGTAATTTTACCTATAGTAATAATATGGGTGGTGTTATGATCCATAGTTTTATGGGGAACCATTATGAGTTGTATTCTTTGCCCATGGTTTTGGTACCTATGGTATTGTAAGAGTGCTTAGGTATTTACCTATTAATGTGCATATATATAATCATACATATAGTAATGATAAAGAAGAATTGAGAAGTACATTATTATATTACCAAATGAAAGTTAGTACAACAATATAGGAGATTAGTGTGTTTCACTTTTTTGTAAGGGTTTACTAGGTGAAATCTTATGTACTATGTAACATTGTGTGTGTGAAATTTATCCTATTTAAATTTTAGAATAAATATTTCATTAGTATTTCTTAGCTTTTATTGGTTTATTAGTCATTTTATTAACATATATCATCATAACATATGAAAGTTAATCAATATCATATAGTTTTTAGATGTTACTTTATTTTTATTATTTATTATTAAGTTCTAATGTGATATTAATTACTTCTATTTTTATAGAAAGCTAGCTTCTATATCTCACTACCTAATGATCCTATATAGGGGTAATATAAGAACGATGAGGAACTCTCCTAAGGAGCATAAATGTTGTGAAAGGAAACAAAGTAATAATTTTATTGTATTTCTAATTTTTTATTAAATATTAGGTTAGAATTCCAAGATTAAGTTTTAGAGATATTTAAATTGGATTGAAATTTTTTGAATTAAGTTCAATTTTTAAAATAATAACAGTTATTTGCATTTTTTGTTATGTAAGTAATATAGAGTGATTATATAATTACATCATGTTTATGTTATTTTTAATATTACTATATTTTGATGACCATTTTTTAGTTTAAAATCTGACTAATAATTATTTTTTTGTAGGCAACGTTACCTTAAACACACAAGGTAGATGTTAACAATGATGATGATGAATATTATAATGATGGCCACATTGGTGTTTTAGGTAGAGAGGATGATGATGATAATGATGATCATTATTAAAAAAAAATGTGATGGGTTATATGCCCTTAAGATATTTTATAAAATATTATTTAATATTTTAATTTTTATGATGATATTTGTGTGCATAATTTAAATATAGTAAAGGTTTGTTTAATTTTTATGGTTGGTGAGAGTTAATATATAAATTTGAGTACTTAAAACCAAAAACAAAATCATTTTTAATATGTTAATTTTTTATATATAAATTAATATATATTTAAATTTTAAATATTAGGTGTTCTAAAAATATAATCAAATTTTAATTTAATTTAAATAATTATTTTAATTATTAATTATTGGTGTAGACTTTTGTCCCACTAGGTTTTGTCTATATGGTCTTATTTAGCTTACTTAGGTTAATAATAGGTCATTAGGAGAAATACAATTTAAGTCATTTCCTAATTGTAAGTTAAGTTAATTACCTTTTTGGGTGACCTAATTCCTCACTATATAATGTATCTTCCTTGCACTTTTTGGATAATGCTTCTTAATATAATTTTCTTATTATGAAGACTAACTTATTCCTTTAGATTATTCTTCAGGTTTCACTACTCCATATAGATTCATCTCCATGCATTTGACCCAATCCAATTGATCCTCATTGTGGCCCACTCTAATATGATATCAAAGCTTCGCTAGTAGATGATTTCCATCGATTCTATTGTGATATCTTGCATTCTTGCTTATTCAGATTTCTCACTAATTTTAGTTTTCTAGGGTTTGATGGGTTTTCTCAAAAAACCATGTAAATCTACATTTATAGGATCTCAAACTCAAAAATGGTTAGCACCATTAGATTCATAAGGTGCCAAAACCCTAGATTTGATTGCCCAAATGACCTTATTTTGTGATAGGTGATTTTTGACCATTATTGAAGGCTTTGGATATGTATTATTAGAATATATAACAATATATACATCTAGTGACGTTTAGCAAAAACCATTTATAGGTTTATCAAAAAATCAAGTGGGTCTCTCTTAAATTTTTATTAAATTTCTCCAAATTTGTAGATCTAGGCTTTCCTAAAAACTAGCATAATTTTGTGCCTACAACACCTATAGATCCTAATGACCCTACTTTTATGCTCATTGGGTCATGAGACCCCTACAATCACCTTTAACAGACCCTAACTATCCTGCAAGTACCTCTAGTGGTCCCTGACCAACATTTCAGCATAATTGATAAACCCTAACAGGCATGCTGACACGACCCACAAACCTTGACATTGGTGCAAACACATTTGTTATAACCTGATGGTGGTGCAAACACCCCCTATAAAACCTATTGGTGGTGAAAACACACCCCACAAAACTTGATGGTGGTGCCATCACCCCTATAGAACCTAATGGTTATACAAGCACACCCCATAGAACCTAACAATGGTGCAATCACACCCCACATAATCCAATGGTGGTGTAATCACACCCCATAAAACCTAATGATGGTACCATCAACCCCTATAAAACCTATCAATAGTGCCAACAACCCATATAGACTCTATCTCCTACTCAAACACCCCTATAGCTCTACTATATTATTTCATCTACCTATGATAGTTTACAGGATGTCAAATTTAAGCCAGTAGTTTTTGACATTATCCATTTGCAAAAAGGGGCCCTCATCCTACCCCTTAATCATATAAAGGGATCTTAAATTTGGATTCCTAATAGTGGGGGCTTAACTCTATCACCCAATTCTAATTTTTGAACACTAGACAATTTTTAAAATTTTGTAAAGTAGAGAATTACCTTGTTATATTGAACTTCAATCGAGCATAACTTTCAACTCAATGGTCCTTTTAAGGTGCTATTTTTTTTAAGTGCATGTTTTTTGATCTCTTCACATTGGTTTTATTATCATGCCTTTTCAATTTAAACCTCTATAAACTTTGGGAGGTGTCATATTACCATTATATAACACACACAAATCAACACATACTTCCTTTTTACACCATGGATCTTATCTCAATTATGATTCTTATACCATTCAACTATAATGAGTGGAAATTCAAAGCATAAATCCTCTTGAGTATTAAAGGCTTACATTAAATTATGATGAGCATAAAAACAAAATCAACACCTGATGTAGAGAAGGTGAAGTGGTGTAATTGAAGTGATGAAGCCTACAATCTATTATGCCTATCTATGTCTTCTAATTTATTTTTCATATAGAATATTCAACTCCAAATCAAGTGTGGACCTTATTGGATAAAATATTTATAAATCAATAAAAAATGAGGGGTCATGAGTTTGAAATGAGCTCATTAGTATGAGCCCAGGTAACTTTGATACAATTCAAGACTTATTCACCAAGTTCAAATCACTCAGGTTAGTTTTGAAATTATGCAACATTGAAAAAGAAGATGATTAATTGATTCTTTCCATCCTTTCCAAATTAAGATCTGACTAATATGGATTCATTTTTACCTTCCATGCCACCAAGTGTGCCCTTAGAACTGCATGGACAATGTCATCCTTGGATGACTTTATTATTGACTTGACTCATGAGAAATACAAGTTCATTCAAATGGGTACACTGAAGTCCTCTAAATCTCATGCATTATCTATGAATCATGATAAATAAAAGGCTTCCAACAGTAAGGATAATAAACATTACAAGAAGGACCTAGAGAAATGAAAGGGTCATAAATATGATGTTAATCTAAAAATATCAAAAGAGTCCTCTTATTTAGATGAGGAACCCAAGAAAGAGTGACTCACATGTGGCTATTGCAAGAAATATATGTTTGATGAGTCCAAATACATGAAAAAACAAATTGACCAACTGACAAAAACACTCAAGAAACATAGTATCATTGTCCCTAATTATTTCATTCAGAGTTTATCAGCACAAGGGTCTTCCAAGGCCAAAGACAATAAGAAGGGAAAAGATAGGTGCAAAGAACTTGTTATAGTTTCATACCAACCTTCCACATGGGTTATTGATTATGGTGCATCACACCACATGGCTTTATCACAGGGTATTTTTTCATCCTTAGAACCTTGTTCTATGCCTTTGATTTTATTGGGTGATGATACTTTCATGAAATTTGATTGAACTTGTATTTTTCTCGAGTCAAGTTAGCAACAAAGTCATCCAAGGATGGCATTATCCATGCATCTCTAAGGGCTCACTTGGTGGCATGGAAAGTAGAAATGGATATATAATGGTCAGCTCTTAATTTGGAAGGGATGGAAAGAATCAATTAATCATCTTCTTTTTCAATGTTGCATAGTTTCAAAACTAACCTGAGTGATTTAAACTTGGTGAATAAGTCTTGAATTGTATCAAAGTTACCTGGGCTCATACTAATGAGATCATTATCTAACTCATGACCCCTCATTTTGTATTGATTTATAAAAAAAGTATCCAATAAGGTTCAACACTTGATTTGGAGTTGTATATTCGATATGAAAAAAATTAGAAGGCATAGATAGGCATAATAGACTATAGGCTTCATCACTTCAATTACACGACTTCACCTTCTCTACATCAATTGTCTATTTTATTTATATGCTCATATTAATCTATTGTAAGCCTTTACTCAAAAATATTTATGCATTGACTTTCCACTCATGATAGTTGAACAGTGCAAGAATCATATCTGAACTAAGATCCATGGTGTAGAAAGGAAGTATGTGTTGATCTGTGTGTGTTATATAATGGTAATATGACACCCCCTAAGTTTATAGAGGTTTAAATTAACAGGGAATAATAATAAAACTAATGTGAAGATCTCAAAAAACATGCACTTCAGAAAAATGGCACCTCAAAAAGACCATCAACTTTAAAGTTATGCTTGATTGAAGTTCAATATAATAAGGTGATTCTCCACTTCGCAAACTTTAAAAAAAATTCCAGTGTTCAAAACTTAGAATTGGGTGATAGAGTTAAGCCCCCACTAGTAGGAATCCAAATTTAATCCACTTTCATGTGACCACACTATATGACCAAAAGGATAAGGGGTAGGATGAGGGCCCCTTTTTTCCAATGGATGGGAGTGGATCAATTAAAGTAAATGATGGGAAATTTCATGATGTTCTATGTGTTTCCTCTTTATCAACTAATATCTTATCTATTTACAAGATCACCCACATTGGTTCAGGAAAAAGAGTTGAGCTCATACCCAATTCTATGATTATTAGGGAAGCTAATAGTGACTCCATTAATGTATTTGGGAAAGAAGATCACCAATTCAGATTGTATACTTTCTCACATTTTTCTCCTGATCAACCCTCTACTATATTTCTCACTCATTTGGATAAGCTGAGTAAATTATGGCATGATCATTTTGGCCATCTCAACTATCACTACCTTAAACAACTTAATTATCAAGATTTGGCTTTAAGATTTTCATGAGTTAAGTTTTATAATAGATTTTACCATGGTTCCATTCTTAGTAAGCATCTAGAGGATAATTATGACAATGAAAAATCATGGAGAGCTACACAAAAATTGGAGATTGTTCATAGTGACATTGTTGGACCATTTCCAAAACATTCATTTAACAAGAAAAATCATATTCTTATTTTCATTGATGACTATTCTAGGTAAACTTGAGTGTATTTTCTTAAGCAAAAATCAATGATATTTGACCAATTTCATGACTTCAAGGCACTTGTATAAAAATATTCAGGTAAATCCATAAATATTTTATGCATTGACAATGGTGGTGATTATGTTAGCAACCATTTTGAGAAATTATGTACATCAAAGGGGATTGAACTACAATGTATAGTTCCATATAGTCCTTAATAGAAGTGTGTTTCAAAGTGCAATAATAGGTCCTTGAAGAAAATGGCCAACTGTATGTTACACGCTAAGTCTCTTTCACCTCAGTATTGGGTTGAGGCCATTAACTATGCTTGTTACATCCATAATTGAGTTTCTCATAAAGTATTGAAGTGAGTCACTCCTTTTGAAGCTTGAAGTATTCAAAAACCCATATTTGAGCACTTCTAAGTGCTTGGTATACCTGTTATGGCTTGTATTCCCAAGAAGAAACATAAGGCATTGGAACCTCAAAATCCATCTTACATCTTCATTAGATATCTTGAGGGTATTAAAGGATACCAGATTCTATATCCCACCACTCATGAGTTGATAATTTAGAGGAGTGTTTATTTTATAGAGGGTCATTCAAGATCCACACTAGAAACCTCTCACCATTCCTTAGATGCACTTGGATTTGATGATAGTTTTGACTATTTAAGTCTGCCTAATCAGCTTCTTGATGATCCATATTTTTATTCTAGTTTTAATCATGAGTTTAGTGATGATTATTCCCCCCTTCTTATCCCATAATATCTTTAAAGGATCACTAATCTCCTCCTAACTATCTAAACACTAGTCCTCTTTGGGCTAGATAGATATTACAAAGTGTTGGCTAATGGGTTAGAGATCCATCAAACAATAGGAAAACCCATTCATAATTTTAGGATGCCCCACATGATTTCATTACATATGCTTCTAATCCAAAATCATTTCATGAGGCTTCAAGAAATCCTAAGTGGGATAGTGATATGGAATAAGAGTATTTTTCATTGTAGAGGAAAAACACTTGGGATTTAGTCCCAATTTCGAAGTGAAGAAAACTTTTTTGATGTCGATAGATCTACCAAACAAGGTTTATAGTAGATGGGTTTGTAGACAAGTTCAACTCATGTTTGGCATCAAAGAGTTTTTCTTAGGTACCTAACATTGACTATACCAAGATATTTTCCACATTTCCCAAAATTAACTCAATTTGACTCACTCTTTCCATTGCCATAGGACATCACTAGGATGTTCATAAGATGGATGTGAAGAGTGCCTTTCTTCATAGTGACCTCTAAGATGAAATATACATGGATTAACTATAAGGATCTATGAAATATTCCTACTTAGTTTTCAAACTTAAAAATTCTATCTATGGCCTAAAACAAGATCCTCAAGCTTGGTATGCCAAGATAGACTCCTTTCTTCTTTCACCTAGGTTCACTAGATGCCATTATAATATAAATGTCTACATCTTGTGCTAGGATGATTCACTATTGATTATGGTTCTCTACATGGATGACTTTTATATCATAGGGAGTTCTCCATCCACCATCACAAAAATTAAAACTACTTTATTTGATAGATTCTCAATGATTGTATTGGGCTTGTTGCATTACTTATTTGGGATTGAAATTTATTAGCCTGACACTAGGATCACTATTTCAGAAGCTAGGTATGGTCTTTATTTAATTGCATGGTTTAACATGGCTGACTGTAATCCACCCCTTACTCTTTTTCTATCTGGTATGAAACTTGAGGATAATTTTCAATCTCTATTGATTGATGCTACCTTTTATTGACAACTTATTGATAGTCTCATCTACCTTACACACACTAGACTTTACATTTCATATGAGGTGGGCATGGTCTCAATATTCATGCATGAACCACATGAGATGCACTAAAAGATGTTAAGCAGATCCTCCACTACATTTAGGGTACTCATAGTTTTAGGATTTACTATGAAGTAGGCATCAACATAAACTTAATTAGGTATATAGGTTTAGATTGGGCTAGTAACATTCATAATCATAAGTCTACTTTTGGATATAATTTCTCCCTCAGTCCAAGTTGATTAGTTGGTCTATCAAGAAGTAGAATGTCATTGATTTATCTTATATAGAGGTAGAATACATAGGATCTATTAATGCTACCATTAAGACTATTTATATTTAGGTTATTTTCATTGAGTTTGGCATCCAATTTCAATGATGAATAGTCATCTTCTACGACAACTAAAGCATAACCCAAATCTATAAGAATCTAGTTCTCCATCTATATATCAATCATATAGAGATTCACATGCATTTCATTTGGGATCTCATCCATGATCAATTCATTGATCTCTAGTACATCTATATAATAGATCAAATTCATGATATATTCACCAAACCTTTCACTAAGAGTAATTATCTTCATTTGCAAGCTCTTCTTGGGGTTCGAGCAGCTCCATCTTACTCCTCCTCTAGGGGATCATCTATCTTTACTTGGGTACCTCATCAGGGATTTTCTTTGGGACCCAATTCTTCTACCCACATAAGCTATGCTTAAATGAGGTGTTGGTGTACACTTTTATCCCATTGGGTTTTGTCTGCATGGTCTTATTTATCTTGATTAGGTTAATAATAGGTAATTAAGATAAATGTACTTTAAGTAATTTTTTGATTGTGAGTTGAGTTAATTACCTTTTTAGGTGACTTAGTTCCTCATTAAATAATGCATCTTCCTATGCACTTTTTGTCTAATGCTTCTTAATACAATTTTCTTATTGTGAAGACTAGATTCTTCCTTTCAATTGTTCTTCAGATTTCACTACTCCTTATAGATTCATCTTCATGAATTCAACCCTATCTAGTTGATCCTCATTATGTCCCACTCTGACATTAATTTTATTAATTATATAAAATTTTAATATATTCACACACACACACACACACATAAACATTATTTAAATAAATTTACACTATTTTTTTCAATAAAAAATCTTGATGTAAAATGTACCAACAGGTAAAATTTTAAATTCCTGAAGCAACAATTTTTGATGCAAAACCTGATGTAAATTCATTTCCCAAAAATATAAAACATTTAAAAAAACATGTATAAACAAAAATATTAAAAATCCTAACATAATTTTTTTTACAGAGAGTGTAAAAAACAAAATCCAAATCTTCTTCCAAAACCATCCCAAACTAGTTAATGATAGTTATTAGATTGTGTCAACCTACCTGTTTAAAATTGCATCATTTAAGATCCTTTATTAATATGTTTTTTTTTTCATTTTCTAGTGTTAATTCCACCTAATTTTATCAAAAAAGTGACACAAAAATTTATAAACATACTAGTGATAGAAATTTCCTAAATAAGTTGGCATTTATATCATAGGATCCCTTAAAAGGTGCCCAAAAAATAATAGTAAATATGAGTGGTAACCAAAACCTTAGTGCAAATCAAGAATTTCTTGCCAACAACAAGGACCCATAAATTAAATTTATTTTAATCTCTTTACAATATAAATTAGCAAAATTCAAAAGAGGATCTATCAAAGTAAAAATGGATTCCCAAGAATTTTAACCTCTCATCTATATTGGTCCACTTCCATTAGAATGTATTCAATGAAATTGGCATCAACATCAAACTCTAATAGTAACATTGAGTTTTAGACCACTATAAACTCAAGCCATAGGCTTTGAAAATATTATTGATGCAAACTAGAGATTTGTAGAATGAAGCTTCATTAGTAGTGAGAGTATGAAAGTGTTTTACCCTAATTTGGATTAATTAAACCATAATAATATATAAATGATTATAATAATGACTCAATTCTAATTTACACAATATATATAAATACAAATATGAGACATATTAATGAATGTATAATAAGAGGTAATGGAACTCTTAACTTATTCATTGTGTAGATCCAAAGTCTGATTATCTAAATCATGCACCTTAGAACTGTATCACTGCTCTATACATGGTCTATCTTGGCATGTTTTATTCTGGTCAATTATAATAGATCTTATTAGTATCAATAAATAATACTGAATGTAGTGGCTAGAATTGACACTACACATAGTGAGTGATTATTTCCTTCTTAAGCAATGTGATTATCTTGGTGATGTATGCTTGTCTTAATCTAATTTATAAAATCATAGAAGATCACTTGTATATTCAAACCCTAATTTTACACAAACGATCTGATATCAATTTGGGGTAATTGTGTGAAAGGGTTGATTTGAACATTCCTTGGCCAATCACTATTAATAGACCAAACATTTCATTACTTTGATAATACTCTAAAGGAAGCTTAAACTTAAATTTAGTTATCTCATTAATGTGTGTGTGTGTGTGTGTGTGTGTGTGTGTGTGGAGAGAGAGTGAGTGAGAGAGAGAGAGAGAGAGAGGGGGGGGGGAGAAGGATGGAGAGAGAGAGAAAGTAATTATGTATGAAAGACTAGATGTTATTGCTCATATTTTTTCCTTATTACAAACATGCATATACTAATTGACCATTACAAACTTAATATTCAAATCTTAAAATTATGTAGGTGCACTATGTAATCTTGTCTAATTATTGAGAATGAAATGTACTTGTCTTAACATACCTTACAATATATTTGTATAAATCATTTTTTAACTTTGAATAATGACACAAAATCTAACAAAAGAAGATGAAACATGCCCAAACAAAGGTTATAAAATGAAACATGCCCAAAATAAATTAAAAAGGGACTAGGTTAGTTCTTTTATTTGAAATCATTATTGAAAATTGATATTTACCATAAATTTCATAGCTAACCTAAGGCTTAAAAGACTCTAGGATGATAGGGATAACCATATATCTTTATAATATATCATGTGAATTGGGTCGTGATAGAATAGTGGTGTAACATAGCCTAATAGAATTAGTAATATAATCATAAAATAAATAGAAATGCACCACTAAGTACTTAGTTCATTTTTTGATATTTATACATGAAAAGTTGCTTAAAAGTGTTATAAAACAAGGCTTATACCAAATAGGGTGTTTACATCCCCCTCCCTCAACCTTTAATATAAAATTTTGTTGGAAATCTAATAATTAGATAAAAGGTAAAAGATAATGCAAACCCACATTGGTGATTGTAAATATAGACTTACTTTATTTGTTCCAATGAATTTTTAGTGTTCTTACAAGAGAAAATGTATGGGATTAGATTGATTTTGCTCAAATAAATAAAATACAGTTACAATAAAAATCATATTCAAAGAAAAAATACACATATATGTCTATTGTATGGTGTGTCTCATGGAATATGCTTATGGAGTGTGATCTTACCATGAATATTGGAGATGAGAAGGGTCAATAGTTGACCCAACCACTATGGAGAAGAAGAGGGAACTATAGTATTTTTCACTTCTTAGCAAGGAAAATGTACAAGCTTACAAGTAGTTATTTGAAGAATAATTCCAGTATGAAATAAAAACTCTATGCTATGTTAAGGAGTAATGTGTTAAGTATCACCGAACCGTAATGCATCACTTAAAAAATTAATCAACCACTATAGATCACTTATAGATTCAACTTTAATGTTTCTATCAAGTTTTCTCCATATAGTAAAAACCATGATTGAAAGGGTATAAAAAAATTTCATTCCTCCATCATGAATGCAAATATTGATTGTGTAGTTTTACTCAATGTAGAATAAAATACATGATAAAAATATAATCAATAATGTCCAGAAAACCATCATGACTATAGATATAATAAGTATGAAGTGGAATGAAAACCAATTTACCATTCAACTATAACCTATGTTGTTGTGTATGTGCATGAGCTAGTATCATGCCCCATGAATTTTAAAATGTGTATAGGTGTGTATGAATAAGCATCATGCCCCCTGAATTAGTGCCAACTAATAAATAATATTATACATATATATGTTGAAATTTAGAACCTAATTCTCAAATGTATGTGTATATGGAAACTTGTAATTCATGTTCCCATTAATTATGTAGATATGCCCATGTATATAAAGTGCAAATGAATTTATGACTTGGAATTTATATCAATGTGTAACTATATATCATGTAACTGAGATATCTCATATTTGAACAATTTTGAATCATGTATATCATGCCATAATTTGAATCATGTGTATTGTGCCAAAATTTGATAATTTGAATCATGTATACTATGCCAAAATATGATGATCCAAAATTTTATAATAAGTCCAATGTATACTGTAATGTTTTTCTCAAGTTTGCTTCATGTAGTAAAAACCATGATTGAAAGGGTATGAAAATTGTTCATTCCTCCATCATGAATACAAATATTGATTGTGTAGTTTTACTCAATGTAGAATAAAATACATGATACAAATAGAATCAATAATGTCCATAACCCCATCATGACTATAGATTTAATAAGTATGAAGTGGAATGAAAACCAATTTACCATTCAACTATAACCTGTGTTGTTGTGTATGTGCATGAGCTAGTATCATGCTCCATAAATTTTAAAATGTGTACAGGTGTGTATGAATAGGCATCATGCCCCCTGAATTAGTGCCAACTAATAAATAATATTATACATATATATGTTGAATTTTAGAACCTAATTCTCAAATGTATGTGCATATGGAAACTTATAATTCATGTTTCCATTAATTATGTAGATATTCCCACATATATAAAGTGAAAATGAATTTATGACTTGGAATATATATCAATGCGTAACTATCTATCATGTAACTGAGATATCTCATATTTGAACTATTATGAATCATGTATATCATGCCATAATTTGAATCATGTGTATTGTGCCAAAATTTGATGATTTGAATCATGTATACTATGCCAAAATATGATGATCCAAAATTTTATAATAAGTCCAATGTATACTGTAATGTTTTTCTCAAGTTTGCTCCATGTAGTAAAAACCATGATTGAAAGGGTATGAAAATTGTTCCTTCCTCCATCATGAATGCAAATATTGATTGTGTAGTTTTACTCAATGTAGAATAAAATACATGATAAAAATAGAATAAATAATGTCCATAACTCCATCATGGCTATAGATATAATAAGTATGAAGTGGAATGAAAACCAATTCACCATTCAACTATAACCTATGTTGTTGTGTATGTGCATGAGCTAGTATCATGCCCCATGAATTTTAAAATGTGTATAAGTGTGTATGAATAAGCATCATGCTCCCTAAATTAGTGCCAACTAGTAAATAATATTATACATATATATGTTGAATTTTAGAACCTAATTCACAAATGTATGTCTATATGGAAACTTGTAATTTATGTTCCCATTAATTATGTAGATATGCCCACGTATATAAAGTGAAAATGAATTTATGAATTGGAATTTATATCAATGTGTAACTATCTATCATGTAACTGAGATATATTATATTTGAACGATTTTGAATCATGTTTATCATGTCATAATTTGAATCATGTGTATTGTGCCAAAATTTGATAATTTGAATCATGTATACTATGCCAAAATATGATGATCCAAAATTTTATATTAAGTCCAATGTATATCCCCCTTTCAATGCAAGGGATGTTATTTTTGGATTAATAAGATCAAAATATATATGTAATTATATATTCTTGATTATTTATATAATTTAAGGAATGTTTTTTGAATTGTTTATTTGAAATATTCAGTGTTGAATTCATATTGTTGTATTTTACATTTTGCATGGCTCAATTTCGAGTAAGGCATATAAAAATAGTATAAATAAATAATTTTATATTTAGATAATATATAATAATTATCAAATTTAATGACATATATCAAGATTCAAAATTTGGATCCATTTTCAAAAATTAGGGAAATGTCTTTGTAGGAGTGTATTTGCAATTTTTTGGAATATTTTAAATTATTATTACTAATATAAAAAATGTTACCATGTGGGAGAATGTGTTACATGTGTTTCAATGAAACCAATGGGGAGTTATTTTGATAGATGGTGTTTGATATACTGAATGTAAAAGCTATTAATTTAGAAATTGGACTAGGTATAGTGTATAGTTGAAAAGTCAAGGTCATACAAATAGGTTGAGTTTTTAGAATTTTATAATTCATTTACACATTTATAATTTTGAGTTTGATCTTTGAGCCATTATAATTCCAATCCATAGAGATGCACTTCCTCATCATTTCAAGCATTACATACTTCCCTATAGGTCCAATATCATAAGGTCCTATTATGTATTGAAATGTCAACTTTATAACCAATTTTTTTAATTTTAATTTTTTTTTGAGATTTTTCAGTTTTGAATTTTTAGATGTTTTAAGGTGTTTTAAATCATTTTTAGATAATTTTTGATACTAACCCTCAAATTTCAAAACTATTCAGCATATGACATAACTATTATCTATTTTGATAGTACTAATCGATGGAACAAATTAAAAGTAACATTAGTGTTTGATAGTTATGACATTTGACTTATTATTTTTTTACATTATTTTATATTTTATTTGATGTCACTTTTACTTATGTGTTTACAAAGGATTTACTGAGAGAGTGTTTCGATATGGTCAACATATGGACACCATGATTAAGCTAATTTCAGATGATGTTAATTGGAGGATCTTTGATAGACTTGGGATTAGACATGTGCCCCATTTAAATATCTAATGACTTCCTTGACTAAGATTTGGAATACAATACGTGTAAATTTTAGCTTCCCATAGGGGAGATAAATGTTACTTTAGAGGTTGTATGGAGGATACGGATATTTCTATTGGTTGGAGAGTAAGTCAAAGTTTGAGCCATTATGGGATAAGGATATGTTCTTCATGCACATCGATACATAAATATCATGGTCAAAATGATTAACATATAACACATGATTATATGATATTTATTGAGGATATTTTTACTTTAAATGTTCCATGATTGTGGATATTTTTATGTTGTTTACTTGCTTCATTTATTTTCATAGATGGTGGTGTTATGGCTATATGTTATCATATGTATGGTTTAGTGTGTGCCATTGAATATAGGGGCATGAGATGTTCATGGGGGTGCATAATGGTGGATTATTTATACATGGATATATACATGTTCACATTGGAGGGCCATGTTGAAGGCCTTGGTGCAATGATATTACTACACATCTAGGCCTAAAATCACACCACTATTATTTCAAAAACTAGAGGACCTCATGGGGGTTGGTTCCACAATTAGATTTTTATAGATTTATGGGCTTTGGAGAGACACCGTAGTCTAAGTAAGATGGCATACTATGTGTTCCTTGATAAGCTCACACCTACTAGCATTATATGAAGTCTATATTGTGGGTATGGTAGGTGGCCTAAGGATGTGATGGATTTGTGTTATGTTCACTTAAGCATGTGAATTCATTATAGGTTTTATAAATTTGTGGATGAGTTTTAATTTGATCTATTTTCATGGTAGTTTATCTTTCATTAGGATGTGGCCCGACTGTTGTACCCAAGTACCAAGACTAAAAGATTAACTAACCATCCAAGTGATAGACCAAAGCCAAGTGGTGTAGATATGATGCCTTTGACTGTAGTATATGTGTATCTTCCAATTGTATCTATAGAGATGGATTATTTGGGGTGTAACACATTATATACATAGTGGTGGATAGGTATGAGATGGCCTATTATTTTTCCCATTGTTGTTGATCCAATCTATGTAACTCTAGTTTAGGGATGAGGAGATCAAAAAAATGGAGGAGATAGAGGTGAAAGGAAATCTTACCCTTAGTCCATTCCATCTGAATCTATAATTTTTATTATATTTTACCATGATTATATATGTGTAATTTTAGTTATTCATGAATTTTTACTTATGATATAGCATAAGTAAAGACTCGTGAATAATTAAAAGTACACATATATAATCATGGTAAATATAATAAAAATTATAGCATCAAATGGAATAAACTAAGGGAAAGATTTCCTTGCACCTCTATCTCCTCATTTGTTCGATCTCCTCATCTATTTTGTGTATTTCTCATGTATGTGATGAGTATTGAGATACAATGGTATATGTGTCCATTCAAACTTTGACATAAGATATCCCATTTTATATAGTAAACGACATGTTGTTGAAGAGGTTAGACCATATTATCGATGTACATTCATATATTTTTTATCATGTTATCATTATTGTTTTTTACTTCACTATATTTATTAGTGAATGAGAAAATCTACATGTAGAGCTAGATAGATGACAAACAGTCATGCCTAAGAACGATTTATCATGGGATATATTAGCTCATTATAGTGCTTTATAAGTACATCATGCATATACTATGGTTTAATTAGGATTTTTATGGAAACACATGAGGCGATATATATCTCAATCATGTATGCATAATAGAGACATTAAAACCTCTACTTCTAGTGCTAGTGGACATAGTGATAATGATGATTCCTATGCATCAAGGGTTGTTACCATGATTATTGATTGAATTTCATTGTATTATAAAATTTGATATCTTATATATAATGAGTTTCTATTTATTCATATTTCATTTACTATTTTCACATATGTTTTTGATTTCCACATTTGATTATTGTTTATTTGAAATAACATGTTTTATAATAGTTAATTTATATTTCCTTATTTGAATTTGTATTATATTAGATTAGATGTATTCGATGAGATTATTAGATAGTAATATATATTATATTTATACTCAACACTAATTACCCCATCCACTAGGTTATAATAATTTATTATAGTCTTTAGAATCCTATTGTTGATTCTTTTGTCGAACAAATTGAATAGTTTTTTTCTATTGTTATTATGTAATAATGTTAACTTGTACTTTCCTTTGATCTGTAGTTTTTTATTTGCCTTTGGCATCCATACTTATTTTTAAAACATATTTCAAGCTCTGATCTGCCCCTTTGAGATAATGTAAAAGGGAATGGATTTGAGTGCCTTTGGTACCATGACATTTCTTAAGCTTAATATTTTTTTTAGACAAACAACTAGTTTATGAAATCGAATATCAAATGGTAAATGGTAAAGCTGAATTGTGACCTTTGAAATTATTTGTCCAAGGCAATATCAACTTGTTTTCAAACCCTCAACACTTTATTATCGTAGTGCCTTAAAAATTGGTTATAAAAGTGATCACATTATTTAACCTATTAATCCAGTTGGTAGCATAACACAAATATGGCACAAGGTTCTACACTCAGGTGATGAGTTGGATGGTACTTTAATGAGAAAGGATAAATGTGTCAAAAAAAATAAATAATGGGAATTTTTATATGCCTTCTCCTTGCCCCGACTGAAAATGATGTGAATATTTCTATAAAGGGGAATCCTCAGGTGCATAGTGAAAAATTTTGAGCTAGTGTTGTGAAAAGTGAATATGTGTTACTCAATGAACATGACACTATGAAGCCTTTTGAGAACATGGACATGGTATACATGGAAATTAGACCATATAGACCACATATTTGGGATTAATGACCATTATTAAAAGAGAGGGTTTGATAACCCTAATGATTTTTAAATTAAAACCAAGATTCAAATTCACTAATGCACCATCACATTAGTAAAACACCTTCCTTGTCCTTGAGGGTCTCAATCATAATAAAGTTTAGGAAATTAAGCTAGTTGGAAAATGAAAACTATCTAGGCACTCTTTTCAAGCCATTATTAGGTGCATAAACATTAATCAACCCCAAATATTGACCATCAATGTCTAGCATGACCCATATTACATGATGCATTGAATCTTCCCCTGAGGTAATATTTAATGAAGTGATCTTTTGGGAAATTAGTATGCTAGTGACATCATGTTTGTCCATATGGGAAGTGTAATATTATACATAATCTGACCATATACACTTTAGAGAAGTATTTAAAATAAATATTAAATTTTAACCTCTTGAAAATAGATAATATCAAAGGTGCAAACTTACTGATAAAACCATTGCACATAGAATTTTTGAGAGGACTCTATGATACTGAAACATTCTAGAAAAGTATATTCATAAGAAGGAATCATTTGTATATAACTCCCCTTGACCATATTCAAACCCTTCTTGTGTTTGAAGATGAAAACTTGTAACTCAAAAGAGGGAAAATTATATCCTTCTAGTAAAATAGAGCAGTGCTTGGCTCCCCTTTTCCCCCTTTGGTGAACCATCATCACCATAAGGCAATCTATGTCAGTGCCATTATAGAATTTTTCAAAGGTAAGCAACTATCAAGGCATTAATAATAGCATAAGAGACCACTAATTTTTTAGGAAAACATTCTTTGGAAATGTTTATGGTCATATATGATGTTGTTGAAACTTTCCACAATAGTAGTTCAAATCAAGGCATACAATCTTCTTTTTTTGAAATTTTTATGTTGCCAAAATACCACAGTGGGTGTGTTCCCATCAAAAAATTTACCAAATTTATGGTCCTAAAATCCTTGACAAATAGGAAAAAATATAGTTATCTATGCATTTGGATTCTACATATTAGTATTTGTTGTTCAAGCTACTTTTTTTATGATTTCATGTTAATATTCTCCTACCATTAGTTCTATTGATTTCACAAGGTAACCTTAAATCACTAATCAAGGGTAAGTACATAGAATTGGGGGGATGAAAGGGGCTCTTAAGTGGACATGTTTTTTTATTGAAAAATAATAAACCTCAATTTGTATGGACTATTTGAGACACCTAAACTCAAAATTTGAAAATGTCATAGGAACATGAATTGTAGAATTTCGAGTCTAGTTTCTAAACTACTAATATTTTCTTGAAATTGTCAAGTATAAGTAGGTAAAATATTTAAAATTAGAAGAGGTAGTATTATTTTTTATAAAGATTAGAGTAGATAGCTTTTTGTGTGACCCATCATTTTTTAGCATCATTTAGTTTTTTTTTAATACCTTTGGTGGAAAGTTAGACAAGATCATCTAGTTTTCAGCCTATATATTTTTAAAATTAATTAATGAATATTTAATTTTTTACTAATTTCATAATTCAATAGACCCTGAAATATGATTAATAATGTAAAATTGACTGTGTGGCCCCCTAACTACCTCAAAAAATATTACAAATTAGTTTTTTTTAAATGTGTATAGAATTAGGTCTAGTTTTCAACCATATATATTTTTTTTTAAATTTGAATCAACGAATGAAAAGATACATAAACAAAGATAAATATGTATAATTGAGGCATATAGTGATAAAAAAGACACACTTAGAAATAAATATAGATAACAACCTTAAAGAAATAAAAATATAAAAAATATATATATTTAGAAATGGGAAAGTGTAGTTAATGTTGTAGTAATGTTTTCAATAAAAATATCGATCAAATTCATGGTGTTTAGCATGTTCAAAGTTGTATTTTTTTTGTTTTTAGTAAAGTATACACATTTGATTGTGTTTACTGGTCCATGCCTAAAGCTAAGGAATCCAAGCTATTCATGATCCTTTAGGCATGTGTTTGAAATGTGAAATATATAAACTATGTACGTGGTACTATTGCATATGTTGAATAATGCACATTTCACATGCATGGAAAATAAATCAATGTGAACCTACTTTTCTTAGTCTAAATTCTTTTTTATTGGGGATAAAATGATTGGTTTATAATTTTAAGAGTTAATGATTTATGGTTTAGGGTTCAGGGCTTAGTGTTTAAGGATTACGACATTAGGTTTATGTTTTAGAGTAATAATGACCAATCATGAAGGTATTTGGGACAAATTGATCTCTTTAAACCTATTTATGACAATAAAATATGGTTTTGGGCTTAATTAGCCCCTACGTCATCATAGATTGAGCCAATTAGTCAATTGGGCCAATGAGTAATGTGATTTGGGCTAAATTGAGCCTTGTGAACCTAGTTCTTACTCTATAGGATGTTAATTTGGGTTAAATTGATTGGTTTAAGGTTTAGGTCTTAAGTTTTAAGGTTTAAGTTATAAGGTATAGGGTTTAGGGTTTAACATCCAATTATGAAGGAAATTGAGGAAAATTTTAGTTGTTTGAACTTATTTGTGATTATAGAATGTGATTTTGGTCATAATTAGCCCCAAAATCATCACAAAATGAGCCAATCATTTAATTGTGCCAATAAGTAATGTGATTTGTGTTGAATTGAGCCCTAGATGAACATAATTATTACTTTAAAATATGTTAAGTGGGTTTAAATTGATTAATTTAAGGTTTAGGGTTTATGATTTAGGGTTTAATTTTTGGCATTTAGGGATTAGGGCTTAGGGTACATAGCCCTAGCTTAGGTTTTAGGGTATAAAATCTAATTGCAAAAGTAATTAGGGATAAATTAAGTTCCTTTACCCTATTTGAGACTATAAAACATGATTTTGGTCTCAATTGCCTCTCACATCATCACAAATTGAGCCAATTAGTTAATTAGGGAAATGAGTGATGCAATTTGGGCCAAATTTAGCCCTGTGAACCTAATTCTTACTATAAAGGATGTTAATTATGTTTAAATTGATTAGTTTAGGGTTTAAATATAAGTTTTAGGGTTTAGGGTCTGATCACAAAAGCAATTGAGGATAATTTGAGCTACTTGAACCTATTTATGACCATAGAATGTGTTTATGTGTTCAATTAACCCATATGTTATCACACATTGAGATAATTAGTCAATTAGGTTAGTTAGTGGTTCAATTTGGACCAAATTGAACCATGTGTACCTAATTCTTAGTTTAAATTCAATGGTAATTAGGGTTTATGATTGGTTTAGGGTTTTAAGAGTTTATGATTTAAGTTTTAGGGTTCTTATATAGCTTAGAGTTTAAGGTTTAGGGTTTAAGGTCTATGGCTTACTTGGTTTAGGGCATAGGGTTTATAATTTAGGGTTTAGGGTTTATGGTTTAGGGATTAGGGTTTAGTGTTTAGGTTTTAGGGTTTAGGGTCCAATCATGAAGGTAAATGAAGATAATTTAAGATGTTTGAACCTATTTATGAGCACATAATATGTTTTTATGTTGATTAACCCCTTATGTCATCATAGATTGAAATAATTTTTCAATTGGGGTAATTAATGGTGAAATTTAGGCCAAATTTAATCCTATGAACTTAATTATTAGTCTAAATGATGGTAATCAAGGATCAAATGATTAGTTTAGGGTTTTAAGATTTTATGATTTAAGGTCTAGGGTTTAGGGTTTAGGGTTTAAGGTCTAACTACAAAGGCAATTGAGGATAATTTGAGTTTTTTAAACTTATTTATGAGCATAAAATATGATTTTAGGTTCCATTAGCCCCCTATCATGGAAAATCAAGAAAATTAGTTAATTTTGGTAGTCATTGGTGTGATTTAGGCCATATTTATCCCTATGAACATAATTCTTAGTCTAAATGATGGTAACCAGGGCTTAAATGATTGGTTTAGGGTTTATAGGGCTTTGGGTTTAGGGATTAGGGATTAAGGAACTTAGTATATCTAGGGTATAAGGTTTAGGGCTTATGAGGAACTTAGTATATCTAAGATATAAGGTTTAGGGCTTATGGTTTATAATTTAGGGTATAGGGTTTAGGGTTTAATGTTTATAGTATAAGGTGTAGGGTTTAAGGTCTAATCATGAAGGAAATTGAGCACAATTTGAGATGATTTAACCAATTTATGAGCATAAATTATGTTTTTGGGTTCCATTAGCCACCATGTCATCAAATATCAAGTGAATTAGTTGATTAGGGAATTTAGTGGTCTAAACAATGGTAATTGGGGCTCAAATGATTATTTTAGGGTTTTAATTGAGTTTAAATTTATAGTTTAGGGTCTTTATGGATTCATTTTTAAGGATTAAGGATTAAGTAGCTTAGTGTATTTAGGGTATAGGGTTTAGGGTTTATGGCTTAAGGTTAAGGGTTTATAATTTAGGGTATAGGGTTTAAGGTTTAAGGACTAGGGTTTAAGGTTTATGGCATAGGGTTTAGGGTTTAGGGTCTAACCACAAAGTAAATTAAGGATAATTTAAGTCGTTTAAACTTATTTTTTAGACTAAATTACGTTTTTAGGTTCCATTATCCCCCATGTCATCACTTATCGAGTGAATTAGTCAATTGAGGTAGTTAATATTGTGATTTGGGACAAATTTATCCCTATGAACCTAATTATTAGTCTAAATGATGGTAATTAGGGCTCAAATGATTGTTTTAGGGTGTTAAGAGTTAAAAATTAATGGTTTAGGGTTTATAGGGATTTGGGTTTAAAAATTAGGGTTTAACATTTAGGGTTTTAGGGTATAAGGTTTATGGCTTAGGGTTTATAATTTAAGGTTTAGGGTTTAGGGTCTAGGGTTTAGCTTTATGGGTGGATGTGCATACACCTAATACCACATATGTGGTAAAACCATGTATGTGATAATACCACGTATGCAGTTCTTATATTACTAGAAAAATAAAACAAAACATGTACGATCGATGTCATTTTTTTATAGAGGGTTATGTCCCCTATGTACTTCAATATATTTAATTATTCACATGCTACATATCTATTTTTTACTAATTTGATCACTAACCCACCCTCAAAATTAAAAAACTCTATGTACTCATGGTTGATTAAAGAGTGCAATTTTATTTTTTAATGGTTTGATCATTATTCCCACTTGGTATTGCACATCAAGCATGTCTATTTTTTAATAGTTGGATTATTTTCCCCACCCTCAAAAGTTTACAACTTTGTGCAATCTTGGGTGACATCTTTCATAACATCAATAAGAATAAGTTGAAATGCAAAACACCAAAGGAATTAGAAGGGTAGAGAGAAAAACAAAGGTAATGAATGCAAAAGCTTTGTGGATGTAAGTATACTATCTTTAATGAATTGATTATCATAAATAATGATGAAATAAATAATGACAATATACCAAAATTTGAAAGTACCATTATAAATTTTGATAGTATCCAAATTACAATGCAAGTCCAAGTTTAAATTTTAAGTTTTTTAAATTTAGGTGATGATGATAGTATGCATGATGATGTAAATTACATATAAACACTAATTTGTGAAAGTAAAAATCAAGAAAACAATATGGGAACACCATTGAATGAATAAAATAATATGGAAACACCAAATTAATCAAATTTTCCACTAAGAACACCTCCTATGATTTTGAAAAGAAGACCCATGTATTTAATTGAAATTGATGAAAACATTTTGAAACCAATGTCTAAAAAATGTATTAGTGCCATATGAGAAGAAAATATGAAAAAAATTGGGACTTGCACTTTGAAAAATTAAAAGAAACTCAAATATGCAAATTTTTTGTTACATTGATGAAAATGCATAGGATGAGACCTGGAATAAACACCCTAGGACTAAGAACATCTAATATTGATGGTGTAAACAAGGAAATTATTAAAAAAAATTGTATTGCATACCATCAAGCAGGTGTGAAGAAACAAACCAAATATGGTAATGAAACCCAATGCATTATTACAACTTCTTTGGTAAGTTTTCAAACAAATAATAAATGATTAATTAGATAAACAAGATGAACATTACACATAAACATAAAAAAATATAATGAAAGGAATTGCGAGATGTACAAAACTTGATGTTGATGATAACGATGAATTGTGGGCATTCTTTGGTAGACTCCCATAGAAGGACAAGGCTATATCCGATTCCTTAAAATATTTACTTGTAGAATTTTGGAAATATAACACAAGGGTATCACCTAATATTAGAGATGTAGTGAAAATAAGAATTGGTTATCGTAACCATGAACCACATCCTAAATATTTTTGGATATGACTCAAACACAACTGTACTCTAAATTTGTCAAAAAATATCCACATATTTCCATTAGTGAAAGATATTTTGAAATGGCCAAACCCTCTTATGTGAAAATCAATCCAACATGCACTACTTATTGGTGTAGGCAACCTGTTGAATTTTTGATGAATTATGATATTTTTCATCATGTTCATTGTACTTTACATACTAAAAATATTTTACAGGAGAGTGGAGTGGACCCCCAACCAAAATCAACAAGGGAATTTATTCCATCCATTTTTTGTGAAAGATGAGTTTGATAAGTTTTTTATAACAAAGCATGTTTGGATGGAACTTGTAACATTTTTGGTAGATTGCTAAAATTGAAAAAGTGTACCCATGAGGAGAGTAAACATGAAATTGGATAAGAATTGGTTAGTTTTAGTAAATATAAATATGTGACATATCAATTAAAATATGAAAAAGAATATAAAAGGTGCAAGCTTGTTATAGAACAAATACCTATTTTCAAATTTATGGACAAATTTAGGGAAGAAATTATATATGGGTATGCAAGGCACACACACAAATCTCAATGGGTAAATGAACAATTTAATTTAATTAAGGACAAATTCTTACTTGGTACTATTATTTCATAGTTGACTTTGCATAGAATTACGCATTGTAACCACAAAGAGAGGTTCAATCACAATACTATAATTTAGTACAAGTTTCCCTTTTTATGCATATACCATTCATGCATTCACCTGATAGTATAGAACATGATAAAAAAGTATTAAGGGAGTACCACTTCTATGTCAATGATGATCGAACATATTATTTAGAGTATGTGCAAGTTTGTTTTCAAATGTTTTATGGAAAGTTGAGTGAAAGGAACATTACTTTCAATCAACATTATATTTTTTTAGATAGTTGTATGTCATAATTTAAGAATACCTGGATTTTCTACTGGATAAGTAGGATGCTTGTGACCATTGGTGTACAACATATTTTGAATTTCAATAAAGCAAGCCATAGAAAAAGGGAGCATGATTGTGCAAGAGCATGTGTCAAAAGAGCACTTACAAGAGAGGAGTTAAATTTTGAAGAAGTTGTTGATTTGATAGATTCAAAAAACATAGTGGAATGGTGTGATGAAAAAATGGGCCATGGTGCTCAACAAAAGTCCATTATCTGTAAATATTTATGGATGATGGAGGATGAACAATTAGTAAACTATGAATATTATATGACATTAATAATATCGAGTGAGTTACATTCATTTTATAGCTTAAACATAGGTTCTTGGATGGTTCATATGAGTCACATGACATGATTTTATTTTGCATGCATTGACTTTGTTTGGAATGAGTGTGAGTCACAAGAAGGGGTGGATGAATGGATTTGTAGGCCTCTAGTTCTTATTGGCACTTATCAGGTTCCACTAGCATTATGACTTATAGAGTTGACATTATCACATGACTTTGACCATGTATCTAATCTAGTGAAATTAGGTACGTACATATATTTAACATGTGTTTCATACAAGTGCTAAATTTGGTAAATATATTATTAGATCATGTTATTAAATCTTGTTTTGTTTTTAGATGCAGGGCATGTTTATGTAGTTATTGTAGATGAGGATAACACGGAGGGGATAAACTACTACTTGTGATGGTGTGTAAAGGAAAAACAAAAATTTACTTTTGTAGTCATAGATGGGGAAAACATTCACTATCCCATTGGGTCTATGGTAGTTACAGTAACTTGGCTTGAATGTTAGTCTCTCAAAAACTCAAATGTATGGTTATTTGAAATAGGAAGATACTCTACTATTCAAATTTGATTCTTGAAATAAATATTAATTACACAAATATCAGGGTAGGCCATTAAAAAGGACTCTATGGAAGGTTAGTGAATATGGTCATGAAATAGTTCTTGCTATTATAAATAATATATCTAATCATATTGGTTATTTAGATTGAACTCCCAAAGTATGTTGACTTCTTAAATGTAAATGTGTTTACTTTTTTTTTTTTTAAATGTTTCTTAGGTATTACATATAAATTTTAATCTAATTACATATTAACATATTTTATATAGGTTAGTGGTGCCAAATATTCTTCTACCTTAATGTGGTTGGAATTGTTAGTAGATAATTCCATATTCTCTAAGCTAAGAGAAGTTTTTGGTTCATATAGACGATTAATTGTTTCACCTTATCTAGGCAAATACCATCTTGAGGTTTGTGTTGTCAAAAACCAACTAAACCTAAATTTATATTTGGACTAATATATATGATGTTTTGTGATTATCAGATCTATTTAGACTCATATATATGTTTTTAAACTTTGTTTTATCTCATTCCTTGTTGTAATCATGTTTCAAACTCTAGAAACCTTGAAAATAGAGTTCTAAAAACCCATATTTAATCAAACCTTAAGTTTGATCAAATACATATAAGATCAACCATTGGCCATAAAAAATAAAAGTTGTAGAACCTAAAAACATAAGTTTTGACTTTTTAATCAAGCCTTGAAATGTTGTTTTGCTCAATTTATGCATTTGTTATGCTTGTTGCCCTGTGTTAGGACAACCCAGGGTATCTTCACATAAAGTTGAATATATTTTGATTTATTTATTGGAATTAATTCAAATGTGAAATTAAATTAGATTAATTTTAAATAAATTTGAAGGTTATTTCATTTTTTTAATACAACTTATGGTTTTTATTTTACACCTATCCAAAGTTTGCATTAAAAACAACAAATTTTGCCTTATAAGGAAATACCACCTTGAGGCTAGAATGGGTCCTCTATCTCCTAACCAAGCATAATCAGATGGAAATTATGTGTTAATAGATGTTAATCACCACCCATAACATGGTTTTTATGCCATTTTTCAGTCATAATGCCTTAAAGATAGAGATATCTAACTGCAGCTTGCATCTTGACAATGTTTCATGTCAATGTTGCTCAAGGCCAAAATTATTGCAAAAAAGGACATATTCACATGAATTTTGAGGTTTTGGGAGTGGGAATGTGTGTAAATTTAACATAAATTTTTTTTGGAAGTGATGTATTTCAAAGAGATGTATCAAAGTGGAAATGTCTATTAGAGGCAAAGAACATATCTCTTAACTACATAAAAGTTTCATTTTAGGACTAATCATTGAATCTTATGCCATGAGTTCATCAATGATTTTAAATATAGGGTATTTGAGTTGAAATTATAAGACTTTTATAATCATGTTAAAGTTATTTTATTTTGTTGATATGATTTAAAAAATTTATTTTACCTCTATCTAAAATTTGCCTAAAAACAATAATTTTACCTTATAGGGAAATGACATCTTAAGGCCATAACTGGTGCTCCATCTCCTAACTAGGTGTGCTTGGATGCCAAGATTGAATTCATATGGGTTAATTAACACCTTTGAAATGGTTTTTATTTCATTTTTTATTCATGAGGCCTTATAGATATAGATCTTTGACTGTAGCTTGCATCTTGACAATGTTTCTTGTCAATATTACCGAAGGCCTAAAATCGATTAAAAAAGGGACCTATTCACATGGATTTAAATCCTATGGATATGGTAATGTGTATAAATTTCACATCCCAAGGTGTTTTAATTGATGTATTTCAAATTGGAGGCAAAGAACCTATCTCTTAACTACATAAAAGTTGTATTTTAAGACTGATCACTGAATCCTATGCCAAGAGTTCATCGATGATTTTCAATCTAAGGATTTAAAGTTGAAATTATAAGAATTATAAAATCATGTGATGATTATTTTGGTTCATGTATATAACTTATGGTTTTAATTTTATACCTATCCAAAATTTGCTTAAAAAACAATAATTTTGCCTTATAGGAAAATACAGTCTTGAGGCCAAAATGGGTGTTTCATCTCCTACCTAGGAGTTATAAAATGCCAAGAATGTATTAACAAAATTTAATCACCACCCCCAACATTGTGGAGATTCTATTTTTTATTCATGAGACCCCATAAATAGATATCTCCAACAACGATTTGCATCTTGCATATAGAGAAATGTCATCTTGAGGCCAAAATGGGTACTCTGTCTCCTAACCAAGTATTCTCAGATGTCAATAATTTGGTAATAGATATTAATAAACACCCATAAGATTTTTTTTATTCCATTATTCATTCATGAGGCCCTAGAGATAGATATTTCTAATTACAACTTACATCTTGACAACACTTCTTGTCAATGTTGCTCAAGGTTAGAATTGTTGTAAAAAAGGATATTCTCATGGATTCCAAGGATATGGAAGTGTGAATGTGTGTAAATTGAAAATCCTAAGGTGTTTTAAGTGATTTATTTAGAATAAAAGTTCCTAAAAGTGTAAATCTCTATTGAAGGCAAATACCTTGTCTCTTAACTACAAAAAAGTTACATTTTAGGACTAATCATTAATTCGTAGACCAGAGTTCATCGATGATTTAAAATCTAAGGGATTTGGGGAGAAAGTAAAATAATTTTATGGAAACCTAATGATTTTATATTTTATGGATATGACTTATGGTTTTTATTTTATGCCTACCCAAAGTTTTCCTAAAAAATAACAATTTTGATTTATAGGGAAATATCATCTTGAGACCAGAATGGGTGCTTCATCTCCTAACCAAGTATACTCATATGCTAATAATGTAGTAATATAGGTTAATTAACACCCCAACATAGTGGCAATGCCATTTTTAGTGATGATTCCCTAGAGATGTAGATATCCAACGGTGGCTTTCATCTTGCATCTACAAAAATATTGTCTTGAGGCCAAAATGGGTGCTCTATCTCCTAATCGAGTCTACTTATATGCCAATAATGCAGTCATATAAGTTAATAACCAACCCTAACATGGTTTAAATTCCATTTTTCAGCCATGATGCTTTATACATAGATATCTCCAACTATGGATTGTATCTTGATAACATTTCTTGTCAATGTTACTTGAGGCTATAATTGTTGTAAAAAGGGGTATTCACATGGATTCCAAGGCTGTGGTAGTGGGATTGTTTGTAAATTAAACATATTTTATAAAATTTACCGAAATTTTAAATAGATTCCACCAGTTAAAAATTGAGATATGATAATTTTTTTGCTTAAAACCCTATTCTAGGGTTTCTCAAAAGAAGCATATGAGTTTCTTAAAGTGATATTTCATAGAGTCTAAGAACTTTCTAACCTTTCTAGCACAAAACATTAATTTTGAAAATAAGACATTAATTATAACAATATAATTGGGGATTGATCTATCACAATATCAACAAGACAAGATCATATAGTTAAATGCTTTAGATTAACTTTGAAAAGAATCACTCCGTCATACTCAAGTTGTGTAGCAACAAAGAATTGGATGGCATGATAAACACATCAAGACTCGATCATTCCAACCAAGGGATTGGAATTTAATTTTCTACTCCAAAAATAAATATCATAATGGTAATCTTCAAAAAAAATGGCTTGGGCCATATGAAATAGAAATATTTTTTTATAATGGAGCTATTAAGTAGAAGACTATTAACCTAGTCTACTTTCATCTACTAGTCAATGTTCATCAACTCAAATTATATAAGAAGCCTTTTTCTAAAGAAAATTTCACTTGCTAGATTCTTAATAAACATAAGTTGTCTCTCTCCCAACATAAGGATGACATTATTCTTGTAGTAGAAGGGTATTTCTTTGAACCCTTCTTCACCACTTTCCTAGAATAAACCAAGTTCCTATAGCAAGTACCATCATGCTATAAGATTAAGGGTATTTCTTTAAATCAGTATTCACATCCTTATTTATTTTAACAATTATTATGGTTTATATAGGATTAATTATTATTTATATAAGCTTAATTCCTATTTATACAAGATCAATTTCTATTGTTATAAAATCCTTTTCTATTGCTACAGGATTAAGTTTTGTTGTTGCAAGATACAAATTATTGTGCTCCATCATACCTTGACCTCTTGACAGTTGGTCTAGAATGCTTCAAGGTATATTTGTTTAATCTAAAAACATATTTACATAAGGATTTGTGTATTCATTGAATAACTTGCTCTAAAATTCTCACTTCAACAAAATATGACAAATAATCTATGGGTCCAACAATTACTAGTTCCTGCAGGACTATATACATATTTATCCTAGGAATTGGTAGATTCAAAAGATAATTATTGTGTCATTCCATGCAACTTTTTTATTTACATTCCTTTGTATTTATATATTTCTTCTTAAAGGTGATATGCACTCCATTGAACCATAGCAATACAGCATCCATCATCCTCAGCCACTTGAATCTACCTTCAAATAGTCACCATCATCCTCCATGATCATCAAATATCTATAACAACAACCACTTCAACCATCCATGCCATGTTAGGCCACCATTTCCTCACTCCATGATGGCATGATGACATCATCCATGTTATCTCTTTCCAACTATGCATTCTCAAGTAAAAACTAATCATGATGACTAATGTATTCATTTTATTTTTTTGAAGAATCTCTTTTAATTATTCTTTTTATATGGTAATTATGTTATCATATCAATTTGATCGAGTAAATATTACTATGAGAACTATAGAAATCCTTTTAAACTATATTTTCCATTAGAAACCCCATTAATCCTTTTCACCACCAAAGTTCCAATCCCTATTTATCCAATACAACCTATCACACATGTCATGATCTTACATCACTCACGAACAAGTGATCTGATAGTTGGGGGACAATTTCCATAATGATGAAGATAATTTTACATAGCCACTTTGAGCTATAAGATGTGGGTTTTAAATGCCTTAAAAGGAAATAAGTGATCCTAATAGTCTTAAAACCTTACATTATCCTTTTTTCTTACCCAAATATAGTAACCTAAAATACACTCAAATTCCCAATTCAACATCTCACTCCTACTAAGATTCAGTAGTTATGGGGGGTGAATGTGTGTGACATGAACCAATAAGTCTCACACCTCTGCTATAAAAACTAGATGTCATGATAATATTAAAAAATGTAAGGTGACTAGAATATTTTAAAAATATAACTACCTAATAATAGAGTATATCCAAAGAATTTCTTAGTTCACTAGATTAAAAATTGGTTACTATAAAGAGCATGTAAATTAAGATATCTAAGACACTTATCAGTAGGGTGATTGGGTTACCCCATAGAGGAGACTTGTGGAAGGATAAATTTGAAGCAGAGGTTGAAATATAACTATTTTGATGAATGACTTAATTCTTAATATCCTCTAAATAAGGGACTAGCCAAATATCATTATCACAGGTATGGGCTAGAGAAGCTATTTTCATTTTGAGATATTTCACATGTGAAGGTAGATATTCCATGTTGTATGGAACCCACTTCAAATATTTTAATCACTTGAGGCATGGTGTTAGAATTATTATTCCATATTTTGTATTAAATATTTTATGGAAAATGGATGTAAAATATCAAAATGGTAATCTAAAACTACTTACCTATCTTTTCTTAATTCAACTAATTGTCTAAGATTGCCTAAATAGAAAAAGGCCCAACCTGATGTAGAACATCACAAGGTAGCATAAGTTGTTAAGGTGTTTGAGAGTTAATTATAGAAATTTTTGGTTTAATATGGGTATTATAGGTGTTATAGAGCCCTATAGGATGTTTTTGAGTGATTGAAAGTATTGTAGTTGTGTGTTTGAAGCCTATCTAGAGTTTCCTACCAAAAAATGATTTTGAAATTTTGAATTTGAAAACTAGGATTTATGTGGTATTTTGAAATTGGGGTGAAATGTAATTGTTAATTAAAGTTTTTAAAAGGTTCTATAAGTTCATAAGATATTTTTTAATAGGTTTTTCAATGTGTATGTCATGAAAATTCTATGTAATCTAAGAAACGTAGCATGTAACTTCCACTTTATGTGGAGTTGGCCAAGAAAAAAGGAGTTTTCTTGCATTTTTGGCATGATAATAAGAATGAAATGAATGTAGATGATTAGTGTGTTTGGTAATGTGGGTAGTATGAGAGTATAAGTTATAAGGACATAGAGGTGGATATTCAATAAAGGCAAGAAATAATCAAGATTGAAGAGAACTCTACCTATAGTATGAATTTTGTATATGATTGTTTTGTATACAATGAGATCAATGAAGAAAAGAGTGACTTGGAGAGTAATTGTGTGTTTACCTGATATTCATGGTATGTGAACAATATTATATTGTGTTTTTTTGAATTTAATGGTTTCTTACAATCATTTTCTATAAAAACATAAGTTCCTTTATAATACAATCCACCTAGGAACAATTTTGCTACACAATCAACAATGTCTAGTAAGTGATGCCTTTGTGATGGTTATTTAAGTGATTTTTTGAATTATTTTAAATAAAATAATTTTCATAGAGTTTATTATTATTAAGGTTTATCCTTTTTGATGTTTTTATATCCATTATAAGTGTAATAGTCAAGTGAAATCTTCACATAGTCCTATAAGTGTACCCATAATTTTATAAACTTGGTTGTTGGAGGCATTTTGGAAATGTTCATGAATTAAGAAACATTGGAGAGGTTGAAAAAAACTTGTGTAGACCTAATCCATGTCTCATAAGTTTTTATAATTTTATAAAACTCAATTTATCCCATTTTTTAGGCTCTTGGCCTTGCACATGCCTATCAAAACCAATCTAGGGTTTTAAAAATTGCAACTTGCATAACTTTTGTTTTCACCCTTAAAATTTATTGAAATTTGTATTATAGTTTTATTTTTCATGGACTAAAGTATTTTGGTATTTTTAAGTTGATACATGACCATACATTACAATATCTAGGTATGTGTCCTTGAACTAGGCCTAATGAGACCTAATTGTTATAAAGGTGTATTGAATTAGTTGGTCTCCCTTAAGATTTGGGTCTTAAAACTTTGTGTTAAGAAAAAAGAGGATAAATGGCATATAAAAATGTTTTTATTTTTTATATAACCGATGTAATATTTTCAAACCATAAATATTTTTACTAAAAGAGGGCTACAAGCCATTGGGCCTTAAGAGAGAAAAAGTGGATTGTTTGGATGAGACAAGGAGTGAAGTCTTGAAAATTGGATCTAAAAGGATGGTGTTTGAACTAAGGACAATTATGAGGAAATAAAGTATGATATGTTACATTTTCAAGAAGGAGGTATACATCTAAATACATAGTACAAGTGAATCAAGCCTAAATAGGCCTAGTGGAGAGTGGGAGAAGATAATTTGGGTTGTAAGAAGTCAATATAAAGATAAGATAGTGCATAGTTGCTTAAGAGATGAAAGGTGGTATGTAAAGAGAGAGATAATATGACTATGAAATCAAGGAGTATTATGAGTCTCATTGAAGGCAATATTGATCAAGAAAATGAATGACAAGAAGAGTACCTATGAAGAGGCAATAAATTAGAGATGAATGAAGGCATTAAAGATAGAAATAAGAGCTAGGGAGATGTATGAGGAGATATATGGATTGGCCCTACATTAATTGGTATCAAAGTATGTAATATATTGGAAAAAATATATACTTTTGAGTATTAAAGGTTACTATTTGAGGTTGCATGAAGTTAAGTTGTAGATGAGAAGTTTGAAGATAGGTATAGAGACCATGCAAGAAAGTTTGAGAGTAATTAGAGAAAGAGGAAAAGAGAGATTTAAAGAGTTTATAGTAGAATATAATCCCTAAAAAGAGTGAATAAAGGCTCCAAGAATAGGATTATTTATAAATTAGAAAAGACTTGGATAGGAGTGTCAATAGATTAGGTAGCAGAGAGAGCCTAGGTTGAGACATCAAGTAAGGTGAAAAAAGACTTTCTTGAGATAAGATGAAGATAGAGAAGGAAAAAGATAGGAAGGTATTGACTAATTTAGAGTACCATAATGAGAGGAAGAGGAAGGAAGACCCAAAGCTAAAAGGGTTGGTTGTTGAAGAGGAAATGAGTGAGATAGATCAAAGGATAGATAGGATAAGGCTATTAGTTGAGATCATGCAATAAGATAAAATCTATTGGTATTGATAGGTAATGAGGAAGAATATATTTGAGTGTCCTATAAGCTACTCATGGAGAGAAGAATACAGATTGTCATGAGAGACAATGAGAAGCAAAATAAGATCTTATGTAGGTAGCTTAAGGAAGAGATGAAAAAGTTTATGATGAATGAACAAATTGGTAGATAAAAGGAAGGTGGGAAAAACTTTGACTAGAAAGAGATAGTCATGGATGATGACGAGAGTAAATAGCTAAGTAAATTAGAAAATAAACTTAATAATGAGAATATTGAGGCAAACAAGCCTCAATATTTTAAATTTAATGATTTCTTATCATGTGTGTATGGAGGTACAAATGTGAATAAATAAGAAGTCCATTTTGAGGACAAAAAACTTTAAATCATGAAGGAAATAAAGCATGAACAACATGATTATGTTGAATAAAAATTTGATTGGGAATCCATTTATAGAGTTATAGTGATTTGTTACCCTAAAAGAGGAGAGATGCTTGGATAAGGAGATCTACAAGAAGGAAGCCTCATTGAAGGCATAAAAGATGCAAAATTGAAACAAGGAGAATTTTAAGAAGCTAAAGGGTCTTAAGTTTTTTTTTTTTTCAATACTATTTTTGATGATGAATATTATAACATGTCAACTAATGAAGATATTTTTTGTAAGGAAATAATTGAATTATTGGATAGGTTCATGAAAAGCAAGAATGAAGTTGAAGCACTTAATAAAGTGCTTGAAGAAATTGATGTACAATAGGAGTCTAATTTGACATTCATTAAGGATGAAGCCCAAAAACAAGTTATTGTGCATGTTGTAGAAGAAGGTGAAGTTGGAAAACATTAGAAGACAGAGTATGCAGAGGAAGAAAAAAGGATTTGGTATCAGATTATGCATGAATCAAAGTGCTTAAACATTATTGGAGATGAGGAAGCCATCCTAGTAGTTGAGTTGGAGATAACAAAGATTTTGAATTAATAAAATGATATATAAGGTATTTAAGATGAAATTTTAGGTCACTTAAGGGCAAAAAGTTAGGAACAAATAATGAGTTGTATCTAAGAAGATGGACAAGCATTAGTACAAGGTGAATCAAATCATTTTATAAACCAAGGTAAGACTAAAACTATGGATAATCTAAGCATATAATTGTGTGATTTGATCAAATAACAAGTATGGGAAAATAATGATGTAATTAAAGAGTAGATGTTAAGAGAACATGATAAGGAACTCAATAATATGAAATAGATTCCTAAAGAGGCTTGGAAGAAGAATACAAAAGTAAGAGAGGATGAAAATAAGATTGAGATCCTTGAAGAGACTATCAAGTCTCATGAATGTAATTTGGTATGTACTAATCATGGTGGTGTATGCATAAATATGAAAGAGAGGGAGTCATTCTATGATGACATGGATAAAAGAAGAAATGAGGTGCTATAGCTCATGATAGAGCCAAGGAAAGAGGAATAAAACCATGTTCCTCACAAAGGAAGTGATAGGATGAAGAATGCTTATTTGGAGGAGGACAATATCAGTCTAAAGATGATACAAGGAAGTAATAATAACAATTTAGAATTTAGAGAGAAAAGAGAGGGTAGTCTTAGCCTAAAAACCAATCTAAGTAGCATGCCTAGAGATGAAGAGAAAAGACTCATGGAAGTAGAGATACAATCAAATGAGCAAGTGAACAAGTAAAAGAAGAAAGTGAAAGGTAATAAGTTCATCTATTTAATTAGTAATGTTTCAGCTAAGTTAGTTAGAGGTATGCATGATTATATTAATATAATAGGTTTCTAAAAAGTGTGATGCTATGATGAACTTGAATTAGTCAAAGATATGTTATTGTAAGATGAACAAGAAGGCTATGAGAAGACTCACCATGAGAAGTTGGAGTATAATGAAGAGGATGACAAATAGGATATAATTGATGACATGAAAAAGGTGAAGATGCATAAGAATCCATTAGAGCAGGAGGACAAATAAGAAAGCATGGTTAAGAGGACAAACTAACAAGCATTGCATGGATAATCCATGACACATATGGAAGAAAACTATGGAGTAAGAATAAAATTGAGGAATAAGAACCAGCCATTTGAGGAAAAGTATGATGAAGAGAATTCAAAGATAGATGATATGTAATATGAAGAGGATAAAGAGTTGTAGCATGTTATATACTTCATGGAGATAAAGGATGAGTTGGCAAAGAGACAAGACAAGGCAAGAAGATAAAGACACAAGAATCAGATAAGAAGAAAGGATAAAGACAATAGGAGCTCATAAAATTATAGGAGGAATAATTTGAAAGAAATGAATAAGTTATACAAGGTAAATTTGAGTAGGATATCAAATTTTCCCACTTAGGGAGCTTGATGCAAAGCATCACAAGGTATCATAAGTTTTTAAGGTGATTGAGAATTCATTATAGCCATTTTTATTTTTATATGGATATTAGATGTATTATAGGGTCCTATATGATATTTTTGAGAGATTTAAAGTCTTGGAGTTGTGTGTTTGAATCCTATCTAAAGTTTCCTACCAAAAAGAGATTATGAAAATTTAAATTTGAAAACTAGGCTTTATGTGGTATTTTGATATTAAGGTGAAATGTAATTGTTGATGAAAGTTTTTAAAAGTTCATATAAGGTCTAAAGAGAGTTTTTAATATGTGTTTCAATTTTTATGTCATTAAAATTCAATTTAATCCAAGAAAATTAGCATGTAATTGCCATCCTACATGGAGTTGGCCAAGAAAAAGGAGTTTTATTGCATGTTTGGCGTGATAATAAGAATTAAATGCATGTAGATGAGTAGTGTGTGTGGTAGTATTGGTATGAGGAGAGTATTTAAAAATAGATATAGGTGGATATTCAATAAATACAATAAATAATAAATATTGAAGATAATTCTACTTGTAGTACATATTATGTATATGTTTGTTTTATATGCAATGAGATCAATGAAGAAAAAATGCTTTGGAGAGTATTTGTGTGTTTTCATGAGATTAATGGTATATTAAAAAATTTATATTGTGGTTTATTTTAATGTATGGTGTTATTACAATCTTTTTTCAAAAAAACATAAGTTCATCTACAATATAGTCCACCTAGGTTCAATTATGCCTATACATAGTCAAGAATGTCTAGTAAGTGATGCCTTTGTGATGGTTGTTAAAGTGATTTTTTTTTTTTTGAATCAAAAAATTAGTTGAGAATTTAATATTTTCAATTTTTATCTTTTTGGATGTTTATATATCCATTAGAAGTGTAATAGTTAAAATCTTCACATAGTCATGCAAGTGTACCCATAATTCTATAAACTTGGTTGTTGGAGACATTTTGGGAATGTTCATGAATTAATAACCATTTGGGAAGTTGAATAAAGATTTTAAATATGTAATTAATGTCTCATAAGTGTTTTTAATTGTATAAAAATCGATTTATCTCAATCTTTAGGCTCTCAACCTTGCACAGGCCTATCAAAACCAAGCTAGGGTTTTAAAACTTTAAACTTGCATAGATTTAGTTTCCAAGCTTAAAATTTCTTGAACTTTTTTATTATAGTTTTATTTTACATGTTATAAAGTATTTTGGTGGTTTAATTTTATACTTGAGTGTACAATATAATATCTAGGTTTGTGTCCTTGAACTACGCCTAAAGAGACCTAATTGCTAGAGAGGTGTATTAAATTAGTTGGTCTCCATTGAGAGTTGGGTCTTGAAACTTTGTGTCAATAAAGAAGGGAACAAAGGGTATTTAAAATTGTTTTTATTTTGTTTATAAATGATATATTCTATCCAAACCATCAATCTTTTTACTAAAAGAAGGATACAAGCCTCTAGGCCTTAAGAGAGAAAAAGTGGATTGTTTAGATGAGATAAGAAGTGAAGAATTGAAATTTGGGTATAAAAGTATGGTTTTTTCACTAATGAGGATGAGTAAAAAATAAATTATGATAGGTTACATTCTCAATAAGGATCTCTAGATCTACATACCTAATACAAGTAAATCAAGCCTAAATAAGCCTAGTGGAGAGTGGGAGAAGATAAGTTGGGTTTTGATAAGTCAAAGTAAAGGTAATAAATTGTAGAGTTGATTAAGATATGAAGGGTTATATTTAAATAGAGAGATAAGAGTAATATTAAATATAGGAGGCTTATGAGTATCATTGAGGGAAAGATTGATCAAGGGTTACAAATGATAAGTAGAGTACCTATGAAGAGGCAAGAAATTAGAGATGAATGAATGTATTAAAGATAGAAATGAGAGATAGGGATATGTATTAGGAGAGATATGAAACAAAAATATGTCACAACCTAAATTGGGAATACTTTATGTAATTTATTGCAATAGCAAAAATTAAAGATGAAGCATTTGTACAATTTACTACGATAGCAGAAATGAAGATGAAGAATAGGGTAATGATGAAATTGAGGAATAAATGGAATAATAAGCATAGGATAAAGAGGAGTTTGAAGAAGATGAAAGAGAAGATATACCTCTATAAATATATATGGAGATGTCCCTTGCATAAGAAACTATAGATACACAAGAACTTGTAGCCACACAAAAACCTACAGTCATATAAGAACCTGCAATAAAATATTCAAGGGGTAAGGAAAAAATAAGGAATAATAATGAATTGATCCTTAAATATTATTCATAATATGATTTAGAGGATAAAATTTCTCACAAACCTAGATCTCCTAAGAAATCCAAACAACCATAAGTCTACAAAAGGAGATCTCATAGGTTGAGAGGGAAATTACAGAAGAAACCAACATCCAAAAAACCTACTATAATTCTAATAAATGAAGGGTCCTCTGATAAGGATGCTAAATAAATTAATGTTCCATCATATAATATTGAAGAAAATTATACCTTTTATGGCTTATAAGATATAGAGATGGATGACAAGGAGCAATCAACTGAAGAAGGACATTCAATTAACAAAAAAAAATAGTCAGATGGAAACAATAAGGTAGAACATCTAGTTGAGGAAGATATGGGAGGATAACAAGATGGATGGAATGAGACATTACATGCACAATCTAAGGATACAATAGAATAAGATCATGTATCATCCTTTAATCAAGAATTCCCAACTCTATAGTAAGCATTACAAGAAACTGAATTGTTGAGAAAGAAGTTGAAGAAGCAAGAAAGTCATGGACTCAATACATTAGCAATAGTAACATCAAAGCTACAATACCTGGTTGCCATGCTTGCAGAACCTAACTATTCAACACTAATTTTTCATGCCCAACCTATATCCAAAGAATTTTTCTCCATATCGATTGAAATTGACAAGAGATGGAAATGATATGAAGAGAAATACGGCTTCTATGATGAAAGGTCTAGTGGTTCTTGGGAATACTTAGAATTTAGATTTGTATGTAAAGTTGAGATGTAAATAATAGTTTCTCAAGGATGATAAAAATTTTAAGCTGTGGGTTGTGATGATCCCATAAAATGTCATGTTTTGAGCATCTATTACCTACCTGTAGCTTCTCCCAACCCATCCTTTTTTAGACTATCTCTTGTATATTCCTATTTGAAACAAGTCTAATATATGATAGATATATATTACTATATTTTATAGATTAATGATATTTTTCTTTGTGATTGAAGTAGATATGATTATATTTTTTTATATGGTTTATTACTTATAATATTGTTTGAGAAATTCTAAAGCAAAACAGGTATATTCCATGAGCAACTCTAGTCAATGTATCCTGCAACCAAAGGATCATGTGTCAATGCATCCTACAATAAAAGTATCTTATTTCAGCACATCCTATATCCATGTGATTTAATTTATGATAAAAACATCATGAGGATTATACAACTACCAATTCAATCTACCATAATTGTTAATAACCTGGAGGAATCCCATAGCTTCTACAAGATGAAGAAAGTTAAACTCACCTTGACTGTCCATTACCTACCAAACTCTTAGAGATTGTAAAAACAAGCTTTGAATTCATGAACATATTATATTAGGGTATCTCCAAAAAAACTTTGGTTATGAATGACCTAGCAAATTTAATGTGTTCCATTGGGTATAGTTTAACCTAAGGAACTAATTTTTGGTTCCTATAATAAACATTCTCCTTACATCTATGTTTATTTGAATTTATATTCATGTCATAAATTTAAAACTACCACTATAATATAAATATAATATATCAGATATGTGTAAATTATTAGGAATTTGTTTTGAGATTAAAAGTGTGTAAGCATGGTAAGAAATCCAATTGAGATATTGTAATCTACTATAGAAATATTAAATGGCTAAAATTATGATCATCATAACCCTTTGAATGGATTATGAAATTTTATTATACCACTATATTTTCTCCACTTAATCACTCAATAACTATAATAAAAACTCATGACAACAATACTCAATATTATGTTATCAAATTTCACTTTGTACTAACTCTGCTACAGTGCTTTGTCTAGGCCTAGTTTGTTCTTGGAAAGGATGTTTACATATAGTTTACACTTAATAACCCTATTTAATGACCTCTTTACATATTATATATTTTATAATATTATGAGAAACCTGTTAGGGTGTGGAGCTAAAAGCTTCACCCGAATGCAAATAGGAAGGAGGATGTTGAGTATGCAGTCATCGGCGTCGGCAGGATCACCGACGTCGGTCAATAGACAGTGCAGAAGGAAACCGACCTCGACAGCTATCGACTGATGTCGGTCACCTCCAAGAAGACAGGGACTGATGTTGATCACCTGTGCAGCTCTAGAACTATTGTTGACGAATAGTCAGTTAAGTGAACGGGCAGTTTGCATGTTAAAGACGAGTTCAAGTCTTGAGCCGCAAGTCTAATCATTGTAAGCATGAGATCTATATAATAGACTCATGGGTTGTATTGTCAAGGAGAAGAACTAAGTAGAACTTGGAGATTTCTTCCCCTGGAAGAGCATGTTCTTCCAAGTATGTAAGATCAGGTTTGGTCAACAAGGTGTTGCAGGATCATGGAGGAGATCTACATGTGATAAGTAAGATCAAGTTGGTCTGCAGGGATGTGTGTATGCGAGGGTCAGAAGAGGATCGGTGGGGGAGCAAGATTAAGGTGACAGCAATACATCAGGAGCAGGATCATGGTTAGATCTACTTGGAGTACCGGTTTGTACTCAGTTGTACTGGACGTACAATGAGGTGAACAATAACTTGTGTTAGTTGTTAGTTGTGACCTATGAGAGAAGATTACTCAGGTGGGAAGATTACTTGGAGCCCTTGAGGTGTGGAAGGCCTCGTAGAGGTGGAAGAAGAGTGTGATCTCTTTATTGTAATTTCCTTTGTAATGAGTTGAATACAATTGTGTGTTGCCTCTCGTATTCTGTCTTATTTCTCATTGATAGTTATTTGTTCTTCTAGGTATTTCTGCATGTTTAAGTTGCTTATACATTGGTAATCATGTGTGCTCTTAAATCTGACAAGTTGTGTCAGAACTTTGGGAAACTTTGGTCCTGTCAAAACCAATTATTTTATTGGTTTCCCACAAAATTAATCTCAACAACAACTCTTACACTTTAGGTCTGTACATGCCTACTCTACCTTTGATAAGTATTAATTCAAACCATTTCAACTAATTACTTTAATTACCTTAAAACATAGTTTTACAATGATAATTTACCATGGATATACCTTCATACAATATTTTAAACCCAAGAACAAGACTAAACATCAATTCTCTTCTCATGTTCTGTGTTTTCCCAATGAAAACCTATTGGAAACCAATACACAGTCAATATTTACTCATTCGACAAGGATTATTTTCATCATATAACAATTTAAATACGTTATAAACATATTTTACCAACTTATTGAAGAGTTAAAATAATTTCCACAAATTAAAAATGGATTTATGGTTGAATTTGTGCCTTAAACCTTGTTTTAAGGTTTTATAGGAAATACAGAGCCTGAGAGCTCTTTATAAATTGTTCATAAAGATAAGACATTTTATCTCTTTTCAAACATGTATGTGAGGGTATTAGCAACCCTCTTAATCATTCACAAGCCTTAAAATTAACTCAAGTAATGTTTAGTACATATTATAAGTGCCTATAAATGACTATGAATGCACAAAACACAGTTGCTTGAGGGTTTCAACTACTTAGACCTTGAAATAACATATTTAACATTTACACTATCATATTTACAAAATACAAGAGTAAAGGAATTATTCACTCCTCCTCTACCTTAACAACTCAAAATGACCATGACAATTCATAATGACACTTACACAATTGCAATCTCTTCACATATTTACAAGAAATACATTCATAAATTCAAATTTTTCTTTTGGCAAGAAAACTTGCCAAAGCATCTAAATGACCTATAAATTGACTTCTAGGACCTTTACCAAGGCATGTATTGATTGATTTGACTACATGGGATTCTAATAACTCTTGACACTACTATTTCATCATAATTTTAATGATTCTCCTATATCACATACATTTAAACAACATTCAATAGACTGCAAGGTATATCTTTAATGCTCAAAAAAAATTTAAGGCATAAAATAATGTGAACATGTAATAGAATATCTATTAAATTACAATAAAATATGAAATCTGAAATCAATGAGAATATTTTTAAGAAGTGAAATGTCGAACAATATATATATATATATATATATATATATATATATATATATATATATATATATATATATATATATATATATATATATATATATTCCATATAAAGGTGTAAAAAATATGAATAAGTTTAATGCAATATCCTTGGTTAATGCTATATAGGCATATAATGTTGAAAAAAAGTATACATCAAGATATATAGACATACAAAAAAATACCATAAGACATTATTCTAATCATTAAAATGCATCACACTCTTTGCCTTGCTTATAGAAGCCTTTCCTTGGGATGCCTTGTTTACAACAAGAGGTGTCGAATATGGATGACTGCGAGTCATCCTCTCATCAAAACTTGTCTATACCTCTAACTATTCATATACAAATATTTTTAGAAACTTTACATGTACTGGAATAAGATACTTACAAAATTCACAAGTTAAGTTTTTAAAATGATATAAAAAATATTCATAGGGGCACTTAATATAAGCTAGCAGTCACAGTCAATTTGGGACTTATGCTCAATAGGGTCAATGATAGATTCATGATGGTGAATGAGAATATGAAATAGATCACCAATAGGAGTTAGTGGCATGCTCATGATAATGGAAGGGTTGGATCCCTACAAACATGTGTGTGTGTGTGTGTGTGTGTGTGTGTGTGTGTGTGTGTGTGTGTGTGTGTGTGTGTGTGTGAGTGTGTGTGTGTGTGTGTGTGTGTGTGTGTGTGTGTGTGTGTGTGTGTGTGTGTGTGTGTGTGTGTGTGTGTGTGTGTGTGAGTGTGAGTGTGTGTGTGTGTGTGTGTGTGTGTGTGTGTGTGTGTGTGTGTGTGTGTGTGTGTGTGTGTGTGTGTGTGTGTGTGTGTGTGTGTGTGTGTTTAAATTTAACTCATTAACATTTAATTCAACTGACAAAATCATTGAAATATAATAGAAAATTTACAAATTAACTTGTCAACTATACCATGTCATACTTTTTAATCATTTCAATAGGACCAAAATCATCACCAAAGGACTTTGTGTAGACAATTATTTTGTGCATCAACTATTTGCATAAGTTTAAAGGAAATTTACAAAACACACACCAATATTTACATGTAAACATTACAATAACTCTCATGTACCTCAGTGAGTTGTTGTTTAGATGAAATCACAGTAGCAACACCTACATTTCCCCCCTACCAAATAGATGGTGGAGTGTCTAACATGGTCATAAATTGAACAAACAAAATATCATTGTTATTCAAACTAGATTTGTAGACACCAAAGAGGCCTAATTGAATCAAAATTGATCATAGTTAGTAAATACAAGTAGGTTATTTGCATCATTAAAATTAATTAATCCTTAAGAATCACCTCTATATAGGTATATATAGGCATATTAGTAGTAACACACATGCTCCTATGGCATCTGACATCCTGTTGTAACATAAAAAATTCATATACATTATTGAGATTTCTATATGAAAAAAAATTAAAAACCTTTTAAATTGTACAAATACTTAAAATTTTAAAAAATTGACAAATTTTTACAAGTAAAATATTAATGATACTTGGGAAGTTGTAGTAAGGGTGTCCAAATAAAATGTAGATGTCTAAAACATAAAGGTTGATATCATTTAGGCCCATATAAATACTACCATGAGTGGGTTGCATGATATCCTCCTCCTCCTTGAGTCTAGTGCATATAACACCACATGATCTACAATAGTAAGCTTGTTGGGTAGTAGTGATAGATGAAGCCTCACCATGTCTTCCTTCACTAGTAGAAGTATGATAAATATGGCTCACATGATGAATAAGGGTGTCAGTAAGTTCCTTAAGTGCATGAAATGTATTAATATCTACAATGTCTTTGACTGTAAAGGGTAAGGTCTTAGGAGGATGTGGTTTTTTTATACATAGTTTTGTAGGATGATGAAGGCAATGATGTACACCTAGCTTATCCTATGTAGAGCCCTTTCCTATTTAAAATAACTTCAAGAAATCAAAACAGTTTGGAACTTTATTCAGCACAAACTCACAATACAATTTTCTCAAAAAATACATTGAGACCTCATTATTGTTACAAGGCACATGATCAAAGACCATCCACCATCCGTCTCAAAAAAATTGTATGATCAAATTAGGAGTGCACTAGTGGATTAAAATACATTTGGTCATCACATCTAGCAAATCACCAATTTTAACATCAATGAATAGGTCACAAATTTTGGATTTGGTTATATTCATATATTTCACAGTGGTCATAGATAGTTTATTGGAATAGTATGCCCTACCTCTATTTCTATAGTCAGACCACCTATCAATTTGACATGTTAATGAGTTAATTTCAACTACTAATGCATGTAATGTGTTTTGCAGAGAAAGTCAACATGGGTTTTTTACATGAGAATCCCTTAATGTCCTAATCGTATTCTCAATTTCCAACTTATTTTTAATGATATGGGATGTTGAATCCTCTTGACTACCATGGGGTACTTTAAGAACTACAAGAGGGTTATGAGGGTTTTTCATAGGAGGAGGAATAGGAAGGTTTTGTGGTTGAGAATGGATAGGAGGGTTTTGTGGTTTAGGAAGGATAGGAAGGTCAAGTTTTTGTTCAATGCCACTTACCTCTGCATGTGCTGAAAAATTTAAAAGAAATACAATTTCAAGAAAAATACAATAAAATTAACTAATTTTATTTCTAAATGCACTAAAATTCATTTTCATACTTATCTATCATTATGGCATTGTCGAATTTGGGTTGCCTTGGTCTCACTCAAACACATATTTTCTTTTGTTATCCTTGGCTCACAGTTTTCATCAATGCTAAATGAATGACATTGATGATTTTTATTTGGTTTTAAAACAAAATAATTATGTATGTAGTTATATTGTTTTAAAATCATGTATACTACTTAATTGTGTACGTGGTTCTGGCTTGATAATATTGAGCCTATGTCATATAAATGTGTATGTGGTTTTTGTGAACTATGTATGCATGTATTAAGAACTACATATGCAATTTTTAAAAATGGTGTACGTGAAACTTATTTTGTGAAATTATGTCTACTTTTTGCCCCCCCCACCATCTCCATGCACTTATCCTCATAATATTTTTTGTTAGAGTTAAGAAAATATTTAAAATCTAATTAAGGTTGTTGAAGCAAAATTATTATATATTTTTTCAAGTCATATTCCAAACATACACCTATGCACAAATATTGTCAAATAATTTATGCTATTTTGAATATTTATATTTTTTATTTCACTAAAACATCTTTTTGATTTATTTTATTATTAGTTTTTTAGATAATTAATACACTTGCCTCTAGGCCCCAATTTTGGCTTTAGATGGGATACTGGTGACTAAGGGTTGACTAGTCAAACTTCTAACACATTATTTTGAATGTAATTATTTTTGTTTTGAGATTAGTTTTTCTTTTATGTGTATCATATTCTCAAAAAAAATCATATAATTATATCTATATAATATTAATTTATATATTTGAATTTGAAATAATATATTATTATAATTATAATAAAATTAATTTATATATAAATAATATTAAAAAAATAAAGGTGACTTATAATATATTATATTGAATAAAAGTTTTTTTAATGAATAAAGAGATTAAAATGTGAGAAACTTAAATATGTTGATTAAATTCATTTTTCATTCTTCCTACTAAAAAATATTTATGATAATTATTCATGAAAATCATCATAAGTGAAAATCTCATAAAATTTTATAATATAATCAAAAATATATCTTTAATTAATTACTTAATAAATTAAAATTTTAAAATAATATATTCTTATAATTACTAATTCAAACTCAAATAGTATTTAATTTTTTTTATCATTTTTTTATTACATGTAAATAATAATAATTCAAATAATCATATTTTTTTAAATGTATAATACTAATTTTATATATATAAATATAAAATACTCTTGTCATCCCTATTCTAATCAGTGTTATGAACCCATCTCTATTTATAGTTGTTGATCTTATTAGCACCCCTATCTATTTAAAGTTGTTCATCTTATTAGCCTACCAATAAGTATTATAATGAAGGATTTTTATCCTTAAATTTCTTAATCTATAATTCATATTATTGTTATTGTGTTTATGTTTTAAATGAAGGCCATTTCCCTAATTTAATATATAAAAAATCACTATGAAATTAAAATGATATCATTATGAAATTAAAAATTGTTATAAGTTGAGAACCTAAATTTATTATATTTATGTATTTATTTTAGAAGAAATAAATATATAGCATGATCATTCTAAAATAAAAATAGGGGTTTAAATAGTCCCCTTTTCAAAGGATTTATCTTTCAACTTAAAAAATTTAAAAGCCAACTGATAAACGATAACTTATAATAAAAGATAAGTTTGTTTATGGGTCCACTTGAAACCATACTATTATTTTATAAAATGATTATTTATTATTATTTTTTAATGTTACAACACATGGAATATTAAAAAAAAAAAAAAAAAATCATAGACATGGTGCAATTTATGGGACAACCGAAATGTTTCATAGTTAACTCCTTAAAATTAATGTCAGTGATTCTCATATTATTATAAAAAATACTATCTATAATTGATATATATATAAATATAGTGTATGGTATGGAAGCATGGGATATAATTACCATCATATTGTTGGTGAATTATTTTATATATACTAATATTAATTTAACTTAAATTAATTAATCTATGTTAAGTGTGTTTAGTCACACCTTTTTTGACATAGAATAGTATAAGTGAGAATTTAATCCTCACTCTATTTATCAATACCACTTCTAAATGGGCCAATCACATGTCACTTAAGTGACCAATAAGGAAAGAGGATCTTACCATTGCACAAATTATTTTACACCTTTTCTCCCTTTGTATATTATACACATAATTCTTGATTCATTCTGATGTAGATTTGATATATATACTACAAGGTAATCTATTTTTTTAAATCATTTTCTCATATGTTTTTAGAGTGTTTTAGATATTATAATATAGTGAGAGAATTAACAAGAGTTTCTTACACTTCATCTTCTCAAATATATTTCTTACATGGAAATTAGAGTTTTTTTTTACATGGTACCAAATTCATTCTCCTTCACATCATTAGTTTTAGATTTATGTGAGATTTAACTATCCTCAACATTCTTACATCACTTCTCCATTGCATATCCCTTTTCTAACCCCCTCCCCCCCCCCCCCCACCACCATCTTTTTGTGTTTCCAACATACCATTTGGAGAATTTTTGTTTGGGTCAAATTTGTATTTTTAAATCTTTTTTGGAGTTATTTTTTACAAGTATAGTTTGGAGTGATTCTAAACCCTTCCATTATCTCCATAAGGCTAAAAACCATAAGGATTGACTATAAACATGATAGGGTTTTTTGACAACATTTCAAATGACATTTTTCGGAGGCTTTATATCTCACTTAAGTATAGTTTGTACTGTATGTGTGTATATATATATATATATATATATATATATATATATATATATATAAATTCATACAATCTATACAATCCTATGCATGTGGTACCTACATGTAGTGTTGTTTCTTTCCCTGCTATGTGGCATTCTCTAGCATGCCCTATCACTTTCTGTACTATGTTTGCATACTCTTTTCTTTTCACATCCACCATGTGTCATTCTCTATATCATGTGTACATTATGTTATTTTTTCACTATCTACCTAGATCCTCCCTTGTGTAGCTCTATTATTTGCACTCTAACCCCTTATGTATCCCCACTCACCCAAACATCCACGCACTTAAGTCATGCACTTTATTCAAATAATTAATGTCTGTGACTGTGCAAGTGACTTAAAACATTATAATAACTAGTAGTAAATGCCTTGAACTAGTGTAAAATTATACACTTGACCAAAATCTTGATTTTTTAGTCCTAATACTACCTCTATGCCAACTTAGGCACATATTAGACTAGTTTTGGTGGAGGCATAAATTTTGATCCAAGAAGGCTATAGGCAAGACATTTTTACAACATAGATATTGTGGATCTAACCTTATCTTACTTTTCATAACTTATTTTTTACAACATATTTCTTGAAATGGAATCCTATTGAACACCCCATTCAGGGACCTTCTTGGGCTCATATCTTAAGACCCATTGGAAATTTTAAAATACTATTTATTTTAAAATTGTGTATTTTTTCATATATAATCTCGTTATATTATTCAATTTGATCTATACCATATGTAATTGTAGATTTATCTCTATTTTCATATTTTTTCCTTCATTATGGTATTGTAACTCACATTACAACAATGTGATTAATTTTGAGAGGTTCAAATCTTTTTTTATAAATTGTAAATTAGTGACTCCTATTTTTTGGTGCAACATTTTCTTATTTGGGCACATTATATTTCACTCAAAACATTTTATCATGAAAAAAAGTGTAAGAGTTTCATAATTATAAGTAATTTGATGGGGTTTTCTCATCTTATTGAGTTTGTTTCAGTTTTAAGTTCATTCTAAGGTTTTATTGGATTATTGTAATGGCTTATTTATAAGAATTCCACACCCTCACAAAGGCCAATAATAAGTTAGAGTTATAAAATCATATGCTATTATCATAAGTATATCCACTTCATGAGAACATGGCTAAAATTATTGAATAAAAAATAAAAAAATAAACCTCCCTATATCTCTCACTCATTTTTTACAAATATGCCCTCACTCACTCATTACATGACATAGTTTCACACTTACAACATAAGATTGATACTATGGACACACATTCCATTAAGCCTAGTCCATCATATGACACATTACTTATTATTGATTTTGATATGCATATGCTTGACATGATTTTAAACTATAATCTACTAGATCATGAGTTGAATTTTGTTCTAATGTAATTTTTATTACACCTATTGTAATATCCACTTCATATGCACTTAACTCATTTAATAAGAACACCACTAGTTTTGGCTCATGTATAATTCATTCCATTGGTCATCTTAGTGGAGGTATTTGTATACACTTACATGGCCTTATTTTCCCCACCAAGCTTGTTCACTAGATTTATCACCATAAAATTAGATATTAAGCATGTGTTTATTCATTGAGACCACTTCATGCAATCTCAACTCTTATTTTATTATCTCCCTTATTCACAAGGATACATAGAGACACATGATTTCTTTTATAGATTCACTCATGCACAAGAACCCTAAGTCTTAACCTATCAAGCTTGAGAGTCTTGACACACTTTCATATTTAAGTGTTCCTTGCATGCCCCATTTGTGCATATGAGACCAAATAAAATATAAGCATATTATTCTAGCATATGTTTTCATTTGGGATAGATTTCATATCAATTATAGTAGTGTTATCAACAATATTTTTTAGGGTTTTATCAGCATGGTTCTTCCACCATTTAGCTGCATTTTCCACTCACTTTACATAATTCATAGTAGTTCTCCTTTGTTTGGATAAATTATGATGGAATTTTTGGATAAATAGATAGTTTCCTTGTATCAATCTATTCAAGTGCATATAGTGTCTTCTTTTTATTTTTTGGTGTTTTTGGGATGTATCTTATAATCGCACCAATCTATAAAGTATTGTGTAGGTTTTTCTATTTCAGTATTCTCTACATTCATGCATGTGTGTTTTGTCTCTTACCCTTTTCCTATGATAGTTGGATACTTTGGTTGGGCCGGTTCAATGGCTCTTTATGAATTAGCAGTTTTTGACCCATCTGATCTTTCATTGCTCACATCACCATTAGTTCCAACCTTAATATAAATTTATCTATTTGTTAGACATTTTATATAGTTTATACATCTCATTGGTGTCAAAGAAGTGAATTTAGACCACTCATATATATATATATATATATATATATATATATATATATATATATATATATATGAGTGGTCTAAATTCACTTCTTTGTATATATATATATGTGTGTGTATATATATATATATATATATATATATAGTTTTTCACTTATTTTTACTGCAATAATACATAGACATGTTTGAGTGTGGATTAGGCCTACCTGTATTCTGGTGTAGTCCTCTATTTTTGGGAAAATAACTCACTTTTGTAATGGATTTTTTTTATAAAATCAAATTCTATCATCCCCAACATCTCTTTGTCTAATTTTAGTTGTTTGTTATATTTTTCTATATTTTTAACACTTAAATTAATAGTGTTTCCATCTGACATTCCCATCATCTATCAATTCTTTAGGGTTTGATTAGTGGATTCATACCACTAATATAAATATTTTCATCTCCTCTCTGCATTCAACATTAGTGTTACTTTATTTGGGTGTTGTGTGTAGCTCTTTTCTTATCCTTTTAGTGGCACTTATTATCACCTACTTCTAGTAATTATTCAATTAATAGAATTCATTTGGTAAACTATTTTATTTCTTGGACACCTCATTTGAAATATTGGCAGTCTCCTCATCTCATTGCATCTATTATTTTTCATACAATGTCTTCTTTGTCTTCTCTAGAGATTGAGTAGTGGATTCAAACCACTCATTTAATTATGAGTTCTTCATTAGGTATAAATTCACTTGTGCCTTTTGTGATGAATCCATCATATTCAATGCAATCTTTTATGATGCATTGAGCCTATATGGTACACTCTCTTTACTAATGGACCATCCCATCTAATTTACTCTCTTTAATGATAGATTACTTAAGCCATCTTATTTCAACATTTTGGTGTACTAATTAGGTGTTGTATTTATTTTTGGGATGTCTTGTGACATACCTCAGCAACTCAAGTTACTTATTTTTTTATCCTAGTTTCTTGAGAGACCCTTACAATGTGTCTCATTTTTTAATTGAACTTTATTATACACAGGTACCTTAACATGCCTAGTTTTGGGACCCATTTTTTAGAGGAATCTTAGCCTTCTTATTTTGTATGTACCTTCTTAAGTTGTAATTAAGGGGGGATTTTGGTGGATTATTTAGTATACACTAATATTAAGTTAATTTATATTATATTATATATTCTAAGTGTGCTTAGTCACACATATATAGGCTCAAAAAAGGATTAATGAGCATTAACACTCATAATACTTATAAATTCCATCTCTAAGAGGGCAAATCACATTTTTAAATTAAGTAAACAATAGGGATTTGGGAGCTTGATCTTGATCAATATATTTACATCCCTCATCTCCTTTTATATATTGGTAATTAGATCTCTTGATTCATTATGATGTAAACATGACATATGTATTGTTGACCAAATTTGACCCTAAGTCAAATTTATCACCCCCTCCAATTTCAAAATTTCATGTGGTCTTGTTAGGATTCATGCCTTGGTAATATTGAATTCATTATCATGGTTTCAAGTGTCAAATTATTTCAAGGTCTCAGTGAGGTTTTATTAAGAGGGTAAGATATGATGTGTCTTGTCCAATCATCTTGCAGAGTGCTTTTTGGGAGCAATTTTATAGGGTTAAATCATGGTCATTTCTCTCCAAAACCTGTATAATGGTATTCAAATATTAGGAGAATATAATGGTGAAGGTGGTCATAGAGAATCATTTTTCACTGAAAAATATCACAGTCATGAAAACTACCCAGTGTGCAGATTTTTATGTGTTTTCAGTTGTCAAATCAGCGTAAGCAACACTTTTCAAACATCATTACGTAGAAATAAATGAGGTCCAATCACCTTAAAATTTTACATGATGGTAACCAAATGTGGGGAGAATGCAAAGGTCAAAAAAATTCACAGATAATTTTCTCCCATGTTCAAAATGTGCATATTAAAAACTAGATTTTGGGTTGATTTTTACTTAGTCAAGTTTCTATGTTCTCAGTTTTCAGATCTGGTCAGTGTGCACATTTCAAGCTCATTTTCATAGCAGTAAAAGATGTCAAATCTTGTTCAACTTTCTCAGTCATAGATAAATGTAATTAAAGTGAAATTAGAAAGATAGCATGCACATATTAGATATAATGTCTGGAATGTGCAGTGATAAAAATTAGCTTTTGCACTGATTTTTACTTGGTCATTTTCTACATCTCCCAGTTGTTAAATCTACCTAGTAAGCACTTTTAAATCCCATTTTTATAGGATCAAATGGAGTATAAATTCTATAAAATTTTGTATGATTTTACCCTAATTACATGAAAAGGTAATGCATTTATTTTCATAGCTATTGAAGTTTTCAGTGAAAAGTTATGATGGTGTGAAGTGACCCTCCTAGAAGGATTTATCACTTAGCCAACTTTTCACCAAAAAAAACTCTGAGGGTAGGTCGCAATGGTTAATTTAATCATTTTAAAAAATTAAAAATACATTTTTGAGTGTATTTTCAAGAGATTTCTGTAAATATAAGATATGATGGGTTTTATTCATATCTTGCTTTATGATTTTCCATTTTTTCATGTTCTGGAGGTGATGATATAATTGTGTGCAACTACATGTTGGATTTTTAGCCATATCTTTTGATCCATAACTCTATTTTTATTCTACTTTTTGCGTTAGAAATCTGATTTTTACCCCTTTTGTAATGATGTTAGTTTCAAATTGGAGAAATGTATAATTAAAATTGGTCAATGTCAAAGCAGAAATGGTGGTTATTGGCCCTCAAGAAGCCTTTCTAAGCTATGTTGTGAGCAAAACTTCAAGTTACAGGATTAATAGAGTTAGAAATGGTTATAAGAGTGTATTACATGTTATTTATTATCAATGGAGGTTAAATAAGGTAATCAAAGGCACCCTCAAAGTCTACAAGCATCAAATGCTAAAGTGACAAGCCTTCATAAAGTTGTTAAAGGCTTCTAGAAGACCAAGTGGGAGATGTGATGAATTTGGCAAGTGGGAGAGGTTAAATGGAAAGAGGAGGAAACTCAAAGCATTTAATAATATTTATATAAGAATAAAGACTTATTTAATGTAAGAGAGGATGACATCACTCAAGTTATCATACATTTTCCCTCTTCTCTCTTCCATTTTCTTCTATATATCTCTCCTTTTTTTCTCATTATAAGATACTTCCTCTTGTGGTATGGTGTAGCCCTACCCATTTTGTAATGAAAACACCTCTTGATATAAATATAAGAGTTCATTTACCTTTCTCTATGATTTCATCTTGTGTTATTTGAATTTGTGCATGAATACTTTGTGAAGGATCTCTCTTTCTTGGTGTTTATCCTCTCTCTCTTTCCTTTATGCAAGATAGTTTTATATTTCTAGGTCATAGGATGTGTTGTATCAGTCATGAGGTGAAGATAGGTTGTGGATATGATCATCCCTTCCTCCTTTATCTTATTTCCTTGAGCCTTTTTAATAAACACGTTTGCAACCAACTAGTTATGGAGTTTGTGTTAGTGTATGAGCTCTTGGATATCATTTGTGTGTGTCTCAAAGCAAGGAGGAGGAGTGTCAAAGCTTGTTGTATCACCCTTTTTGTTTCCAATCATCCCTTTTTCCTCTTTCTAACCCTTTTCTTTGGAAATCAGTAGTTTAGAGTAGTTTTCTAAGAGCCTAATTGATACACCTAGGGAGTTAGCCCATAACCTAGAGGTTCACCTCCATTACAAGATACCCACAACCTGGAGGTGTTCTCATTGTGTGGCTAGGTTGGAGAGACCCTGAATAACCCTCTCCAAGGGTGTAAATCTATGTCACAACATGTACTATGGGGTGATCTATTTTTATCTTTTACTCATATATTTGTAGAGTATTTTAGATATAATAGAGTGAGTCTCTTAGGTATATTTCCCAGGTGGTGATTATAAAATTTTCAAACACACATAACACAACATATAATGTGGGAGTAAGATAAATATTGAATGTTTCCACCACCTTATAAAATTTTGAAAAAGGTCACACAAAAAAATCTAATAGATGTTAAATTTTAATAAATTAACAAAATTTTCCCTCCAATGAAGCATTGAGATTTTTATCACAACTCATTAATTTTATTAAAGACCATAAATTGAATAAAAAGAAAAAAAAAACATCTTTTTTTGAGTCACAAGTCTATTGAAAACAAATAATTCAATAATAAAAAGGAGAAAATACACTATGTGAGATTAATTCAAAAAAATTACATATGTGATTTTTGTTTGTTGTCATTAAAAAGAGAACATAAAAGTAGTATATTTTTATTACATTGGTTGTGTTTGACTTACATTGGCTGTATTTGGCACCAAAAAAAGTCATTTTAATTATTCCAATAGTAAGAAAGATAAAATAAAAATGTGCATGTTTCCTTGGAGTGTGGCATGTTATTATTTCCAGTTGCGTTGGTGGTGTCAAGTTGAAACTTTGGGGCTAAAAATATATTTATTAGTACGGTATTGTTTAGAGTTATTTTCATTAAAATTTTGAAATTTAATGCTCTTTAAAATAATAAAGTCGTAAATAATATTGGAAGAAAATGTGTGTAATTGTTTTTGAAAAAAATTATATGTAATTTGAAGGATTTTTTACTCATCAAAATAAGTCATTTATTGTGTAATTTGAAGGTATCTTTTACATCTTGATGTGTATATAAAAAGGAGGATATTATTACATGTACCAAAAATTATATAGTAAAGGTGAACATATAAATCAGTTTAGAATATTAGTCATGTAGTATAGAGAAAAAGAAAACATTTGGAGTGATAAAGAACCAATCTATTTTTATTTATTTTTTAAATAGACTCAATCAAGATAATTATTGTCACAATAATATCTTCGAAGGACATTTACTTATAATGGTCAACACAGGGGGAATATATACTCACATTCATTGATTTATGGTTCAACATTTTTTATTTATATTCATAACTAGCTACAACAACAATGAATGCAGAAGCACAAACATAGAAGCATAATTATTCAAAGGCATTGATCTTTATGAGGGCTTTAGTTGAGGGGAAATTATTTCATCACATATAAGGTTGAAACATTCCTTAAGAAACATTAAAAAAATTGAAGGAATTGTATGATTCTCACTCAAAATTGAAGTTCATATAATTGCAGTTGAAATTGTTCAACATTGAATTGAAAAATAGTGATGTCACAAGTTTGACCTCAAAAATATGAGATATAAATCATGATTTTTATGTTTCTAGTAAAAATATTGACGCATACATGAAAACCTTTATAAAATATCTTATCCCTACGTACTCAACCTATTTGGAGTCTTCAAAATTAAGCAATTTGTCAAAGACTCTCAATTTTGATCAACCGATTGAAAACATGACTGGAAAAAAGAAAACCTTTGGAAGAAATATTGAATCCACAATATAAAGCATTTTATATGATCATAAAAATAAATTATTTCAAGAATGTTTTAAATGATAAAGCCAAAAGGAAAAATAAAGCGTGAGGTGGAAATTTTAGAAAAACTAATAGTCAACATCAAGAGAATTAAAATGATAGAAAACATTTGTATTGAAAAAATGATAAATAAAAGGGAGTCGTGAGACCCATGAATGAAAAATGTTATGGAAAAATATTGAAGCCTATAAAAAATGAAAATAGGAAAAAGCTTAGAACTAAATTTTGGCTTAGTTTTCTAGAGAATGTGTACTTTATATCTTAAGTGAAGCAAATAATGCCTCAATAACTTCAACTTAGGGTAGGTTCCTAGATAGTGCAACACATGACTTTAACAATAGAATTATTTGAGTTTCATGAATAAATTTTTTTTCTGGTATATTTAATAAATAAAATAATTTTTTAGCCTCAAGGAAAAGGTTAAATTCAAATCAAGTCACCAAGGTTTTCATATTTCATTTTCTATAATATTATATATCTTCTTTTATTCAAAATAAATTGTTGTCTTTAGTGGACATTTTTAAATAAGGCCTCTTCATTTTTATAAATTATGGAGAGGTTAGGATCACAAAAAAATGTGTTAATATAATTTTACTGAATAGATTTTAGGATGAAAAGTTACCAAAAATTAGGAGTGAGCATTCATTCTAAGAAATTTTGATCATCTTGTTAAATAAGAAATGTCAGAAATCATTTTATGGAATTCCATATTTGGACATTATCACTATGAAATCATTCACACAATGAAAAATAATGGTATTTTAGGCTTGCTAAATTTTCCTAAAAATATTAAAAAGTGTGGAGCTTGCATATTGGCTAAACATGAAAGGGAACCATTTCAAAGGTCATAATGTAAATCCACCAAAAAAAATTAATTGGTTCATTATGATTTGTGTTCTCTACCAATTATTTCTATGGGTGGTAACAAGTACTTCATTTTTTCTCATTTATCATTATAAGATAATGACTTGAATCTAATTCCAGAAGAAAAACTCAAAACCCTTCAAAAGTTTTCAAAAGTTTTGAACAATGGTTGAAAATGAAGATCAATCCCACATTGGGACAATCAAGGATGATAATAGTGGTTAATTCACTTCAAATGTATTTGAAACCTATCTCAAGGAAAATAAAATCAAAAATCATTTCAAATTACCTTACACTCTTCAACAGAATGGATTAGTTGAGTGGATGAAAAAACCCTAATGAACATGGTATGAGTAATGTTGATTTTTAAAATGCTAATATACATTTCTTGGATGAACTAGATGAAACAATAGCCTATATCTTTAATAGGCCACCATTAGTATCTCTTCAAATGAAAACTCCATATGAACTTTGGTGTGGTCATTTTCCTTCAATGATATGTCTTCAATTTTTTTGGATCCACATGTTATGCATTAATCCCCTAAGAGAAAAATAATAAGTTATACAACATTACTTTAAATTGCATCCTTTTGGGATATTTATAATCCTCTAAGGCATACATGTTATATTATGAGAAAAATAAAAAAATTACTATTACAAGAGGTGTTATCTTTTAAGAAAATACAAAGGACATAAAAAGTATTAATCAATAATTGAATCAATTTAATAAATATGTAGAATTTTATGTTTTCAAGGAAATTGATATGAAGGTTCCAAATAATGAATGGAGGACCTATAATTGGAAAATGGTTGAATATCTATTGATTTCTACCATTGAAAACAAAACATCCCCTTTGGAATAAAGTGAAATTACATCAAAAGGTGGTCATATGTTAAAAAATTAAGTATCTTCATATTAATAAAATGAGGCACTATTTATTCCATAATTTACACATAAAAATATGCCAAAGTAGTACAAACATACATTGAAATACGTCATACCAAATGAGGTTGGAAAAATAGGCACTCAAAGTGCACATATAGCCACACAATAATTAGATAAGTTCCTAGATGTAATTAAAGATAGCATACAAAATATTCTCTTAATTGACCCTCCTTGAGAAGAAGTCAATGTTTCTTTTGATTAAAAACCTACTTCTTTCAAACAAGCTAAAAAGTTTGATGTATGGAGAAAAGCAATGAATATGATGTTTTGGTAAAAATTAGAACTTGGGAGTTAGTTGTTTCTCCAATTGGTTGTAAACCTATTGGTTTCAAGTGGGTCTTGTGAAACAAATACAAAGTAGATGTCTCAATTGACAAACACAAAGTAAGGCTTGTCATAAAAGGATTTTCCCAAAAATAAGAGAGAGAATACAATGAGATATTCCCATTAATATAAAATGGAGTACTATTAGAACTCCATGTAGTTCTCCTATGCTACATTGGTGTGTGTCAAAGACTTGTGAAAAAAATTAAATATTAGTGAAATCTTGGTGTGATTAAGCGACTAAAAAATGACTTGTGACCTTGGATGTGTATTTATACTTTGCTCAAGGCTACTTGAATTGTGTGGATTTTTAATTGGGAAAAGTAGGTGCTTTTCTTTCAATGTGTAGCTAAATGTTCTAGTGATTTTTTATTTGTGAGATTTTTGTATGTAAAATGGTTTGAAATGTGAATTTATAGTGATATTTGGGGAATTCCCTTAGATGAGGACTGCTAAACTTGTTATATGACCCATCATATTAATTTAAATTTGATTAACTAGTTTTTATATGGTAGGAAGATGTGGTTGGTGAAACTGGACACTATCAGGGAGCAGGATTATCCAAATAAGGTTATCATATCTAAAAAGTAGAGACAACTAAAGTGGAAGTTTGGATTGATATGGAAGTGATTTTAGGTTTCTTAGAATGTTGGATAGGGATATTCAAACATATTTATTTAATTTTAGGAATGGGTAATTCATGATAAGAGTGAAGGAATAGCAGTTTCAAGATAGTGGAATGAGGCATGAGCTAAATGCATATAAGGAGTGGTCAAAAGTGCATTGTTTCAACTTAAATGTTAATTTAGTCTACATTTTTTATTCCTTTTATTATATTAGTTTAGAAAATTAAAATTACTAAATTAAAATGAAAAGTGTGTACTTGAAATTACCTCTAAAGAGAAGTCTTGAATATAGGCCATAATATTTAATTTTGCTTCATGTAAAACTTATATTGAAACATGTATAAATCAATCCTTAAGATGAAAATCTGAAATTAAAAAATAATAAACTTATAGATCTAATAAAATTAATGAATACACTTGATTGGTCATACAAATTTTTGTGTTTTGTGGTGCAAAAATGGTGATTGTCGAGTGTAGGACACTTGGATATTTCATTTTTGTTGAAAAATTAGATAGAGCTATGCATGTCTCAATCCTCATTGATATGAGAGTGTGATTAAGACCTCAATGTGTACTTGACTCCATCATTACAAACCCAAATTAGTAGAGTAGCTTGGAAACCTTGTATGAATTTTAATAGATCAATCTAGTGTAAAATTGGTGCAAAAAAGTGAATCAACTATTGTAGACAAAATAAGATTCATTTTTAGTGTAAAACTAGTGTGAAAAATTGCATACTCTGGGTCTGGTGTAGACAATGTGTAGAGTAAAGGGTGTTGCCATTCCATCTACAAAAATGCTTCAAAATTGAACAAGGAGGTAATCATATGCCACACACATGCCACCAATATGATATCTAGGTGTGTATGGATTCAAAAATTGAGTAATATCATGTGATTTTATGAGCAAAAATATCTATGAAAATGATGGAACACATGTTACACATGATGCCCCCATTATAATAAAAACTTGAGACAAACTTGAGTAATTTTATTCAAATTATGAGTAAGTACCTATTAATAACTCTTCTAAACTGACTGAGATTCTAAGAATTTATGAAAATAATTATTTTATGCATGTTAGGACAACAACATGCTATTTGTACAAGGTCAACATGTGCCCTTATCTGAATGGAGTATTCTTATCCAAAACTATTTAATAGGAATGAAACTTGATCAACTGTGTAAAACCTATAAATTTTATAATGTATACTTGGTTGTTTCATCTTAGACTCTATTAAAATCCATTGTTTACGCCTCTTCTTTTGAGGTGAGTTGTAAAGCCTATGCAATAACTTAACTCAAAAGAAAAAGTTATGTGGGATATGTTATAAAATATATATAAATCTAAGTAGTAATGATAAAATGGATGAGTATGGCATCATCATATATATAAACTAATAAAAATAATGATATATTATGCACGTGTAAACAAGCATGCATAGTGATATTATCAAGATAAATGTTAGCATTTACGCATACAGATAACTTATCATATACTGAAGCTAATTGAAACTAAATAGAACAATTTAGGGAGGATGCATGATATCCATCATGGCATCTAAAGGATAGGAATATGCATGGCATCCATTATGACATAAAACTAAATAAATTGAGAAAATAATTATCATGTCTATGACACACAGAAATAAAGAGTATACACAAAGCACACAATATAAAGACAAGGGGTACATATAAGGAAGATGTTCAAATTTAACTCACATGTATAGAAACATATAATGAAGGATTTGAGCCACATGTAAGGACATGTTCAAATGTCCACAATCCCAATAAATAATACACACAAGACACGAAGCATAGAAGCAAACACACAAAACATACAAGATTAAATTTAATTGATCAACATAATAAATTTATAACATCTATATATTTAGCAACTTAAGTAACCTATAAGATATCAATGTGTAATTAAGTGATAAATATTAATAAATTTTGTGCAAAGTGAGGAACTAAGGTTTGAAAAATAAGGGATAGCCAAATAATGATTGGACATGCATATGAGATTCCCCCATTGAAACCTTTTATTTATAAACAAGATGTAATAGGCCTATGTATTATTTGGATCTGATAATTGATAGCCTTTGCTCACCGGGATAGGTTTGACAAAATAGGACAAAGACACAATACACTACTATTTAAATATGATATTTTTGTTTGTGTGTAATTTATGAGTCTGAGATAGTAACACCACATACAACAATAGTTGGAAATGATAACCTATATGTTCCTTATTCACATGTACACTTGTGAAACATATTTGATATGAAATTAGATAAGAATAAATATTTAATAACTAAGAACAATTTAGATGATGCAAATAAACTACACAAATCATGCATTAGTCCTAATTTTTAAATTTTTTGGAATATTTTATTTTTAAATTATGTATTTCTAATATATGAAAAAATGAAAATGAGAATATACTAACCGATGAGTCTTACAAGAGACTGAAAATCAATAGGTCTCGTGTCTAACTAAGAAAGTATGATATCTCATGAATGGAAAAGATCATGTTATTGTGAAGGAACTAATCTCAAATCAAAATCTGACAATTGATCTGATTTTGTACCTTGAATAACATTGTATTAATGATAAAATGTAGCATGTTATTTATGGTGTATCATGATGATCTAGATGGATTTTTGGAACCAATTATGGATTGTAATAATTCCAAACTAGTGTCCTTTTTAGAACACTCTTAGTTCATTTGGGATGCCATTCTAGAGGTGTAAGATTGATTTATAGAATATATAATAAAATTTTGATTAAGTGGTCTTTCAAGGATAACTCTCCTTAGAAGGGTTTTCACTTTATTGAATTTTATGAGTAGTTTGAGTTTCCTGAGGTTATTTAACTGAAGCTTGATGTGTAGGAATAATGATCTTTGGTTAGAGAGGGTATTCATATAGAATAATATGAACTATCATAACTTTTGTATCAAATATTTAATTTAAGCATATATTAAATATGGAGGTACTATGTGAATTTTTTGAATTCAAGGGTGTCCCAATAACATATCAAAGACCCTTGCACTAGGTAATATTGTAAACTTGATGGCCACATGTGTTAGACCAACCTGTAATGGTAGTATGGTCTCACAAATAGAACTTGAAATGTTCCCATCAAATCCATTAATAACTATTTTAGTATGATATATATCATTATCTATGTGTGTAAGATGAGAGGCATATACTCACACTTGACCCATTATCTATGTTTATTTATAGGTTGATGATTAATATAATCTCTGATGAATAAATAGTGTGAATTAGAGTCATCATCAACAATATCACACTCTTCACATGTTATGAGTGGATGAGAGGGAATTAAAATAATATATATACCAATGATTTCATTAAATGGATTGGGTGCCTATGCATGATAATAAATTGGTGATAGGTGTGCATTGTATGTGTAATGCACTCCCAATATATCTATTATCTTGACATGTATGCTTATTGAAAGGATCATTGAATATCATCATTATTATAATCTAACTTGGTTGTGGTTGTGTACTTTTATTAGGTACGCTCACATGAATTTTGCTCTCATCTATCATGTCCTAAATCTCATATCGTAAATTAATGCATATGTTGGTAGTATGTCTTGGTGCTCTATGATAGTCATAAAAAGGGCTATGATCAAATCCTTTTAGATGAGGTATATTCATATCAACCTATTTTATGGGAAGGAGTGATATGACATTACAGTCCAATTTTTACATCCCGATTCTCTTACCTAAATTGATTTACATATTTATTCATGGATTAATATTATAGTTAATTTGTTTTGTTACTTTTTAACCAAATCATAAGGCGTATGCTATTATAGTATAGATGTGTGTTACTTAAATTTCATGAGTTCATTATTATGAGATGGTTAATTATGAATTTTGTACATAATAATTATGTTAATTTTTGTTATAGTATTATTTTTATTTTATGATTTATATCATGATTTAATTGACTAACTTCCTTCTTGTCATGAGTGTGATGCAGGAAAGTTCATCCCTCAGAATGTGATGGAGGGAGAGCATCATTATAGAGAGTGGCATAGATAGAGATAGTGAATGATGATAGAGGAATTTTTTAAGACCCATGTACACAACCCAATAGGTTTATAAAACATAATATGCATTTTGTGTTTGGTTTGATAGAGTTAGTACGTTTTGAAAGTAAATTAAAATAGACATTAAAACTTACATGTTTTAAATATTAACACATATATATGGGATAAATCTTGTAGGAGTTTTTATTTTGTATTTATACATAGACATAGTGCTTAAAATTATAATATGTTTATATAATATTATTTTATTCATGTTTGTGTATGAATATGGAAACGTAAATCTTATATATAACATATTATTGCTATTTTATATAGACTAGTTAATGTCTTAATAACATTTTAGAATGTTAAGCTTACTAAGATTGATATTCAAGAATATAAATATATGACAAGATATTATGAAGACATATATAGCTTACATACAATAGTAAAGAATGCAAACAATTAGATAGACATAATTTAATACGTGTTCGATCAATTATAAAGGGATAATTAACTTTATTTTATATTTTGAGGGTTTGAATATCTTAAAACTCTATCCTATAATCTAAGTCTAGTCTTGATTTATATGCATGGACTACATAGAGATTTATAAGTGGTAGTTATCATGATAATAGTAGACTTATTGAATGATTTACTCAGGTTTGAAATTTAGTTGGCATGCAAAGTTGGAATTGAATAAAAATAATAATAATTAAATAATTACAAGAAGGCTCAATATAGTAATTAGGGTTTTTTTTGGTTTGTTAATTGGGAGCTTAGTGAGTTAAATGGAAAATGGTAGATTTTGCATGAACTACTAACTGGGAGCTAACAGATACATGTAAATTCCAATTGATTTCAGATTGGCATAGAAATTTTAATAAGAAGTGAGCCATAAAGAAGAAGGGAACACAGTCGAGGAGAATAGGAAATGATCATATCAAGAATAAAAGTATTTTTTGGTTTTAAGTTGGTAGCATTGAAAAGGTTGGTGATGTTATTTTATTTGTATCAACTAAGAAATTGTTTTATGTGAATAAATTTATCACTTAGGGTTTGAAATGATAGCAATTTAAATGAAAGGTATAGGTTTATCCCTATGGATGGCTCGACCATCCACAACACTAACCCTATACTCTCTAAATTAATTATGAATGTAAACAAAAATTGTGTTCATTCACTAGGTTTTAAATTATTTAACTTGTTATGATAAACATATAAAACCTAGGTAGATGGTTGATAAATATATGGACTGTGTTTTTCTTAGGAATCGCTATTATGTTTATATACTCAAAAAATTGAAGGTTGATACTCTGAGCATATAGATATAATGTTAGGTTTGATGTCTAATTATATTGGTATGAATTATGTGTCGATTTAAAATGGGAAGAATCGATTTATAATTTTTGTGTTTTTTTTTGTTTTAAAAGTTAGTTTGGGGATTTAGCATACACGATGACTATGAGAATTGGTTATTTAAACTAGTAATGATATAAATTTTTGTATAAGACTATTTATAAATTGAAACATAGAATCATTTGGACTATGTATATATTTTTGAAAAACCATGGAAATTTAGGAATGGAAAGCTACATACAGATAGAAGTCTATATATAGATATATGCAAAAAATATAAAGTATCTAAAATATAGCTAGATGAGTCTGTATTATCATGGAATGGTTGAATTAACCTTTGTAATTCCTTAAAAAAATGTTTTATATGATTCCATAGCATGATTTTTAAGTCTATAGCTCAATTGTAAAAATCTATAGCTCGACTATGAAAGCTCATAACTATCTACCTACTATTATACTTACTTGAAGACCACACTAGATATTATAAGAGATAGAGTTGAGTTAGAATAACTCAAGCTCCATAGAGCATACTATCTATCATTGTACTTATGATGAGGCTATATGCCTATTAAAAATGAAATTAATTATTTGTAATACCTTTATAGTGGTGTCCATACTATTGTACTAGTTGTGGCTGGATTATATTATGATTACTTTCCTTGTGTAATTGCGATTAATTACTGGTGATTAGTAGATTTTGTTACATGTTTTTTTATGTTAATGTGCTTATTTTAGTATGTTAAACATCACTAATTATATTATTGTGTTTTATTTTAATGAAATCATAATTATTGAGTAAATATATTTTTTAAATATACTACATTGTTGTATCAGAGCAAGGTTTAAACTCTAAGACTTAATGAGTTTGTTAACATTTTCATATTTTTTTATTACCAAAAATAATAATGGTGTGAGTAAGAGCATTAGGTGAGGTCCTTTTAATGTCAATGACAATAACCTTATGTTTGATCCTCACTAATTTACCATTGAACAAGCAACAAAGTTAGATCCGATTCTTGTGACCATGAAAGAGACTAGGGACAAATTTGTATCCCTAGAATAGAAAATTCATGGACATGAGGAAGAGGCCCAATAGGATGAGCTTGGAGATCATTCTGTTGAGCAAGAAATACCTCAAGAACAAAGACATGAGGAATTGCCTCAAGACACAAGAGCACATGTGGCCAAAAAATTGGCAAGGGATATAAAAAAGGTCAATCCACCTAGGTTCTATAGAACCATTATGGGAGACAAAGTTGAAGCATGGTTGACTAAAATGGATAATTATTTTGAGATTAACAACTACTCTAAAATCACCAAAGTTATTTGGGGAGTTTATCAATTAGTTAGAGAAGTAGTTATGTGGTGGGCCAACAAGAAGTTGGAAATCAATCTAAATTGATCACGATTACTTCAAATAATTTTATGACACTATTTAGATCACGGTGACTTCCATAGTTGTATTTTGACCAAAATCTTGTAGATATTCAGAATCTAAAGTAAGGAGACTTATCAATGAATGAGTACTAAAAATAGTTCATCAAACTTTTGAAATATGTACCTCAGTATCAAGTTCATGAGAGGTTCAAGTTTAGGAAGTTTATGATGGGATTAAAACCCTAGATTGGTGGAGAGGTGGATGTTTATGGACCATCTACCATGGACCAAGTCTTTGAAAAAGTAGTCAAGTAGGAACAAAAGTTGAAATCTCTTGCTCAAGTCAAGGATAAGTTTAAGAGAAAGTTTGGAAGTTTAAATCCAAATTTCAAGAAGAATAATTGGAATTAAAGGAATGGAGACTCCAAGAGTTAGTTCAATAATTAGAATAACAAATTCAATAGTGGTATAGGTAGTAAGAAATTGGGTAATGGTTCCAAGGGTGGTTTCAAGAGAAACAAACAATGATAGAAAGGGACCCCCAGGAGCTTGCTTCATCTATGAAGGTGACCATTTTGTGTGTGAATGTACCTAGGATAAGCTAAGGACCAAAGGTGTTTCCCCTCAACAAGGAAATTTTTAACAGTGTATTCATGTAGTGATTGATAATCGACAAACTAAATTCCAAGCTTCACCTATAGAACTATCAGGTATTTTGTTTGAACATCTAGTTTCTATTTTGATAGATACAGAGGATATAAAATGTTTTATACCTCCTATAATTCTAAATAAATTATCTAGAAAAGTTAGTGTAGTGGTAAATGCATGGTCGATACAATATGGAAATGAATCTAAAGACCAAATGGATAATGGTTTAGTAGAATTAGAAATTAGTTTACCATAATTTATGATGGTTGTGGATATTTATGTAGCACCACTAGGATCATATGATGGGATCTTAGGTGTCAATTGTCTTGCGAAGCATAAAACCAAGGTTTGATTATTATCTAAAAAGGGTTAAGTGCCTTGATAATTCTATAAATCAAATACTAATTCAAGGTGAGAAAAGGGAGATAAGACTTAGTTAGATTTATGTAATGTAACTCAGAAAGGCCCAAGTAAAGGATGTCAAGCATTTATCATTAAGATATATGAAATGGAGGAAACTAAGGAAATATCAATTAAAGATTATCCTTAGTAATTTTCATGATATATTTTTGAAATAATTTCTAGGATTGCCATCTAAATGGGAATTTTATTTTTTAATTCATATCAAACCAGGAGCAAACCTTAATCTAAGGTTCCATATAAAATGGCAACTACTAAGTTAGTAGAATTAAAGGCACAACTTCAAAAATTATTGTCCAAAGGGTTGATCAGACCAAGTGTGTCACCATGGGGTGTACCAATTGTCTTTGTTAAGAAGAAGAATGATACACTTTAACTTTGCATTGATTATAGAATGTTGAATAAAGAAACCATCAAGAACAAGTACCATTACCTCGAATAAATGATATTTTTGATCAGATGCAAATAAAAATGGTCTTTTATAAGATTGATCTTAGAGATGGATATCATCAGTTAATGATAAAATATGAATATATGCCAAAGATGACAATTAGAACTCACTATGGGCATTACGAGTTCATTGTGTTATTGTTTGGGTTGACAAATACACCTACAACATTCATGAATCTTATGAATAGTATGTTTAGAGATTACCTAGATCATTTTATTTTGGTATTTTTAGATGTTATTTTGATATACTCCAAGGTATATATAAATCATCTTCAACATCTAAATCTAGTTTTACAATGTTTGCAAAAGCACAAGTTGTATGGCAAATTATCCAAGTGTGCATTCTTCCAAATGAAAGTGCAATATATAGGACATATTATCTCAATGGATGGTATTTTTATTAATATTGCTAAGATAAGATCCATTATGAAGTGGTTGATACTAAATAATGTGCATGAGGTGAGGATTTTTGTGGGATTAATAAGTTATTACAGGGAATTCATCTCAAATTTTTCTAAGATAGCTAATTTGATTGTCTCTTCTTAGCATAAAAAATAGAGTTTTATCTGGTTAGATAAGTGTGAAGTAGTGTTTCAAGAATTAAAAATAAGGCTTAATTTAGCAAAAGTGTTAAGAGTTACTGATCCCAATGGTCAATTTTTAGTGATCATAGATACATATGGGGATAGACTAAGAGGAGTCTTTATACAGAATTGTGTAGTATTAGCTTATGATTCAAAGAAGTTGAAGCCTTACAAGATGAATTACATCCCTCATGATCTTGAACTTGTAGTAATTATCCATACTTTGAAATTTTGGAGACATTATTTGTTGGTAAAATTGTGTGAGCTCAAGACTGATAACTTGGGGCTCAAATACATTTTCATCCAACCAAATTTGAATGTTCGTCAGAGGTGTTGGTTAAATTTTTTGTTAACTATGACTTTGATATTAATTACATCAAAGGTAAGGAGAATAGAGTTGCTAAAACTTTGAGTCATATAAGGTACATAGTAGTTATCTCTAATATCAGAGTACTTTCAAGGATCATGTTATTGAGTTCTCTCCAAGGGACAAACTCTATAACCACGTCAAGAAATATTTAACTAAGAATGCTCAAAATCATAGGTATAAAAGATATAACTTTGAAAGTGATGGTATTCTTCATTATAATAGAAGGATGTATGTCTAGATCAGGAGAATTTGAGGAGCATATTGCTAAAAAATACTACACAATGCCCCATATTCAGGACATCTAGGAGTAAAAAAGCTTATGACAGAGCTTACAAAACTTTATTTCTAGAAAGGAATAAATAACGATGTAGTGGACTTCATGTCATGTTCTCTGGAATGTCATCGAGTGAAAGTTAAACATGTGCATCTAATTGGATTGTTATATCCACATGACATAGCAGAGTGTAAATGGTAAGTGATCAGTATGGACTTTATCTAAGGGTTACCATTGTCATAGAATAGACACAACATAATCGTAGTTTTAGTTGATAAAATAACCAAGGTAGAACATTTTATCTCAAGTAATTTGACAAATAATGAACCAAATCTTATGAGGAGATTTGTAAAGGAAGTGTATTGATTGCATGGTTTTCTAGAGAAGATCATATCAGATCATGATTTGAGAATGACTTATATATTTTGGTTAACTTTGAATTCAGCTTTAGGTATGTAACAAAATTTTAGCACTACTTATCACCCATAGACTAACGATTAAATTGAGTGAGTTAATAAGGTGTTAGAGGATATTATTCATATTTAATGTATGGATCAACAATACAGATGAAAATAAAACCTTCCATTGGTTGAGTTTTCATACAAATCATACCAATCTACTTTGAAGATGGCACCATTTGAAGCATTTTATGGGAGAAGGTACAGGACGTCAATAAATTGGGATAGGTTAGAAGCTAGGGTAGTCTTTGGATCTGAGATGATTTTAAAAATGGAAGAGTAGATTAAAACAATCAAGCAAAAATTGGTTGAGGCCAATGATAGGCAGAAGAGCTATGTTGATCTGAAGAGAACAACTAGGTAGTTTTTAGTAGGTGATAAATAATTTTTGTGAGTTAAACCGCAATAAATCTCGATTAAATTTGAGAAGTCATCAAAACTTTCATTGAGATAGGTGGGACCCTTAAATTTTTTATACGTGGTCAATTCTATAATGTATAGGCTTGCATTGCCACCATCCTTAGCTTTACTGCATAATGTCATCTATATATCTTATCTTAAGAAGCATATATTTGATCCTTCAAATGTGTTGGATTGAAATGCTTTATAGGTTTTGGATCACAAGGTGGTTATGGTATAACCAATTAAATTAATTGACACTCACAAAATTCATTTATGAAATAGAGAAGTGTCACAATGCAAGGTATTGTGGGACAAATACTCTAAGGATAGTGCTACTTGGGAGGACTATGAAGAGTTCTACAGATTGTTTTTACATTTGTTTACTTGATTGATGATGGAAACTATGTTTTTATTTTGTTAAACTCTATTTGTTATTCAGAACTATTGTTTGAATAAGTGTCATTGGGATGATGACCAATTTTATGGGGGAAGGATGTTACATCGTGATTCTCTCACCTAAATTGATTTACATATTTATCTATGGATTAATATTATAGTTAATTTATTTCATTACTTTTTAACTAAATCGCAACTCATATTTTATTATGGGATAGATGTGTGTTACTTAGATTTCATGAGTTCATTATTATGAAATGGCTAATTATAAATTTTGTACATAATAATTATGTTATTTGTTGTTATAGCATTATTTTATGATTTATATCATGATGTAATTGACTAACTACCTTCTTGTCATTAGTGTGATGCAAGAGAGTTCATCTCTCAAAATGTGATGGAGGGAGAGCATTATCGAAGAGGGTGGTGTAGATGGAGATAGTGAAGGATGATAAGGAATTTGTTAAGACCCATGCACACACCACACTAGGTTTATAAAACATAATATGCATTTTGTGTTTGGTTTTATAAATTTAATACATTTTGAAAGTAAATTACAGTAGACATTAGAAATTACGTGTTTTAAATGTTAACACATATATATGGGACAAATCTTGTAGGAGTTTGTATTTTGTATTTATACATAGACTTAGTACTTATTATAGTATATTTATATAAGATTATTCTATTCATGTTTGTGTATGAATATGGAAACGTAAATCTTATAGATAACATCTTATTTCTATTTTATATAGACTATTTAATGCCTTAATAAAATTTTAGAATGTTAAGCTTTCTAAGATTGATATTCAAGAATATCAATATATGACAAGCTATTATGAAGACATATATAGCCTGTATATAATAGTAAAGAATGCAAACAATTAGCTAGACATAATTTAATACTTGTTCGGTCTATTATAAAGAGATAATTATCTTTATTTTATATTTTGGGGGTTTGAATATCCTAAAACTCTATCCTACAATCTAAGTCTACTCTTGACTTATATGCATGGACCACATAGAGATTTATAAGTGTTAGTTATCATGACAATAGTGGACTTATTGAATGATTTCTCGGGTTTGAAATGTAGTTGGCATGCAAAGTTATAATTTAATAAAAAATAATAATTAGGGAATTATGAGAAGGCTCAATATAGTAATTAGGGATTTTTTTGATTTGTTAACTGGGAGCTTGGTGAGTTAAGTGGAAAATGGTGGATTATGCATGAACCACTAATTGGGAGCTAACATATACTTGCAAATTCTAATTGATTTGGGATTGGAATAGAAATTTTAATAAGAAATGAGCCATATATAAGAAGGTACATTGTCGAGTAGAAGAGGAAATCAGTAGAGAAAGAACAAAGTGATGTTTTAGTTTTAAGTTGGTAGCGTTAAAAATGTTGGCGATGTTATTTTATTTATATCAACTCAGGAAAATTTTTGTGTGAATAAATTTGTCACTTAAGGTTTGAAATGATATCAATTTAAATGAAAGGTACAGGTTTAGGCATGTGGATGGCTTGGCCATCCACAATACTAACCCTATACTCTCTAAATTCCTTAGGAATGTAAACAAAAATTGTGTTCATTCGCTAGGGTTTAAAGTTTTTAACTTTCTATGATAAACATATAAAACCCAAGTAGATGGTTGATAAATATATGGACTATTTTTTGCTTACAATCCCCTATTACATTTATATACTCAAAAAAATGAAGGTCGATGCTCTGAGCATATGGATGTAATGAATAGGTTTGATGCCCAATTAGATTGGTACAAAGCCTATGTTGATCTAAAATGGGAAGAATCAATTTATAATTTGTGTTATTTTGGTTTTAAAAGTTAATTTAAGGATTTAGCATATATGGTGATTATAAGAATTGGTGTTTTAAACTAGTAATGGTATAAATGTTTGTATAATACTATTTATAAATCAAAATAATGAATCATTTGGACCATGTATATATGTTTGAAAATCATGAAAGTTTAGGAATGAAAAGCTACATATATATAGAAGCCTATATATAGATATATGCAAAAAATATAAAGTATCTAAAAGATAGTTGGAGGAGTTTGGATCATCATGGAATGGTTGAAATAACCTATAAAATGTCTTCAAAATATGCTTTAGATGAGTCTATAGCATGTTGTGGAAGTTCGTAGCTCGACTATAAAAATATGTAACTCAACTGTCAAAATCCATAGATCGACTGTCGAAATCCATATCTCAACTGTGAAAGTTTGTAGCTATCTATCAAGGTCTTTAGATTATATGATAAAGTCTAGAGCTTTGCTAGAATGATAAGTTTGTGACTAAGGCCCTTCACTGTCTTCTTCAGATCATATCAAGACTCTTATTTAGATGTTATAATACCTATACATATCAAAAATAGAGGACTAAGAATTCAAATAGTTAGAACATTATGTAAAGAATGCTAATTTAGACTCACATAAGATTAAAGAGACAAAATCACTAATCTTCTACCTTAGACTAGTTATAATCCTTAAGACTACATGAAATGCTTAACCTAAATGGCATATTAATGATCGTGAACGATGATATATTATGGTATTAATGGGTCATAGTGTGGACTCATCAATTATAGAGGTCCCAAATTTAGTGAACTATTCATGATTAGAATGGAGTAATAAACTTCATAAAAATATGACCACCAATAAACATCAGATTGATTTCTATATAGATGTATTTTTTATGAGAAGTTAAAGTTTTATGAATTTATGTTATTGGTTATGTATAAACCTAAAATGAATTATGTAAAATGGATATAAACTATGAACATAAAAATATTAAATATGTTTTAAATTATCTATATTATGGGGTATAGATAATAGAAACATATAAAAATATACGAAATATACATATATGAGAACCTAGGTCCTCCAATATGTGTATAGCCTATATTTATAAAATAGGTGGCATGAATATATATAGTATGTGACTAAGCACATAAGTTACAAAATCCCCATGGATTGGGAAATATAACTATATACATGTATCCTAAGTTTTGGGATGAATAATTAAGTGTTTATAAATAAGTTTATCAAATCTATATGTAAGTTGTGAATCTCGGTTATAATGAGTGGATTGAACTTTATGTTATGAAAATGATAATTTTTGTACATAGCATTTACTAAAGAAAAATAGATTCTTTGAATGAATTATATTATACCTATATAGTATATAAACTTGCTTGTCATAAATATTGTGTATGGGATTTATATTATAAATTGAGTTCATTCATATATTTGATGGACTAAATGTACGAATAGTAATAATTTTCATAGCTAGTATATGGATTGTACTTGCTAGTAGAAATAATTGCATGAACCTATTGGTTATTATTAATATTATCCAATCTAACATTGATGGTTCTAACTAAGAAGTGAGACAAATTTCACTATCTTAGTTAGCATCACCAATGCTAAATGAAAGTAATTTGATCAAGTGGTGTGTATGAAATTGATTGATCTTTCAGATCAATAGCTATTTGAAAATTTTGGCTAAATTAATATTAGATATACATTGTCATTTAATATGTATGATTTATGCCTTTGTACAATATCATGTTAGATCATATTTTATTTATAATACACATCATGTAGTAGAAATCTTACAGCACATAGGTACTAATATATCTCTCTAGATTCCTACACCGTCACTATCTACCTTTACATTGGTGACTATACTATTGTACTAGTCATGGCTAGATTATATTATGATTACTTTTTTTTGTGAAATTATGATTAATTTCTAGTGATCATTAAATATTATTATTACATGTTATATTCATATAAAATATGAAAATTGGTAACTTGAGTGTGGCTAATGATACCTAACCCATAGGCCCCCCTGCTTGCTTTCATGACCCTCATAGGCATCTTTTCACTGATTCTCAATTATTTGTAACCTTTTAAACTTAATCAAAGCTCAGCTAGATTGCACTTTTCATGATTACTCCATCCCCCTAGGCCCCATCAACTCAGGACAATAGTTCCACACTTGGACTATATCATTGGTGCCACTCCTATCCACTTTCGGTGCTCCTATTCAAATACATTTTTGGCCCTAGTGGTCAACTTCTTATGATTTCCCATTCTTGTTCTTATCATCCTAATGTGATTACATTCAACCCATGACCAATAGATCCTTATAAAATCCCATTCAAAGATCATTTGAAAAGGGTTAACAAATATCACTAGGCAAGTAAGAATACAAGCAAGACTACTCAATAAATCTTCCATATTCTTTGCCTACAGCCAACCAATACACTTACAAGATTATTCAAATCCTTACACCAGTCCTTAGCCACCTCAAACACATTCATTTTTATATTTTTACATATTCATACACTCTATTTCATAAAGCACATCAAGTGGAAGAACTATATATGGCTTGATCCATCTTTGAAGTATTGGTATGTAGGTAGTGTATCCACACAAGGGGTGTGGATACACATTTAGTGAATCTTACACACTCTAACCCCACCTCTTTCTCAAAATTAGTCAAAGTACAATAGAGTATAGGTTTTAAATAGAAATCTAATTTATAAGGAGCTCTACAAACTTCTAGCTATTGAAACTTTATAGACAGGGTCACACAGGTATAGAGAACAAAACCCAAAAAGATCAGATCTCCTAGACAATACCGACAGAGGTAGACTACAATGATAGTGACACTCATATCCACTATCAGTGCTCCTATTCAATCATAAAACAAAGGTCATATCATGGTCTATGATATTATTCCAGTCTTGCATAGTGAATCTCAGACCCTTTCTTAGTCGTATCAATTAGTTTTCAACTAAGTCATATTTTCTCCCTATTATTACTATTTTTAGAAAGGTCAAAATTATAATCTAATTTACACATATTATTAAATTATTTATTACATATTTATTTATTGATTTTAATACTCAAACCCTTTAACTAAATTAGGAATAATACACCAATATTCCTAGCTTACTTGTGTATAGCTTCTCTTCAATTTCTTGTACATAGTCTTCTTCTGATTTATTATGCATAGCTTATATAAAAAATACCAAAAATATTTAAATATTTAAAAATAAAAAAACATGCAAATAATTCAAATAACACAAAAAACATTTTAATTATATGCATTATCCATGCTTTACATTTCTACTACAATGTTAGATTTATATTTGTTGTTTTATGCTATTGTTTGTTGATTTTATCTACATTTCCATGCTTCACTTAATCTTCTTTGAGTGTGTACAGTGATACCCAAATCCTTGATTGTTTCACTCCACCCATTGAGGGGGCATCCTACTTCTATATCGAGACATACATCGATATACACACCCACTAGCACATCTTCTACATGACTATACCATCCAGGTTATGTCATTCCTATACCACACACTCTAGTCATCATGTTGATGTACATTACTTACTAGTTTACACAGATTACTCTAGTGACCCTCACTATTATACAGCACTCACGTATTTTCTTAGCATATACCTAGTCTTGTACTACATGTCTTGCGTATTTTTAAATGCTTGTTTTGATTAGTTAGATGTAGTTGTATTTATGGTTTTTACATGCTTTCATTCCTTTATTTGTGTAGCTAGATGTGATTGTATTTCTTAGTTTTAGTTTTATCTCTTGTATGTGCCTTAATACATTTGCTAATGCCCTTTGCTTCTATTCTTGTGTGTGCCTTAGGACATTTTCCAATGTCTTTTACTTATACTCTTCTATGTAATTGTGGCTTTCACGCCAACCTTACTTATTTCAATTGTATGTGTATGTGGTATTTTAACATACCTTTTATACTTGATTTATAGTTTGAGTGACATGTGCCTATGTCCCTTGCTTGTTTGGCCCCTTGGCCATTTTTGTACACTTCTTGATTCTTGCCTTGTGTGCTTGTTACTTATTTGCTTCTCATTTTTTGCAATTTCATGATCCACATCATGCATTATTTTTATTTTTTGGATGCCATGATAGACATCATGCTCCATCCCTCCATGACAATTAACAACTAACACTTCCAGTTCCAATTTAGTACATTGTACATGTTATTACATTGTTATATCTATCTAGGCATACCCATGTTGATCTAATAATCTCTCAATACAAATTATGTTATATCTTGAGATATAATATCAATTAGCATTTTTATATGATGTATCTTTATAGTATAACAGACTTACAGGGATATTTCTTCTAAGGGAAGTGATTGTAGGGTATTCATTCCTACCCTTAGAAGAGGGGGAAACAAACAGGGATTTTAACACAAAGGTTAGAGCTCCTAACAGTAAAAAATTTAGCTTTCAACACACCCTAAATAATAACCAGTTAGGAAAGACTAGACAAATAGTGAAAATGTCAAAATAGTTACCGAATTTGACCCATGATAATATCACCAAGATTAGACAATGCCACTGGTACCACTACTATCTATTTTTGGTGATCCTATCCAAACAATAGAAAAACTAAAAATTAGAAGTAGGAAAAAAAGTAGGTTTAGCTATAGTTTTTAGTACAACTTTTCTTAGAAAATCTAGATATAGGGAACATCATGCACGATATGATGGCTCTCGCTTCTAGTTTTAGATATGGTAGTTGGTATAACTTCCAAATCAAAATCTATGTTCTAGACACCAGTGATTAGGGGCAATGTATGTGGCACATTTGTTTTCTTTTCTTTCCAAGTTCAGTGTTATCTAGGCATTCTCAACAATTATGTGTCTTATTCTATCTATAGGTGGTTGGCATCATTTCAGAGTGGCTTTCATACAAGCCTCACTTTCACATTTTGAAATGGCTTTCATATAAGCCTAGTTCACTAGTTTTGGAGTGGATTTTATAAAAGCCTAATCTCCATCTTTCGAAGTGGCCAAGAGTGGCCTAGTTTCCAACATACATTCAAATATCCATGCCAATATTTTCAAATTATAGAGCATTCATGGGATTTAGGATCCATCTCACATGGCATACATTTTATACTGATATCATTTTATAGCTTCACTTCATGGGGCAATGATGGAGCCAAAAGACTAGCTAACCTTGGTATTCTTGAGCCACATATTCAAAGGGATTGGACACACAATCCAAACATCGATTATCACATACATGATCACCTAGATTCACTTAGTGGGTGATGATGGAGCCAAAGGGATAGCCTTTGCATTCTTAAGGCACTCTTAAGGAATTGAGCACTCAACTCTATTTATGATATTTCTCTTAGTACAACACACATCCAATATCACTCAGTATCACTCAATATCAAAACAAGTTTTGTATTGGTCCACGTACTTAATGAGGTGTATTCATTATTTTCTCTTCCTCTTTCTCTTACCCAACTTTGGTATGTTTTTATTTTGGATATAGAATATTTAGTAAGAACTGAACTACTCTTTGTTTTCTATTATAGATTTGCACTCCACGGCATATTCTCTCTATTTACACACAACTTCATAGGCTTTACCTTTACAATTAAGTTTAGGTATTATTTATATTTTTCCTTTATCCTAGTATTTCACTTTGTTGCATCACTAGAATAAAGGGGGTGGTAAATGTAGTCATATAAAATATGAAAATTGGTAACTTGAGCATGGCTAATGACACCCAACCCATAGGTCCCTCTTGCTTACTTTCATGACCCTCATAGGTATCTTTTCACTGATTCTCAATCATTTTTAGCCTTCTAGACTTAATCAAAGCTCAGCCAGACTACTCTTTCCATGACTAATCCATCCCCTGGGCCTCGTTAGCTAAGGACAATAATGCCATACTTGGAGTATAGGTTCAGTGCCACTCCTGTTCATTTTAGTGCTCCTATCCAAATGCATTTTGGACTTAATGGTCAGTTTATTCTGATTTCCCATCCTTCCCCTTGTTAGCCTAACATGAATACATTCAACTCATGACCAATAGATCCCTATAAAATCCCATTCAAAGATAATTTGGAAAGGGTTAGTAAATATCACTAAGCAAACAAGAATACAATCAAGACTACTCAAACAATATTTTATATTCTCTACATATAGCCAGCCAATATACTTACAAAATTATTTAAATCCTTACACCAATCCATAGCCACCTCAAGTGCATCTAGTTTAGTATTTTTACATATTTATATACTCTATTGCACAAAGCACATCAAGTGGGAGAACTACATATGGCTTGATCCCTCTTCAGAGTATTAGTATGTAGGCAGTGTGCCCACACAAGGGGTGTGGATACATATTTAGTAAATATTACACATAATAACCCCCCCTCTTTCTCAAAATTGGTCAAATCACAATGGAGTATAGGTTTTGAAAAAAAAATCTCTACATGGAGCTCTATAGACTTTCAGCTACTAAAACTTCATAGATAGGGTCACACAGGCATAGTGAATAAAACCCAAAAATCTCATATCTCATATAAAATAGTAGAAGAGGTGGAATACAACACTAGTGCCACTCCTGTCCACTTTTGATGCTCCTATCCAATCATAAAATGAAGGTCAGATCATGGTCTGTGATAGTGTCCCAATCTTGCACAATGAATCTCAGACCCTATCTTAGTTGTATCAGTTAGTTTTTATCCAAGTCTTATTTTCTCCCTCTTATTACTATTTGTAGAAAGGTCAAAATTTCAATCTAATTTAAACAAATAAATAGATTAATTATTGAATATTTATTTGCTGATTTTACTACTCAGATTCTTTAACTAAATTAGGAATAATACACCAATATTCTCAAATAGGTTAAATCACATGTTTGCTTATGTTAATGTGCTTAGTTTAGTATGTTAAAGATCACTAATTAGATTCTCATGGTGCAATATAATGAAACAATAAGTGTTGAGTAATTTTTTTTTAAATTATTGTATTATTCTATTAAATCCCTATGGGGATGTTACACCAATAACTTCTTAAAGACCTTATAGCTTGCTTCTGGTAAATTAAATTGTCTCCTTGGAGGAGCTAATAATATAATACGCATATTAAGTTGCAAAACTACATTGGCTATGGATTTTTTATCACTCTTGTTCTCATTTGATCATGCTTCATATAGTTTCTTAGATTTTTAGCATGAGAAGTAGAAACAATATTTTGTTCATACTTAAGGTTTTTCATTACCAATAATTTGACCTCTCTTTCCTTAAATGTATGACCTAGTTTTGTAAATGATGGAAAATTCCTTAACATATGGACTTGTGTAAAGGTGGAATCAAAATTCGCTTGAATATAGCTTGAGACTCTTTATCTTTCATAAGATTTATCATTTTATATAGCATGGTCTTATACCTTGGGAATATTTTATAATAGGTTCGTTATATTCTTTCTTGAGTTGAGCAATTTATGCATAATAAATCTTCTCAATTATGTTGATTGAGAAGTGTGTAAGAAAAAAATATGATAATGGATTAAATGCATTAACTTATTGATGTGGTGAATCATAAAACCATATTAGTGTATATTATTTATATTTTCTTGAAAATAAATTGGTCAAAAGCCTATCATTGGACTCATAGTCCAAACATACTACATGAAATTCTCTCAAATGTTGTTCGGGGTCACCTTTTCCATCATAAAAATTAAGCTTAGGTGCCAAAAAAATAGTTCGTAAAGTATATGTTGTGATATTTTAAACCAATGTAGTATGCAAAAAAGGCTATGAATCAAGTGCCTCATTTGGTTTTCAAGCATATTTTTTTCCTAATGTATCACCTTAGTTTGCAGATGGTGAATTTCATGTATAATGGATTTTACATTGGGATAAGAAAAATATGTGATAACCAAAGGTAGTGTCTCTAATGAATGATTAGGAAATTGTACGTTAATTTATTGAAACCTTTGGGTTTCACCCATAGTAAATGGTGGTACAAAACTTAAATCAATCATGTGTAAAAGGGTAAAGAACCCATAGTATTCAAAGTAGCAGATGTATTATTCATGTTTCCACTCATTTTATCCAAACAATTTTGTAAAATTGTATGATAATCATGTGTTATTCACAAATTATTTCATGAATATACTAATAACTTCCACTTTGTTAAGCTCTGGTAGTTCATCACCTTCAAGTGTATGTGTGTCTCTATGTTCATCTTGAGGACAAAGGTGATATTGATCACAATACTCATGCTCTAAAGTAATGTCATGGAATTCTACATGCTCATTTTTTTATTAACATTTAATGTCCTGATACACCCTTGTTATTATTCATGTTATATGTGTTATCAAAAGAAATATGAGTATTCTTAATTGGAATACCACTTAATATATCACTTCTTCTAAGAGAGGTAGCAAAAAAGCTATGAAATAAAAAATTTGAATATTTTTGTGAATAAATAATTTAATAAATTTTAAAAACACTAATACAAAAATTAGAAACTACAAAAAGAAGGAAAAGAACCCTAGAAAAATCTATGGTTAGGGTTTTTAAATATTCACCCAATATGTTATACCAAAAACTAGGAAACTGGGAATATGTTAGATCCTAATTAGATCAAATTTGTTGAGCTAAATTAGGATGTAAAATATAATATTAAATTAAACATTCACTGATTTGTAACTTACTATATTTGGAATGATGCTAAAAATGTAAAATGCAAGAACAAAATAACTTATCTATAAAAATAGATTTCTATTTTAACCTTTAAGGGATTAGTGAATGTAAATATTGTGTTGTTAAAGAGATGTGTATAGTAAAAAAGGGTAGAAATATGCAATAAATACAACCAATGATTTATAATAGAATTGACTTAATTTAACCTTTATAAAAATAATAATAAATAATGTAAATAAGAACTTAGATGAAAAATGATTGAAATGGGAGATCTAGAGGCTGAAAACTAAAATAGGGGTTGGTCTAAGTGTCAAAAATAGGATGCAAGTGTAAAAACCCCTCCTAAACAATATAACCCTGATTAGCTAGTAACACCAAGTGGTTTTAGTGTCCCTATTTTGGTGGTAGCATCCTCTGTGTTGAACAATTCTGAGTTTTTGGGTGTACTTATGTCTAGGTCTATCAATATTATTCCTACATGCACAAGTTTTGATTCTATGTGTATGACCTATTTTAACTAATTTTATATGTAAACCTTAATCCTACATGTTACTAGGACATCCAAATGATATAAGAAATAAATTTTGTTATTATAGGGGTAGGTTAGACATATTCAACACTCCACTATGATGAGAATTGCCTACATACCAATAATTTAAAGAGGGATCAAGCCCAATGTAGTTCTCCCCACCTATGTGTTGGTGCAATTACAAGTGAAGTTAGTATGAATGTTAACATGAGTTCCTTGGAAGTTCTTGAGACTATAAATCTGAGTAATCTAAGCTTATAATGTTGTAGATGGTTGTATGCAGAAGTAGAGAAAAATAGGGATTGATAACATTGATTGTGCACAACTTGTTTTGCATTTATATGTGTAATCTATATCTAATTTCCATCTAGTGGTTAGAGGTCTAAAATTCATATATATATATATATATATATATATATATATATATATATATATATATATATATATATATATATATATATATATATATATATATATATATATTGTTCTAGTGCTTTTGTAGGTGTGAAAAGTGGTCTAGCCTAACCCTAGGTGGTATTATATTTGAAAATATATATGTTAGTGGAAAAGGGAGGGAAAGGACAATAGCACAAAAATTGGGACACTAATGCCATGTGGTGCTACTATACTTATTATGGTGTTAGTGTCCAGATGGCAAAACCTGAGGCACAAAAGGCCAAGATGTTAAGATGAGGGTTTGGGACTTTTTTAAGGTTGTTTAGGGATGTCTATGGCTTGCATGAAGGCTGGTTAAGTGTGAAAATAGGCCATAAGATAGGTATAGGGATAAGCTAAGGATAGGTGGTCTCAAGTAGCAGTCTCAACAATCAAGTGTCATTTTTAGATGATTACATTTGCTCCACATTTATTCTATAAATGCAATAAAGTGAAATGACTAGGATAAAGGAAAAGGAAGTATACATGGACTTACCTAAGAGGATAATCCCATGGATATATATTTGAGTATGTGAAGCATGATACATTGTGTGTCCTACAAATGAAACATGCATAGAGCAGTCCCTACTTAAGTGATATCAACATCAAAGACACAACTGAGTAAAGAGACAAAACTAAGTAAAGAGATAAAATTGTGTAAAGAGATACGAGAGAGGAAAGAAATGAATACACCTCAATAAGTACATGAACCAATGCATAAACCTAGTGATAACCTCTTTGTGTGCATGTATCTTGGATTGAGTTAATGGCTTGCTCAATCACCATGTGTGGGTGGCTCAATAACTCAGTCCAGTTTTGACTCCATCATTGCCCACCCCTACTTGGTGGATCATGACTTATGAATAGCTTAGATTGAATTGATGGTGTGTCTAACCCTCTTATGTAGGTGTTTTAATAACTCAATTAGACTATGACTCCATAATTCCCTACCCATGTGTAGTAGATGCATATGAAATTAAAACTATGCAATGTAACTGGAAATGTGTAACTAGAGATGTCAGTTATGTGTCCACTTGGTTATATTAGGCAACTCTGAGCCACTTGAGAATGCCAACCACTATAGATGGAGTAAAGCATGAATTTGGTGTGTAACCTAGAACATGTGTCTGAATGTGTATAGTGTAGAGAAAGGCATGGTGTTTTTCATTCCATCTAATTAATTGGTGTATAAGTGAGCATAAAAAAATAATGTGCCATGCACATGTCCCTAAATTTGATATCTGAGCATATGGATTATGGACTGAGTTGTAATAATTTGTATCTAATTATCAAAACTGACATAGAAATGACTATGCCATGCATGATGCTCCTAATCTACACAAACTGGTATAAATCTAAGCTAAACTGAGCCAAAATTGATAATATATAATTGAATCTATGCAAACCTAAACTATACCTATAATATTTTTTAAGTCAATCTATAATTTTTTAAAACTAACGCTACTGGATAGTAATGTCATAGCTTCAATAGTAGTGTTATGTAATGTTAGTGTCCCAATTTAGGCACTAATGTTTGATTATTCAAAAAAAATTACAACTGTAAATGTTCTCTATGTCATTATTTTCCACTGTGTTTTTCTAAGATTGATTTTTGTATTCTGAACCTATGTGCTGAAAATTATACTCCGAGTGCATTTTGATAGCTTGATCTTTGTGACAAACCCCTGTGAATGCCCCCTATTTTGAGGAGAGTTGTTGAACATGTGAAAAAATTATCTTTAAAATAAAAATATTTGTAAAATGTATGTTATCTAGAGAATTTATGATATCTATGTAATAAACCAATATAATGTGCATACATAACATCAGAATGTAAGATAATTTTAGCATAAGCTTGTAATGTGTAATATATGTTAGGTCTAACATTCATAGGGCTATCAAGATAGATGTAACAATGTATATGAATAACAAATATGACTAATAACTAAGTAGCTACCTAGAGGATGGGGCATGATGTCCATCATGACACCCAAGTAGGAAGGGGAAATATATGAAATCCCTCATAGCATCTAAAACTAGAGTATGTAACATGCAAGAGACAAGTGTCATGGCCATGACACATATAAAAAAACATACATACAACACACATGAGACATGAAAAGTAGGCTAAGGGGACAAAATACAAGGGACATAGGATCATGCCACTAAATTTGAGAGAGTAATACGTATAAAAACATGTTAAAATATCCATATATGCAAATATTAAGCTAGCTTAGATCCACATAGAAGGACATGTTAAAATGTCTGCATACATAATTAGGAAAGTAGACACAAGGACATGGGCACATGTCCAAAGTATGCATATAGTGAAAATAATTGGCATAGATCCATAGAGAAATGACATATTCAAATTTCTTTGAATAGAATAAGCATAAAGATACAATCAATTATAAACTAGGAAAGCTGGAAATGAAAGTATGCATGAACATGTGGTACAAAATTGTATAATAGCTAAGATGTACATAAGCTAAGTCTAAAGTAGTAGTAGTTAGTAAAAAATATGAGAAGGTGTATCATGATCAATTTCAATATATAACAATGTTAAATTTGTGATGTAGAGTTTATAAAGATGTAACCTGGTAATCAAAATTTTGTATAGGGTGCCTCCAAATGGTCAAAAAATTCAAATGATGAACCTATGTATCTATGTATATGCTCCCAGTGGGTAGATAATAAAAAATTTGGATCGGTGTAGATAATAAAAAAAATTGGATTGTAATCTACAAACACTTGAAAAGAATAAGTGAAGCATGTATGTATGATAAAAAATAATTATAGTAATATAGCTAGCATATGTAGTGTCTATAAAATATAAAAACTGTAAACATAACAATGCCTAAAATATATATATATATATATATATATATATATAGTAAATATTTGAATATTTTTGTGTTTTTGACATATTATATTATTTTTGTATTTTTTAGATATAACCTATGTACAAGTAACATGAAAAATGATATTATATACAAGGAAAAAAAATAAGGCAAGTATGTACAAGAAGGGAGGAACAATACTAATCGATGAGTCTCATGGGAGACTCATTATTAATGTGTCATGTGTCAAATAAAGGAACAATGATCATGTGTGTTGTATAAAAAGGTAATTAATGTCCTAGAACCTATTATACTAAGTGATTTATAGTTGGCACTACCTGTGAAGTGGTGCTAGGAATCTGTGAAACTGACTGTGCTATCCTATGAACTATAGGGGTCTTAAGTACCCATATGGTATAATATGTGGTAGATGGCATAGGTTCCCTATGATGATAACTATGGGAACTCAATAATACTAATCTCAAGAGAAACAGAGTATAGGGAGGCCCTCTATAATCTGCAACATATCTCTAATGCATGGGTCTCTCTAATAATGGTCTCCATGGAAGAGTATGTGTATGTCATAACATTGTAGGAGTAGACCGCACTTATACTAGTGTCTCAACTAAACTATGTGGTGTACTGAGAAGAAATATGCTCAAAGTCGTAACTAGTAACTGTGGTATGACTACCTATGGGATAGGTAGAGGATATTCATATGAAAGATATTCAACTTTCCTCACTTGATTAGCATGTATATATTTAAGTCATTTGTGAACAATGAATGGTATGAATTATAACTTTTGTATCCATGGCCTACCCAATAATATGTCAAATGTGTCCGAAGTAGCTACCACTAATAATCTAGTGGCAACATGTGCTGGTCTAACCTATAGTGGAAGTATAATATCCCCAATAGAACTTTGAACATGGCCACTTAAACCACAAATAACTATCTTTAGGAGATATATCCTGATCTAAATACTCTCCAAATTTTGTAGAAGTGTGATAGTACACATGTTAATACTTGACCAATTATCAACCATAACACTCTAAACAGGATGATGATCTATGTAGGCTTGTACAAAGAGTGCATATAAATATGATTCATCATCAATAATCTCTTGCTATGATAAAGTGATGAGTGGTCTAGCTAGTATAGTATGATACACACCTATGATATTGTGTATGGGGTGTGCATCCTATGTAGTAGTGTGATATGATGTCAATGGTGGATGTCCTTGATACGTATAGTGAACACCTAAAGTGCCCCTACCTCATTTTTTATAGGCTTTAGAAATGGATCCGAGATATTTTCAATCCCTTAACTTTTATTTGTTAAACTTTGGGTTCCTTTTTGGGTGTTCCCACATCAATTATGTTGGCCTCTATTAAATATTGTATCTTATGTTTCAAGGTGATGCATCAATTTGTAGTGTGTCTTGGTACCCTATGATATTCATAGAGTGCATTAAAATCATATCTTTTAGGAAGAGGTCATGTCATATCAAACTATTTGATGGGAGGGAAAGATATGACATTGTATTTCAGGAGTTTTAAAACACATGCTAGAAATTATGTAAGGTTGGTGAAAATTCTTTATGGAGGAGCTGATAAAACCAGGCAAAGATATGACTCTGAAGTTATGTTGACTGTGGATTTTGGATCACTCTTGTTAATAGTGGCCCTTACTTTGTATGGAGACTTACTATAACTCTTATCAATTGATTATGATCCATATGTATATTTCACTTTACCTATAGAGATAAGCTTGACATCTCTTTCTTTTATTGTATGGCATAAATATGTGAAGGTTGGAAACTTATTGAACAAGATAGCTTCATGTAATTTTGGTAACAGGCTATGTTTGAATATGTCTTGGATCTCTCTATCTACCATGGGGCTAGTTATATTTGCTAATATAGTTTTATATCATAAGATGTATTATATAATAGGCTCATTATCTTTTGGATTCAGTTGTGTTACTTGAGCATATGAGATCTTATCACTGATGTTATTCAAGAAGTGTGCTAAAAATATATATGTCAATGGATTGAATACAGTAATAGATTTATTCAAAAGAACATAGAACCATTGTAAGGCATGGTATTTTATATTGGGTGGGAAAAACTTAGTGAGGATCCGATCATTATACATATAATCCAAACATATTTCATGGAAATATCAAAGATGGTGCACTGGGTCACCCTTACCATCATACAATGTAAGCTTACGTGCCATGAATCTAGATGACAAAGGAGTTGTTTCTATGTGATGTGTCAAAGGTGTATGTAAATCAACATGATAATACAAGGCACATGATGGCTTAGTATCTCCCTACTTAAGATGTGACACCTTAGACTGTAAAGAATCAATCTCATGCATAAGTTATCCATAGGATGCATAGTTGCCAATGAATGTTGTCGAGTTAAAATAGGTTGTTTTACAAGTTGAGTTTACCCCAAAGTAGGTGTTTTAATGCCCAAAATTTCACCCCAAAAAAACCCATAAAAATTCTTATAAATTTGTTTTTCTCGTGCAACACTAAACTTCGCATTAGAGGATAGTTCAATTTTGACACATTTCCAACTAATGCGTACAATAAATATATGCAAGCAAACAACCTCTAAAAACACTCTACCTTTATTTTAACCATTTTAGTACCCATGAGTACTCTTATAAATTTCAACCCTCCAAATGTAAGTGGAATTATCCAAATTTGATGCATCCAGACTTGCCAAGCATACTTTGTCATCAAATTCCAAATTTCATTAAATCACCTAGAAAAGGGAAATGGATAAATTAACCAAAAAATAAATAAAGTAATTTTAAAATTTATTTCATATTATTCTATCTATAGTCTCATTTTATTAACTTTATGATTTGCCTTCCAATGATTGAAACACTAAAATCACTTAGCGTTCAAAAATGAATTTAGCACAGAATTCTGTTCTGCAAGCAATTTCTTGAATAATTCAAGTTTGGAAATGGTCTATTGAAAATAGTAAAATCATTTTAAAATATTAAGAGAGAGTTCTATTATAAATTTAAATATAAAATAAATCATTATAAACTTCTGGTTAAGCCTCGGGACTCCTCTAACTAACTTTACCAACTCCAATTTGAAATGACTTCGAGGGCTAAAAATAGAACTTTAGCTATAGAAGATCATCAGAGGCCTCAGGAGATGGGTCCACCAAAATGATTTGGGCTGAGATAGGAAGGTTATGATTGCATGTCCTAATTTTGTTTACATAAAGCTATATCTTGAAAAAAAAAATTCAATTTAAGTAAGGTTTGCTATTTTTAAAAGGTGGAGTCCAAGATCAATTTATTAGATTTGATCAAGTGATAATTACCCATTCACATTAATAAATCTTTATTTTCAAGCTTATTAAATCTATAGATGATTAATCTTGAGGTGATATAAGTTATTATCTACTAACACTACTCAAGACACCAATAAAACAACTATTCCATCTAGGCTCAACAAAACACATAAGTGTAATTCTAAAGTTAATTTACAGATAAGGTTACTTGGCTTTCAATAGCTAAATTTTCAACATCTACTACACTTCAAGAGGGTTATCTTACTAACTTCAAAAGTAAGGCCTTGATCACTTCATTTATTTGTAACCAAATCTTGCTCAATTGATTTATGCATCTTACTCAATTTAACTTTCAAGTACAACATATCATGATATAAAAAGGGATTTGCACATCCGTATTACAAGGTGAAAATTCTTTCTATTATTTATAATTCATCTAACCCAAGTTTTCTATTAATCTAAATTGATTCAAGATATGTTAATTGTTATACTTATCACCCAATTTATATTATACTCTAAGGAATAACTTATTCACATTACTTATCCTCTAGGCCTTAGAAAAGACTAATTAAGCTTCTAGTTCAAATTAATTCCTTTTAAAAGTAAAGTCTCTAGTTACTTCTCATCTCCGAAGAGAATGTTACATAAACTTCTAAGGACTTCATAATCCTAGAACCAACTTAATTAAGCAAATTCAATGACAACCACTGGGTTTGATTTTACCTTGTCTACGTCAAAGTATGCATAATAGTCCCACTATATTGACAGGAGACTACTAGAGAAGGACATCCCACAACTTATGATGCCATACACAATAGAAATTTGGATTCCCAATTTAAACCAATGGTTAAGTCATATCAATCCCCCATTTATTGGTACAATATTAAATGCATCACTCTTACTAGTTCATGAGAAGACTAAAGAGTAGTTTTTTCAAGTATTATACTTAATTAGGAATATCGTATCATTTGGTTACATTACTAAACCCAACATTTTTTTTCTAAGCTTAATTAACAAAGATAATAATTACATATAATAATTTAAGTTTCTCCTACAATTATCTTAGACCATGAAGTTTACCACATGAGTAGATAATTAGGCTCAATTTCATTTAACAGTTTCACATGGTTAAGGATTCTAATATAAAAAATATATATATATTAGGAAAAATGATTATAACTATTAGGATAACACCAACAATAGCTTAATGCTTTTTTGACAAGTAATAGGCATGATTTCGTTCATTATCAAGGAAGACAAAGCATTTCATCCTATACTGACACAATGCAATAATCATACTTCGTAACCTAATATTTTTGAAAATCATATTAACTCAATGTATGATTTGTTCATTTGATATTATCTCTCACAGTACATGTACAATGAAAAAGTGCATCAGCCTAAACTGGCAAGTGAAATCCATTTGCAATCTTCCAAATTAACTAGATAATATATAGATCAACAAGATATAACAATAATGATTTATACTTATGTCTTCATCATTAGACCAACCTAACTCAAGGTTAAAGTATTATACGAGATGTATACTCTTTTAACACTAAGAGAAACATACACAATTTCACATTTCTTTACCATCTAAAAATAATATCACATTTCAATTGTAATAATGAATGAATGTTAATCGTAAAGATATACAAATTTCAACATAAAGGGTTATGGTCATGAAGCAATTAGAATTTTTAGTTGGGTTGAGAAACAAGGAATAAAATAATGCTCTGGGAAAAGGGTATCCAATTAAAGTGATGTTCTTCCATTCAAATAATTATGTCCAAGGTTAAGACTATACAAAAAGGAAAACTAGAATCATAATATTATTTTGCTAATATTGTCCCCACTAAACTCGAACCCAGAAAAAGGAGGATTACCCATTCACAAGTCATCATTTCCCTTTAAATGATAGTATTATAGATAAGATAAACCTTTCTAATTAAAGTACACACTAAATGAACATTTCAATGAATAACTAGGGGAAAGGTCCAAATTGCTATGCATGTTTCAATTGTTGAACAGGGCTTTTGTAAACATGTGCTCTATCAATGAAAAATATTGGTGTGTATAAATAAAGTGCACTAGAGTTGAACATGTAGTATCTAATACTTGTTCAACATTTATTTTATAAAATTAAAAGTAACCAATCACATCTTTATAAGTAAGACTCAAGTGTTGATAATCTAATGCATAACCATTGGTATTCCAAAGGTTAAGTTTTGGTAATAGATCTAAAAAATACATTTTATGACCTCTTGTGGTAGAATCGATTATATAGTAAAATGTATAATATGTTAGACCTTGAAACCTTATTTATAAGTAGTTAAGATGTGTTAAAATTGGTAAATTTTTTGAAACCTAATGTGATGTTATGGCACCTTAATTCATTGTCGTTATCCTACCCCACATTCTACGCTTCCTTATTATTGAAAATATATTTTTTAATTTGCTAGTTACTAAAACGTCTAAATGGCAACCACCTGGTTTTAGAATTAGATGCATAAAAAAAAATTTGAGAAGTTTAACACAAGAAATATAAGTCAAGTAGTTGGCACTCCTGGAAAGAGCATGACCACAATACATATACATTATCAATATGTCTTGTCCAGACCTGGATATAAATGCATATTTGGGTCTATTGAACGTGTAAGGGCTTGTGAGTCTATTGAAATCCTTGACTAAGATGGAATGCGATCTTGCTAAGTTGAAACAGTTGAGATAACAAGAATGGCGATGATTCTACTCTTGGGCTACGTTAAAGAAAAAATAGAATAGAACTTAATATAACACAAAGATTGCAGGCGGCTTTGGAGGCCAAAGACCAGTTAATCATTTTGCACCCTAATTACACTAGACCTAAACTACAGTTGGAACCTAGAGCTCATAACATTTCAAAATAGAGATGAAGGAAATACACCAAAAAAGGATGAAACACAAGCTAAAATCATTGTTGTATATCCATTCAATCATTCATTATTAGAATAACATGAAAGAGGCATCACAAAAATGCACTTGCCTAGTTCCATCTAAACAACTCCTTTCTTTTTCTCTATCTTGAAAACTCTTGAAATCCACCAATCAATGGCTTTCAACTGAAAGTCCTTCACTCCTCACCATGGCACATTTCTCTTCCATCCCCATCACTCAGCACCTTCCTGTTATTTCTGCCTATGTTGACCCCCTTTCCTTTATTGTCGCATCCCCCTATGCTTTTATCTGTCCCCCTCATTAAATGTCATAGGTGACAAGATATGGGTGCCCAAGTTGCATGCCTTACCAATCTAACCTTCCCACACTACCCAATTGACTTGAAGACTACTCACATTTAATCTATTGAGTGCATGAATGATATAAATGAATGAATAATTGAAGGTTCATTAAACGATAAGATAGTTGGGGTATTTGTGGTCCAAAGATATATATATACAACCATTATTACTGATTATAATCGCTAATATTATATTAAATATTAATAAAATTATATATAAGTATATATACTTAAACATCTTAATTATTATATGTGTGTATATGTATATTCTAATAATAAAAACCAGTATTTATTCAAATTATATTATATATTAAATACGTCTTTGTATTTGAATTATAATGTAAGATTAGATTCAAAATGTATACCAAATGATTATATTGGTTTGTCACATGCCATCTTGATTAATTATTCTATTTTTTTCTCGTAATTTTTTGTTAGCAAAAGATAGTGGCATCTATTTAATTACATCAGTGTCTCGGGTTAAGGTTATATCGTATACTAGAGGAAATATAGTTGAGATACTAGCACCTTAAGTCATAGTTGGTGACACTACTCTTTGAAAGTCAACATGGGACAACACACACTAGTCACCCACATAAAGCAGTCATAACATATCTAATGTGATGAATGCATTGAAATTGATAAGGAAATGTTTGGTCACCATGTGGGGTATTACAGGTGTAACATTATTGTTATTTGAAGGAGTACAAGATTGACCATTATTTAATTTTTGAAGTTCTTCATGGATAATATTTATAAGGTCATCTTGCATATCTGAATGTTTGAAAATAAAATCTTGTAATTGTCTTCTATCACTTTCATCAAATCAGTTGTTGAATTCTACCATTGTAGGTTGGGAAGTAGGAAAATAAATTATTGTATATTTTGAATTTTTAAATAAATTTAATCTATGAAATATTTCAAGAATGAAATACTGAAACAAATATAGAGAATTTTAAACTAACATCTGATCATAGAAAACAAAAGGATATAAACCCTAAGAGCATATAAGGCTAAGATTTGAAAAGTATTTGAAGTAAGTCAAGTTTGCCAACTTTTTTTAACTTTTTAGGACTTAATGAATGTAAATCTTACATTGTTAAAGAGATGAGTATAGTAAATTAGGGTAGAAATATGCAATAAATATAGCCACTAATTTGTAACAAAATTGACTTAAGTTGACCTTTATATATAGCAATAAATAATGTAAATATGAACTTAGCTAGAAAATGACTAAAATGAGAGATCTAGAAGTTGTAAACTGAGACAAAGTTTATTCTGAGTGTCATAATTAGGATATAAGTGTCAAACCCCCTCCTAGACAATAGTGCCCTAATTGAATAATAGCACCATGTGACACTAGTGTCCCTATTTTGGTGGTAGTGTCCTCTATGTAGAAATTTTCTAAGCTTTTGGGTACACTTGTGTCTAGGTCTATCAATATTTTTCTATCCATACGAGTTCTAGGTCTTTATGTAAGACCTATTTTGACTAGTTTTATATGCAAACCATAATCTTACATGTTGTTAGGACATCCAGTTGATACAAATAGTAAAGTGTGTTGTAAGTGGGTTAGGATGGGCATCATTAACACCCTAATATGATGAGAGTTGCCTACATACCAATACTTTGAAGAGGGATCAAGCTCGATGTAGTTCTTCCCACATAAGTCTTGGTGTAATTGCAAGTGAAGCTAGTATGAATGTTGACTTGAGTTCCTTGAATGTGATTGAGATGAAAAATCTAAGTAATCTAAGCTTAGAAATGTTGTAGATGGTTATTTGTAGAAGTAGGGAAAAATAAGGATTGATAACCTTGATTGTGTACAACTTGTTCTCAGTTTATATGTGTAATTTGTATCTAATTTCCATCTAGTGGTTATAGAGATAAAAGTCATGTATACATATTATTCTAGTGCTTATGCAAGTGTTAAAAGAGTTCTAGGTTGACCCTAGGTGGTCTTATATTTGAAAAGATATCTGTTGGTGGAAAAAGGAGGGAAAAGAAAGTAATATTAAAATTTGGACACTAGTACCATGTGGCACTACTGTCCTTATTATGGTGTTAGTGTCTAGGTGGAAAAAACTAAGGCATGAAGGGATAAGATGTTAATATGAGGGTTTGGGACTACTTTAGGGATGTTTGTGGTCTGTATGAAGGTTGTATAAGTGTGAAAATAGGCCTTAAGATACATCTAGAAATAAGCTAGGGATAGGTGGTCTCAAGTAGCACTCTTAGCACTCAAATATCATTTTTAAGAGATTATAAATTCCATCTTATAATTAAGACTAAAAAATAGAATATATGAATATTTTGACTAACTATGAATCCAAAATAAGGTTTCACTTTATCTCTATATAAGGCCTTTGTAATTAGACATGGGCAAGGACTACCAGTGTCTTTAGGTAGTGTTGATGTCTTACAGGGGCTAATTTTATGAAATTAATATGGTCAGTTCATATTCACCTATATGGTATATTTGACTATGATGGAGCCCTTGTTCTATCATAAAAATTACTATGTGCCTACTTCTTCTCCAAAACCCTAGCTCAATGATTGAGACAAAAAATGTAATCATGGGGTAAAAGGGGTTAGTGATTGAAGTTTTTATTGACCTCAACACCCCTTATGTTGAGCACTTCTTACATATCAATACTCTAAATTTGGATTAAACTCTATATAGTTATCCCATGCTATGGAGGTGTGTATAAAAGATTGGTGCAAAAATATAAATGTTGGTGCAATCCTATCGTGATTAAATTCTACATGCTAGAATTACACCAACATTTAGATTTTTGCAATAGTATTTTATACACACCACCATATCAGGGGATAACTACATGGAGTTTAATCTATCTTCAGAGTATTGGTATTTATAAAGTGCTCAATACAAGGGGTTTTGAGGTCAAGAAAAACTTCAATCGCTAACCCCTTTTTACGCCATTATTACATTTTTCCTCTCAATCATTGAGATAAGGTTTTGGAGAAGTAGGCACATAGTAATTTTTGTGATAAAACAAGGGCTCCCTCATAGTCAAATAGAAGACATAGGTGAAGGTAAACTCACCATATTAGTTTCGTAAAATTAGCCCCTACAGGACATTAATACTACCTAAAGTCATTGGCACTCTACACCCATGTTTAATACAAAGGCCTTATATATTGACCTTCGAGGTATATGCACACTTATCACAAGTCTACGTGGGTTATGTGGACTCTGAAATGGGAAAAATGTATTCTTTTATCTAAATTTACTATTAGATGTTCTAATCATTTTTCATGTATGAGTCTCTTATGTGTAAAATGGTTTGAAATGTGTCTTTTATTTATAATTTTGGAATTCTTTTGGATAGGGCTTGTTAAACCTATAGGATGACTCGTTACATAAATTTAAATTTGAGAAATAAGTTATTATTTGGGGGGAGGACATGGTAGGTTGAATTGGACACTACTGAAGAGTGGAATTGTCCAAATAAGACAATATTGTCCAAAGAGGAGATAACTAAACTAAAAATTTGGATCAATCTACAAGTGAGTTTAGGTTTCTTAGAATGTTTAATAGGAATATTTTTACATCATTAGTTTTTGTAATAATGGGTCATCCACAATAGAAGTGAAGGAATAATAGTCAAAAGACTATGGAATGAGGCATGAGATAAGCACATATAAGGAGTAGTTACAAGTGCATTATTTTATTTTAAATGTTAATTTATGAGTCTACATTATCACCAAAGCATTTTTGGATTTTTTTTGTTTTATCAATACATGTATAATTTATGGTATAACATGCATTAAAGTCCTCAATTCCTCATTAAGAATTTATGTTTGTTTTGATGGAGGTGATAAATATCCTACAATATGTGCAATTGTAAAATAAGTGATCATCCTCATCCAAGTATTTATAGTATTATATTTTATTACTATTTTTAACAATTTTACATCCTTAAAAGGTTGTTTTAATTTTTAAATGATTCCATTTAAAATAGATGTTTGGTGGGGAGGATGATTTTTCCTTGTTCAATTATTTATTTTAAATCAAAACAACTATTTGTTGAATGCCATAGCATTTCATGGTAAATATTTTGGTTTATGATTTTCAAATGAATTATGCATAGGAGTAAATTGATCAAATTCTTGTCCACTAAGTCTTGAAGTATGATATACTTATGTTTGAAAAATCCAAGTGATTAGGTTGTATTTAGTTTCATGCTTGGTGCTAAATTATTATTTTTTTCCAAAAAATCAAATAATAATTTAGGTGATTTTTGATTGATAGGTTTGTTTTATTTCTTAAAAGGTGAGGTTTTGTTTTTATGCTTAATCTCTATAAATCAAGAGGCATATTAATAATGTGAGTTAATTATTCACAATCAAGCAACGTATCCTTGAAATTTAGTATAAGGATACTATTAAAAAAATTGCATTTAAACATCACATGGTTGATAAAATAAAGTGCATCTGAAAATGGAAACAAAATGAATATTAGGGTATGATTTTTGTTGGATCTTATTTTAAATATTGAACTTTTTTACATGTCTCTATTGGTCCATTATTAGTGATGTATTTTTCAAATAAAACTTCTTGCAAACCATGAAGTGTACAAAGATCCATTAGGCAAAGACTTAAACCATTATAATGCTTCATTTGTTAATTTTATATAGAATAATTGAAGTAAGACCAATGAAAGATATTAAAAATTAGGTATAAATAGATAAAACTCATGAAGGTAGGATTGAATATCCCCATGACCATCTAATTCTGAATAAGATTTGAATACAAAATGTTATCCCTAAGGTTGGCTTCATATATTTGTTGGTAAAGTGATAAATTATGTAATTCCTCCATATTTTCCTATAGTATGCATCATGATGAGTACCTTATATGTATCAATGGTTTCATTATATCAATAGTTTCATTTAAGGGTTGATCCTTACTATTGATAATGGGTGTATGCATATTACCTTAAATACAAATAGGATCCAAACATTTGGCACAAATCAAAAATATGTTAGGATTACAAGCACACACCTTAAGAGTGTTATTATTAAAGGTATTTTTATTCAAGACCTAGTTAGCTTTATTTATAATTTCATGCACAAAATTAAGGTTTTTAGGAATCCTCTTTCTAAAATATTTTAACAACATAATCATGAACCATTTTGTTCTCTAAAAATGTGACATATTGTAATTTATCATCAAAGAAACACATAACACCTTCATTTATTTCCAAATTTTTCACCATGATTAAATTTATGTAATGAACACTCAAATTTTATGAGGGCCTTAATATATGAATGAGTTGAGAAATATTAGATTGAAAAAATGAAAATCAGATTTGAAAATGATTAGTTGTACCCTAAGAATATAATGGTTTATGAAACCCTAGGTTGAATGTAAGAAACAAAGAAAACCCTAGGTAAAAATTTGCATGATCTAGGTACCTAAATAGAAATTAAGGTTTTGGAATGAAGCATGAATATAAATCAAATATGAAATTAGGCATGAAAGTTTGAAAGAAAAGGGTTATTCTAAACCCTAGATTGAGTGTTGGATATAGTCGGGCTTCACCATTTATGTTTATAATAATTTTCATTTTAATATAAAATATTAATAAACAAGCTCCAATTAAATAAATATAATAATGTACAAATGTAAGCTAAATCAAGGTAATGAATTCTCAAAAAGGTTAATAAATAATCACACATTGATTGTTTTGGAATTCTAAATCTCCATTCCTAATGTGTTGATGATATTTAACATTCTCTTAAGTTTTTGGACCTACACAAGCTTTATAGACAATCCTATCAATGTAAAATTCTATTTAGCACAATCCCAATAGCAACAAGTCTAGCCACATAACTCTAATTCTTGTGTTTTTGGGTGTGTCACTAGAGTTTGAGGTGTGCTTCTATATGGTGTTTAAATATTTATTTTTTATTACCTTTGTCTTATATCTTTTTGATTGTGGATATACCTTCACTTTGCATATGTGCAAGGTATAATTTATTGTGTGATTGATTATTCACTTTGACTTATCTTATATACTCTAAAACAAAAAAAAATCAATCCAGTCTATAAATTTATAAAGAAGCATTAAAAATAATTTACTCCAATGCTTAGAATAATACCTCCACATAGTTCTTGTGGTGTGTGAATGGAAAATCTCGAGTAAAATTTTCAACCTCATCTTCTTTAAAAGTGATCAATGCAACTAGTAAAGTATAATTACCCTCTTCTAGCACAAGGGATGTTATAGAGAGACCAAGATGGATAAATGTCGCAATTATGTAGGATTTGATTCAAAGAAACAAATCATGAGTGGATAATATTGTATCTAAGCTTATACTTTCAAGTAGTGGCATCTCGAATATTCTCCTCTTTCTCTCTCTTGATTCCTAGATGATCAAATAGCTTAGCAAGACTTTGTATTTATAAAATTATTTAAGACAACTAAAGTATGTCAAATAAATTTTTAAAATATAAATGGGAAGTGTTAAGTCTCATGACCACTAGTAAAAAAGAGATGGACCCACAAAATTAAAAAGACAAAAAGTCATATGGATATGAGTTTATTCAAGACAAGTATGTACAACCACAAGTTTATCCAAGAGATAATTCGGGGTCTATTTTTTAGGAAGATCTAGCTAATGGATAAGATGTAGTCCATATATATGATCCAATATCTTATAGATAATCGTTGAGATGTTTTTAAGCTTTATATACCAGTTTGGGCCATCCTAGAAAATAAGTTGAATTGGGATTAAAAAAAGATAATAATGAGGATAATTATAATAAACTATCACATATTTCTTTGGAGTTGGTTGTGATGTGTTTCCTCAACACTACAAGTATTTCAACTCTATCATTTTGAACATGGAAATCAAAAGAACTGTCAATTTGAGATTTATAATTCATAACATTATCATTTTAAGTAATTTTAACATTATTTGTAACCAAACATTTAATAATAAAAGGAACATCAACATCATTTAGAAACACCATTTTATTTTTCAACTTATTGAATTAAATTAAAGGAATTTTAATAACATCAATAAGATTACAATTTATTTTAGAACCTCACATAGTAGGGCTCTTAGATCTAATTAATATAGGTGGCATAAACTTGAAACATATGTAACATGAAATCACCCCAAGGAATGAATAATATGCAATAAAAATAAACTAGGGTTTAAATATAACACACAATGGGTAGGGATAATGATTTCAAACAAATGGAACAAGCCCTAGAATAATTAAATCTACCAAAATGATATAAATATGTAATATTAAAAGGTGTAAGAGAGTTTGTGTTTACAAAAATTTGTTATGGGTAAATGAATTTACATCAAATTACATCATAATGTAAGACATATATTCATAAAATAGTAAATCAAGTCTAATTTAAAAATAATAATATTCTATAGTCAAAAATAAATGACAAGAGGGGATTTTAGAAGATTTGCTTTTTTAGGAATATGGAAATAGTTGTTAGAAATATAAAACATAAAAGGCTCAAAGAGGTGAGATGAAAACAACCTATAAAACATAGATAAACAGATATAATTTTCCAAATTGCCCTCTATTGGTAGAGTGAGGGAATTTTAAGGAACATCAATTCTTTTGTGTCCAACCATATTTTTTTGAAAACGATTTTTTCAATACTATTCATCTATTTTGTGGCTCTAAAAACCTCATTAATATTTATTAAATTATGCATATATCTCTAAGAAATTTGTCTCCTTTGCAAACATGATAAATCATCACATGCCAATAAAAATGAGGGTGTGAATAACAGGTACCAAGGCCAGAACAAATTTCAAAAATAATACTCAATGAAATTTAACAAATGTGTGGATATAATCCTTAGTCCTATATGAATTTTCACACTATAATGAATGAGCATAATGAAATAAATGTTTCATATCTACTCGAAATGCTTGAATAATAATGTTTACTAAATGAAATAGTTTTGTATGGTTTAATATGTACCTGTAATATAATTTTTGGATAAAAATCAATTGGTGCACATTTATCTATAATCTGTTATTAGATAATATTATCAATTAACTATTTAATTAATTGATTTCTGCTAATAATAATTAAATATTATCTCTACTGATAATTTTTATATAGGTAACTACTCTCCAAACCTGTAACCCTAACCCTTTCCTCCCTTTTGATATATATATATATATATATATATATATATATATATATATATATATATATATATATACATATATACATATATATATATATATACATATATATATATATACATATATATACATATATATATATATATGTATATGTATATATATATATGTGTGTGTGTGTGTGTGTGTGTGTGTGTGTGTGTGTGTGTGTGTGTATATGTGTGTGTGTGTGTGTGTGTGTGTGTGTGTGTGTGTGTGTGTGTGTGTGTGTGTGTGTGTGTGTGTTAGAGCATAAAGGGCTAGTGGGAGAAGTACATTGTGGATAAGAATTATTTTTTTAGTACTAGTGAATTTAAGCTAAAGCTTTAATCAAAAGAAGTAATCATGCTACCTAATATAAATTTGTGTATTGTCATGCTATAAGCTTTCATTATATTTATTTATTGCACATATTGTTGGTTTTTGTCTTATGGTAGATACATTTATTCTAGACTACTAAAATAATTTAATATGGTTTTCTAACTATTAGAGGTTCACCTCACGTAGTTTGGTTTTATGGAGCATACAGACCTAATTTCATATCCAAAATAGGTATAAATATTGAATATGTAGTTTTAAATTTTTTTGCATATCAAGTTCTATTTCATTTTATGAGTTGTAATTTTTTCATTTTTTTTGTATCTTGAGTTGTAGACCCAAATTTTAGTGGCTTACATGAAATAACAAATAGTATGCTCTCACATTTCCAATAGGGGATATCTATTAATCATAAATTGAAGAACGTAGTGGGATACTAAGGGTTGAAGTTATTTTTATCATATAATTTCTCTAAGTTAGAAAATCTATTTCAAAAGTTTTAAAACTCTCATAAAGTTTTTGTTATTGAATAATGTGAGATTTGGATATGGAGATAACTAACAAAGATCTAAAGGCCTAATAGAAGCACTCACAAAACAAGAGATAAAAATTTATAGGAATAAATTTTATTCTTATCAAGGATTAAAAAAATATAATGAGAGATTTTTCATGTGCAACAACAATTGCAATGTATGAAGTAGTTTCAAATGAGATTAAAAAGGGGTATTTATGGAAATAGCACTCACCAAACACTCAAGATGGCATAAGATTATGAAAAGTGTCATAATTATATGAAGTGAGACATAAAATAAAAAACACTAAGTAAATTTAAAAGAAAGGGTGTAAAAGGGACCTAAGAATGGAACCAGTTAAGGGAATAACCTTATTCACATGAACACCCCTCCTCCTAAATGAAATTTAGAGGGGAAAATTGTAAAGATGTAAAAATGGGTCTTGAAAACAAGGCCTAATGAGGTACCCATGTAAAAAATGATCCCCTCAAAACATAAGGGAATGATAAAACCCATAGGAACACTCCCCCCCATGAGAGGATGATGGGATAAGATTAGGTGACCCCACTTGAAGCAATGTCCCACAACTGCATAATATATCATAAGTGATGTTACTTACTCTCAGTGAAGGGTTTGGTGAAGATACCTTCAACCTTATCTATTGTAGGATAATACCGAAGAACAATGGCATGCTCTTAAATTAGCTCCCTTATATAGTTCATGTGGATCTCGATTTGTTTGGTCCACTGATGGTGAATCAAGTTCTTTGATATCTATATGGCACCTTGGTTTTCAAAAAAGAGTAAAATTGGTTGAGGAATGATGATTCCAAACTCAGTTAAAATATTATGAATCTAGATAGTATCAGTAGTGGCATTAATAACTCCCTAATACTCAACCTCAATCAAAGAAAGAGCAACAATATGTTTTTTCTTACTCTACCAACTAATGGGGCCATAACTAAAATGAAATTTTTAAGTAGATGCGTACTTATGATCTTTAGTATTCCCAACATAATGAGAATATGTATATCCTGCCAAGTCTGGATTAGTCCCTACTGCATAGTGAATCCCATGTCAAGGAGAGTTTTGGATGTCATTCAAGATGTATTTGGATGCTTTCTAATGAAGATCATTTGCTTTTTGCATAAAGTTTGAGACCATACTAACCACAAAGTAAATTCCAGGTTGAGTGTGAGTCAAATACATGAGGCTCCCAACAATTTGATGATACAATTCGGCATCAATAGTGGATTGGAACACTTCACCTCAATCTTAAAACTTGATAAAAAGGGACTTGGAGCAAGTTTATAATTGGCCATGTGTAATAGAGATAGGATATAAATATCATACTTTGGATAATCAAGATTTATCCCAAAATAAGTATGAGTGATCTCAATACTAAGAAAGTAGTGGAAAAGTCCCAAGTCATTCATAGAAAATCGATCATGGAAAGTAAATTTGAATTGACCAATGATGGATGAAAATCTCTTAGTAATAATTATGTCATCAACATAGAGGAACAAAATAAAAAGAAGTTTTTCCTATTTTCAAATTTAAACATTTAGATCTAAGTGGATTATTGATAATATTATCTAGAAAAGAAACGAATCCATCTTGGCATACCAAGCCCAAAGGGAATGTTTAAGGACATAAATAGACTTACTCAATATACAAACCAATGAAGAATCATGTAAGAACCTCTATCGCTACTCCATGTAAATATCCTATAGAATATACCTATGAATAAATTCACTTTTCACATCCATTTGATGTACAACCCAACCATGAGTTGCAGCAATATCAATATTCAAGCAAATGAAAGTCATCTTAGAAATAGGGGCAAAGGTCATAGTGTAGTCAATACCATGAACTTGTGAGAAACCTTTGGCTACTATCCATGCTTTTAATTCTTCAATAGTCCCATAATTTTCATATTTAGTTTGGTATATCCACTTACATCGAACCATTTTCATTCCTTTAGGAAGGGGGATAAGTTCCGAGGTGTGCTTTCTCATCAAGGAACTACACTCTTTCTCCAATGCTAAATCTCACTCAATAACACATGATGCTTCACAAAAAATTTATGGATCTAAATCAAGGTCAATTTACACATGTGAAATATATTTATGTTGTGGTTAAGTCCTTTGAGTGTCTAGAGAATTCTTGAAAAAGGTGCCTGGTGATCATAGAGTCTATCAAACCCATCAAGGTGATGAACAATATGAGTATGAAGAATTAGAGTTTGTAGGCACTAAATATGACCCATGAAAACGTGGAGTTTAATAATATTCCTTTGATTTATTGTCATTATAATCCATTTTGAAGGGAAGAGGGGAAATATGAGAGGCTAAGGGAGGATATGTTTCCTCGAACTAAACAAAGTTTTTAATGAAAAGTTACTTCGTCTCTATATAAAAGAGCTAATACCACTTGACATCACCAGGATATCTAATAAATAGTCAAGGCTGACTTTGAGATTCCAAGGCCTTGTGCTTCTTTGAATGAATACATACAAATCAAGGGAGCCAAAAACTCAAAAATTCCACACAACTAGTTTCCTACCACACCAAGCTTTAAATTGACTTATGCCTTTCAAGGCATTATGGGGAACTCAATTATGAATTTGAGTACCATAGTTAATGTCTTCAAACCAAAATTATAGATAAAGAGAATGAGAATGAACATGCACTTATTCATTTCCTTCAAGATCATGTTCTTTCGTTTAGCAACACCATTCTATTGTGGTGTGTAGACAGCTGAATGTTGTTATTTCATCCATTCAAGAGTATATAATTGCTCAAGATGATGGTTCACATATTCTCGATCATTATATGTGTGGAGAATATTGATATATTTTCCATATTGCTTCTCAACATGAGCCTTGCATTATTGAAACTAGTTAAAGACTTGACTCTTTTATCTAAGGAAGTAGACCTAAGTATATCAACAATAGTCATCAATGAAGGTGAGGACATAACGGGTATTGCTAAAATACAAGGTAGGACAGGGACCCATGAGATCACTTTGAACCATATCAAGGACTTGTGAATCCTTTGAAGATGTACCTTTGTAAAATTTATATTATGGATGCTTGTGTATGGTATAACCTAAACATACACTATCTAAAAAATAAATAGGAGGAAGTCTTGTGACCATATTATGCGAGCTAAGTTGTTGAATATAGTAGTAGTTAAGATGGCCAAACCACCCATGCTATATTTTATTCACCATGTTTGAATGAGTGAGTAAAGTGGTAGAAGGATAATTATACACAAAGTGGGAGGATGCATATAGCTGAGACTTATTATCAACATGTCCTAATGTAATTAAGGAATTATTCGCAAGATTGTAAATCTCCACTAAATCAGGAAAAAACTAAAATTTCTTACCATTCCCAAGATGGGTGATTTGGTAGATGAAAATAAGGTTGGCATATAAATTACCAACACAAAGAACATTCTCATATCAGAAACCATATGATGTGTAATCCTTGAGTGAAGTATCCATTGCTGTGATTATTTTTCCATTGCTACTAGTGTTTTTCCCTTCCCTTTCTTTGATGTGGAAGAAGTGGAAGGAGATGATTCCTTTATGTAGGATGATGATAAATTGATGTGATTAGTATTAATAAAATGGGTTAAATCATAAATTTTCTTAGCATGAAAATGATTCTCATCATGACCAACTTTCTTGCAATATGAAAAAGTTGGTCTCTCCTTCCTCTGTGAATCCACATTTTTGGAAGATGATTTAGAATTTAGTGGTGTAGGAGAAAATGATTATGTGTGATTTTTTCATGGATTGTGCATTGGTTTATTATATTTATTATTAGACCCTTTCACATGTTTTGGGTGACCCACCACCAAAGCTTGCGACTTAGATGGCTTGATAATGCCCACTATGATAAACTTTTCCTATTCAATCTTCAACATCTTTTAAAATGACTCAAATGAAGGCATAGTGTAGGATTTTTTCATAGTCAATTGATGAGTTTGAAAACTAGAAATAAATGTTGCATATTTAGAATGAAGCTTTCCTAGCACATTGAGAATCAGTTATACATCTTTATTCTTAATACCAAAATATTTGAGTTGTGCTCTTGTTTGTTGGCATTAGTTACATAGTTTTGGATACTATCAAAATGTTTTGGGTCTAGATTAGTGAGATCATTATCAAGTTGATACCCCCTAACCTCATCAGTTTGATTGTATAATTTTTGAATTTTATCCCAAGCCTCCTCAAGTGGTTTAAAATGATCAATATCAAGTGAAACGAATGTACACAAATAGATAAGAGTTTTAGTATTTTCAATGAGCCATGCCATTTTTACCTACGCATCTATTTATTCTAGAATTATTTCATCTATGTAGTGATAATATCCTTTACCCATTAAATCACTCCATGCGTGTGATTTCTAATTTATATAGTTGTATGGATTTAATAGAGTAAATTTAGGATTACACATGTCAAAATTTTAAGAGCATAAGGGAGAACTCAAATAAAATGGGCACAATCATACACCAAAACCCATGAAATGACTCAATGATATAACACCCCAAACAAATACGATTTGAAACTTTGTTTTTAGTGTAGTTACAATCACCACTTGAAAAATATAGCAAATTAGTTGTGATCTCAATGATTTAAAATTGCCAAAATAAGGATACAATGTTGAAAGTCCAATTATTTATCATAAGGAGTACAAACTACAATCACCATTGTAAAGTACACAAAAAACCATGCACATTGAAAAAAGAATACACCTTAAAAGGAGTTTGTATGAACCCAAACGAAGTCTTAAAAGGTCAAAAAATGGATAATACCTCAAAAATACCTATGACAAATTAAAATTTGTGGAAATTCTTGACATTAAAATCATAGGCTATTTACACCACCACCTAGAGTGTAGAAAAATTGCCAAAACAAAAATAAATTGCTTGAAAAAAGGAGGTTGGGAGATCAAGATATCAACCATTGAAATTGAACTACAAATTCAAAAACTAAATTGGATAGGAGGTGTAAATTTTCAAATCTTTACCACCAACTTTAGTATAACTACCACCAAATCTATAGGTTTGTAATATTTAACCACAACCAAATGAATGGTTTGATGTATTTTCCTTTTTTAAAAGTTTGAAATAGCGTTAGTAAAATTGTAATTTATATTATATTTATTAATTAAATTCATAATTTAAAAATTTTACTATAAATAATAGAAATAGGAACACAAAACCTAGAATTTTTTTGATTGAGGTACACTTCATAAAAATTTGAAGAAGAAAAGACATTTTCTTTTAAATGGATATGTAGGCTATGCAGCGAAACAACTGATACAATTTTTTTTACAACAATATCACAATGATCTCAAATATTTCTTACAACTAACTTGGATAATAAATTTTTAAAAATAAGATCATATTTCATGTATGGTAAGAAAACTAGATCTAATTGGTATAAAAAGAAAATTGTAAGAAAAAAAGTTAAAATTTTACAAAAAAAACCTTACATGTAGCTTGAATTTGGTGATGTAGTATGTAGCCAATATGTAGTATGGTAGGTATGGATCTATATTGGGGTACATAACACATATTCCTATTACATAAGATGCAATAAGAACATATTATGCATACAAGGGGAACACAGGTATAACATGCAAAAAAAGTCAATGCACAAGTGCAACACATAAAATATGTAGGCCATTATAAGGCACACAAGTATATATACAAAAATCAACTTGTAACAAAAAATCTATAAATTTTCTATAAAAAAAACTATAAATAACTATAAATATGGCCTTTTACAAAAAAACCTTTTAATCTAGCCATTGATATCTAATAGAGACAAAATAAGAAATAGAACTAAGTTTCTCGGACACCCTAGATGCAATAGTGAGCTTAGATTTTCTCCATCAAACTCTAGAATTTTTTATTGTAATAAAAACACACAAGGAACCCCCCAAAATCTAATATTCCTTTCACACCTTTTTGATTATAAGGTCCATCCTTAAAAGGATGTAAGAGAAGAACATACTCAATGCTTATAGAGAATACTTGATCTAGAATCATTGATATCCTAAGAGGATATCTAGGGCACTTCACCTACTCTGATACCATGTGATATTTAGTATGAATATAACCAACAATTATCTAAAGGCCTAATGGAATCACTCACAAAATAAGATATCAAATTTGATAAGAATAAACTATAATCATATCGAGGATGCAAAAAGATAATGAGAGAGTTTTCATTTGTAGTGAATATTACAAAGAATGAATTGGTTTCAAATAAATTTACAATGGGGTATTTATGGAAATAACACTCACCAACCACTTACCAATATGTCAAAGGATTATGATAAGTGCCATAACCATATGAGGTGAGACATAAAACAAAAAACCTATGTAAACTTAAATGGAAGAGTGTGAAAGGGACCCAAGAGTGGAACCAATTGGGGAAATAACCCAATTCACATAAATAAATAAATAAGAGTGACATTATCAATTTATAAGGTGTGGGGATTTCTCCCATTACCCAATCCTCAAACAACGATGTATATATACTTTATATTCCACATACCTCATGATATATCTAAAGTGTCTAGGATATTTTTGTTTTATTCCAATAGGAAGCCATCAATGCATTAGTAATAAATTAGCCTCAATAAGTTAATATGTTTTTACCTTACAAATAAGATAGTTTAGCTACATGTATGATGGAACCTTTCGTAATTATTAACCTTTTAGCATGTTCACTATTAATGCCTAGGATTTATATGTCAAAGAGCTTACATATCACAAACACTCAACCTAATAATTCCAAAACAATCATGGTTAAATTTAGTAAGCCTACGCATAGCTTCAATTCTCTTTAAATTTTTAGTATTCCTATTTTGGGTTCAATTTCAAAATAACACACTAAAATGGAAATGCATAGGACGTATTTGGCATAAAATTGGTTATTCGTAGATAACTTTTGACTTGTGTGGAATTTGATAGTTTTAATTGAAAAGTGTTCCAATAAGGACTCAAAAAAATGTTTCCATAGATTAAAACTGTGACTTCACCATTGTAAAAATTATAGAAGATAAATTTCACATAATGTGACTACACTTTTGTGACCCTTTCATCAAATTGGTCATTTTAAAATGTATCTTTGGAGACCTTTTTTAGAAAAAAATGCATTTTGGGTGACTATCCCATTTTTATCCTCTTATTGAAATTATAATCTTCATATGCCACTTTAGATATCATTAAAATAATTTTCTTAGGGTGATTATTTTTACATACAATAAGTTTATATGCTAACAATGGAAGAGAAAAAGACAATCCTCACCAATTTCAACTAATTAACTAGAAAGGGTACATCACGGATCTGCTTCTTAGTAATTATCTTTATAAAATAGCCATGAGTGAAGAAATTGAACTCCTTTTGAACTTTTTAAATCAATCAAATGGAAAAATTGTTGTGATGAAGTAAGAGTAATCATAGCTCGGTTAGTCTCCCTTGAATTGAAGTCTCACTTTCAAGGAGTCATGGAACTTTGGGCAATTTGGAATAACTTAAAAGATCTTTTTGGGACACATGGTAAAATTCGAGCATGTCAAATGTAAAATGAGCTTTGTGATCTTGGAGTTTTTGGTCAAAATTTAGTCGTCCCTACTCAATTTTAATTTTAATTCATGACACACAATGAGATTATTTGGATAGTGCATATGTGGCACTAAAATTTGTAAATTCTATGAGGAAACTAAGATAGAAAAATAAACTTGTTTTCATTGGAAAAATTTGACATGGAAGTAATAAGCAACAAGAATTAGTTGTCAGTGATACTAATGAGGTGTCACAACCCATCTCTCAAATATAATGACCTACCAAAGGAAAATAGAAAGTAAATTCCAAGCCTAAGGGAATTCAATCAACTCTAAAAAATACATCCCCCCATCAGGGCAAAGGCAAATAGAAACAAATTCTACAAAGTGTGTTATAAATTTTGTAGTAAACTACGCCATGTTGAACATTAGTGTTTCAAGAAAATAGCATACTTGGAGGCACGTCCCTCCTTACAAGAATGGAGTAATAGATTTTTCAATAATGAATGTATCACTTGTGTCTAAATGGATTTTAAAATCAAGAACCTCTTTCCCTATTATGCATGATGGCTAATTATTTCACACTCTTGACGAAATATTCATAACTAATTTTTTTGTGGATAATTATAGTCCTTCAGATGTTGAGGGTGAAGGGTCCTTTGAGATGGAGAATGAAATATTTAACAAATTTATCCATGTTCTATAATTTTATACAAACTATAGATACCTAAATTTGGTATTAGATATTTTGGAAACATCAATGTTTTCACACTTTGGCATACTTGAACATTACACACACATTTGACTCTTGTGCACACTTTCCCTCTCTCTATTTACCCACCTATATTCTTGACAACCCTATTTTTTGGATACACATATTCATGATCAAATGATATTTACAAAAAACTTATAAAATAGATATTAGTTTGTCTCCATATCTCAAATCACTAAATTCACTCCCATTACACGATCGGAAACAACTAGAAAATTATGGGTTACCATATGTGTCTACCACTATTGAAAGTGTTTAGGAACACTCAATAAATATTTTAAAAATTGGGAATTCTCTATTATTTTTTCGTATACATTTTTCATGGGTTAGTCATAGCGGTAAATATCAAATAGTTAGCTAAAATACAAATCAATCCTAAGGGTATACTCATTGGGTAACTCAACAATTACTTGATAACTACTTGAGAAATATACTAGCATTCTTTTGAGACATTATCACAAAGGCTTAAATGTTTAAAAACCCATAAAATTAAAATCCATGGAGCCATATCTAATTACACATGTAGGTAATTAGATTGATCATGATGTTACACACACACACAATAGGTGGGATAACTACATTTAGTTTGATCCCATATAAAATTATTTGAATGTATGAAATGTTCAATCACATAGTGGAGAGTGATTGGGGTTTCCAACCCCAACATTCTAACCCCCTTTTCAAGGGCCATATTTTGGTCAAAAGTGTGGTTAGGGCTTCAAAATAAGCAAAATCAAAACAAAGATTAATGTCTAAGATTGAAGGTGAGCACACCCATAGGAAACATCTATAGGTGAAGGTGTAATGGTTTGAGGCATCATAAACATAAAAAATTTATAGGGACACTTCCAATAGAGGAAGGACAATACCAATCACCATACAGGCCTCACTATTACCAACAATGTCCAGGCAAGGGTTGAGATTTAGTTTTATGATTTGAGCAATGACAAAGCATATGCTTAATATTTTTAGAACATGTGATGACTATTATGAGTGATAAAAAACATAAATAATATAACTACATCTAACATTCATTGATTTTTCAATTTTAAATCTTATAAGTGTAATATTAACCTTTTCATTTTCTCAAATTATAGTAATTTATTATTTATATATTGTAAAAAAATATAAATTATTCCATGTTTTACATTATTTGGACCACATTAATCTATAATAATTAAAACATTATGGTGAACCTAATCATTGACTTGAGTACAAAAAGTCCTAGGTTTATTCATCCTTTAGCATTTCATAAATTTTTAGGATTTTAATTATTTCCTCTACTAGAGTGTTGAATTTGAGATCCTATTTTTTAATTTACCCTTGTTTACATAAGTGAAACACTAACATGATTCCAATGGATGCTACTAATTTATATTTGGTTGATCCCAAACTATCGTTTTCATGGTTACATGTTTATTTCCTAAAATACACAATGTGTTTACAATTCATGTAATGAAATGGTTTAAGTTTAGTTATAATGAAACTAAGGATGATATTAAAAATGTTGAAATCTTACCTCTCCTTAATAACACATATTCCCTGAATGTCGAGTATGAAATGATTCTAGTGACTCATCAGAGGAATATGGCATGTATGACCCATTTTGTTCCTCCTCCCTTCAAACCTATTGATAGTGATATCCAACATCCCTAATATAATATTCACCCTAGGATTATCTTAGATACAGAGTTCCATGTTATCACAAAATTAATAGGTAGGGTAAAAAATCTTGTAGGACAAAGTGGAGGTAATCAAAATATCCCCATCTTCCTCCACCACCTAAGGTACTAACTAGTGCAACTAGATATTATGATTTCATAGACAAAATTAATAATACTCCAACCAAAATATCTATATTATGGATTATGAATAGGTTCACTATCTATAAGTACATTATTTATACAAACTATGTGATGCAACCTTACCAACCCAACAATACATTAAAAAATTAATAATACTCCAGCCAAAATATCTATATTATGGCTTATGAATAGGTTCACTATCTATAAGTACATTATTTATACAAACTATGTGATGCAACTTTACCAAACCAACAATACATTAAAGGATAGTGAAGACAATTTATTTTGAGAAAGAAGATTTCGTACTCAACATATTATTGATCAGAAAATTCTAATTTTTATTCAAGCATGGATCCTAAATAATTTATTTAAGCATGTGCTCATAGATAACGGATCGATTTTGAAAATTTGCAATATCACATTTTTTCAATCACTTTTAATCAATATTCATTATATTTATAAATCAGATATGAACATAAGATGTTTTGATAATGTACTTAATAAAGTGTCAGGAACAATTATATTGGACGTCACATGGGATCCTGAAATATTAACTATATCTCAAGTGATTCCTAATCATTTTAATTATAATATACTATTTGTTATACCTTGGACTCGTGTTATGAAAAAAACCATGTCCACTCGACATTAGTTCTTAAAATTTGTGCATGTAGTATGTACGTGTACATTTCCTATAGATAAAAAATATTTCAAGTATTAAAAATTATATTAACCTAATGAAGGGCTTATATTTTAATTCTATGTCCATCACTCCATATTACCTCCATTACATGTCATAGTCATATCATAAAATACAATGAGGTAGGAGAGACATGGAAAGCCAATGAAACTTAGTTGCCTCTAAACATACCATCTAATCAAGAATTAGTAAAATAGCCTTGCATGTGAATGAAACACAAAAGGGGAAGATAAATATTTTGTGATTTTTTTCGATACATAAGATTCTAATTGAATGATATTGACGATGATAGTGATGATGATTACAATGATATCCCAAAGAACATATATGATTATTTGTTTCATCTAAATTTTACACCTATAAGAGTAGGAGAGTACCAAGATAATTCAAACATGGAAATCATTGATAGGTTACGAGGTCTCATTTATGCATAATATAATAATGGGAAGGTACCTCGGTCTTAAAGAAACCAAGATAATACCAACGATGTAGACACATCCCTAGAGGAACCTCTATAAAGTAAGGAAGTAAAGAGTGAATTTTGTATGGTACATTGAGAAATAGATAATGATGCACATTATAATGAAAGAATTGATATAAATACATATTATAATTGAAATATTAGTTATTTAAATGAATCTCTCACAATAAGTGTTCCATTAATACAACACTTAGTAAAATCTACTATGACTCGATCACAAGAAGCAATTGTGCATCCCAAAATGTATCAATGATGAATATCCAACACTTGTGCAAAGTTCAGTGAACAACATAAAGTTCATGGAAATAGAATATTCTCCATATCAAGATAAAACATTAGAAGTAATTGTTTTATAACATAAACTAAATATTATATTACAATTTAATTCACAAGAATTATAGCATGCTTCCTTCCTTTAGATATGGATATATGGCTTGTTTGTCACATCATAAATGGAAAGCATTTTGTAATTATCATTGAATAATTAGACATGGAATAAATAATTGTGATATGCTACCCAAAAAAAAATTAAGACTTGAGGCATTTTTACAATAAAACAATTACAGATTGACGTTATTAAGAATTTGGCTATCACAATTCTATAATCTACCAATACATTTGTTTTTTATGCTCCTTAACATAGAAATTTTGTATGGTTATTAAAAACTATTATAAGATGTTAAAAAATCTACTTGATTGAAATCTCATATCTATCCATTTTAAAATGGAGGTTGTTATGGTAAAGGCGCAACCTAAAGGATTTAATATCTAGGCATAATCCGCTTTCCATATATGCACAGGACATGCAACTAATAGATGATCTAGGTTGAAACATAAGATACAATACTTAATTTATTATAATTCCATTTATCTCAATGATGTTAGTACGCCTATGAATGATTTGGTTACACAACTTAATGTAAATCTTAAGACAATTTTGAATCCATTTATAAAACATGCAGTAGGAAAATAAGGTTGATCATGTTGAGTATGATGATGATGTTGAATATTTTACGATGCATGATCACTTATTTGATTTGAACAATGATGTGTGTGTGTGTGTGTGTGTGTGTGTGTGTGTGTGACTCTTCACCCATGGCATGTGAAATACATATTGATTCGTATAGGACCTATATGTGATCATACCATTGATGTGATCATACCATTGATTTGATCATAGCTTAGTTGGGACATAATTCAATTCAAGAATACAAACAAAATTGAAACATTCAAAAATAGAAAAAATGCAAAAAAACAAATATTCAAAACATACAAAACTAGTTTAGCCTTTATCATAAACCTCTCAATCCCTTGCTTGCCCTTTCACCACCCTTCACCAAAAAAAGAAAAATCATCTCCTCCCCTGCCAAGGAGACAATCAGCTTTAAATACACCCTAACCTTCTCCATGGAAGACTCAATAGGCCAGCGCAACAGAGAACTAGAGCTTTTTTTAGACAAGCTCAAGAATGTTGGGATGGCCATGTCAAACCTTATTACTGATTGGAATTGGTTGAAAGCGGATACGATGAGATTCAAAAATGACTTAGAAGTGGTGTTAAAGATAGAATCTATTATGATAGAAAAGAAGATGGAACCAGTGGAGATTTCTGAAGAATCCCCTGCTAACCAAACCACTTCTCATCATAAAGGGACCCCATGTTAAACTCGGGGTAAGACCATACTCACCTTTGATGAAGGTCCCTTGAAGTGTACCAGGAGTAAATTAAAAAGTTTATACTAAAATAATCTAGCCAAGAGACTGTGGAGGAGTAGGAGACTACTTAGGATAATACTAGCTCCGATGAGCTTTCTAGTACTAGTTAATACTTTGTGGTCTTTTTGATTTTATGGTTTTAGTTTTATTGGCCTATCTGTTTGATTTTGGGTTTTTGGTATGTATATTCTTGGTTAAAGGCCTTCTCTAAACTATTGTCAATCTTCGGTTATTTTTATTTTATACTACTTTTGTTTAAACTAGTTGTTGCATGAGCCCTATAAAACCTTCTTTATTCACCCTATCTAATTAAAAAAAGTACAAAACTAGGACTTATGCATGCCGTTATTCTATTTTACATGTAGTTGGTTAATTTTATTTATCATATACATGATGAATTACATATATAATTTCTATGCACATATTTGTCATAGTATATACGAATGACTGCATGACATACATGTTACATATGATACATTGACATATAGAAGTGTGACATTATTTACACCAAGGGACAACCTTTATTAATTAGGGGCATACCTACAATGGGGTCATTCATAAACTTATATATATATATATATATATATATATATATATATATATATATATATATATATATATATATATATATATCAGAGTAGATTGTTGTACATTTTAGAGTGTTATTTATAATGGATATTGTGTTTGATATATTGGATGATTATATTTATTGATTATGTGAACTAACATTGTGTTTAACACTAAATTGAAGAGTATGGGGTTATAGGGTTAAGAATATATAAATAGTTCAGACATAAGGGTGATAAAATAATCTATAGCAGGCAAATTAATTGAAAAGTCAGATAAATGAATATTTTGAATTATAATACTGAGATTTGTAAAATATATAAAGTAATAAATTCAAAAGATCTTCAATTGATTGTAATACTGAAGAGAAATTGAACTTTTATATTGAGGGATGTTACCATTGGATCTTCAATTGAGTTCACTGTGTGCAAGCAAATCTAGACTAGAAAATAATCAATATTTCTAATCAGTCATCAGATTCTATAAATCGCACTTTTATATTGAGGGATGTTACCATTGGATCCTAACACTACCATCGACGCTAGTGTCTAACTATGATGTAGGTGTCTAGTATGGAATACTGATTATATATCGATGTGACCAACTCTGATGCTCTGGAATTTCTATCACCTTTTTGTTGATGTTTTTAAATTTGGGATATAGGTTGTCATTCTTTGCCAATTGATTAGACCCTAGATTTTCACCCTTCTTCACCCTTAGAATGAGTTTTCTAAAAATGGGTTAGTGGGCTCATGGTGTCAAACTGACCCCAAATACCCCTCTATCAATGGCACTTCCTACATAGACAATACACCAAAGTGGGCCTTAGACTTATGTAGTTCTCCTCTATGTGTCGGTAAGTATGTACACAATGGTGTAATATGCTATATGAATATGCATGCAATGATTTAGTTTTTAATTTGACAAATATCACTCATGGGCTACTTTTCGAATGCTTCAAACTTGAAATATGACTGCTCCTATGCTTGATATGAAAATAACAACAAATAAGACAAAATAACTTAGTTGTATAGTTGATTGATTGAGCTTTTGTAAGTTTTTGCTTGGTATTTTATAGATTGGGAATAAGAACGCTTAGATTTTTATTTATACCACACCTTTTGAAAATATCTCACATTAGGATTAAATAAGAAAAATAGATCAACCCATAGGTTTCGAATCATTTTCAATTTGGATGACAACTGGGTGCTAGTTAAAGATTTGGACACTACCATTAACAATATACATTTATGGCTCATAGTGTCTAAAAGGCTAGAAAATAGGTATGTATCTAAAAATAAAAGTGAAGGATGTTTATCATATTTTAATCTTTTTGTTAGTATGGGAAACATGGATCATCAAAATGATATGTAAGAGATTAAGAGATAAGCATTTTGATATAATGAGATGGTTAATGTGATCATTTCAGCAATGGAGAGATCTAGAACTAAAGGGTAGAGTTCTAATTAATATTTGTTAAATGTACAAGACTAATATGTTAAACATGTTTAGTTTTAGTATCTACATTCCCCCCTTTAATATATTAATGCATAAAGATGAAATTGCTAGTTTAAAGAAAAGAAATGAGTACTTAGGTGTGTATAACACACCTTGCCTTTGATTAGACTTACTTTGAGTGTTTTTTTGGTGTATGAAATGTAACCAAGAGCATGTTATAGAAGAAATAAGTGCATATAATTTGAAATTTTAAATAATTTAAATACTTGAAAATAAAGAGAGCAAGGGAGTACACGTGTGTTGATGCAACCATGTCCTCTTGATGTTTCGACTTGGTAAAGATGCTTCCTTATGAAGTATTGGAGATGGAAAAATTTAGACCTAAATTATTTGAGAGTTGAAGAGTCATATTGGAAGGTATTATTCCCAGAATTTGTTGTGAGGATGAGTTATAACATAGCCATTGAGATCATTATATCTCAATCACTTAACTCAAGTGAGAATATATATATAATCTAGTGTGGGTGAGTGTTTTAATCAACTAATCCTATAAATATGCTGAGATTGGATGATATAATCACTCTAAATTATAATTATATTAAGGTTAAATTATTTAATCACTTCAACCTATAAAATGAACCAACTGCTACAATAGAAAAGGCTCGATAACAATACATCCTAGTGTAATCAATGCATCTTGGTGAATAGTATATTTGGTAAGTTTTGTAATATTTGGTGCAATATCATGAAATATTCACCTCTAATATTTTAGAGTTGGATTAAATGTGTCATAAATTAAAATAACTTTGTTTCAAATCTATGAAAAATTGGTGCAATATATAGGATTCTAACCCAAGTGCATGTTTGAATCATGTAATTGAATTGGAGCTTGTGGAAGTGTAGAGGTCATGTCTTTGTGACATGCCTCCACTGAAATTTGAAGATATTGAGAAAGTTTCTAAGTTTAAAGTTCATTTCTTTATGAATGCCCCCACTAAAATCTATAAACTGTGAAAAATGATGAGGTCATGCTTCTATTACATGTCCCCACTGATATGGACCCCTTTTGAAGTGAGGGAAATAGAAACTGGTAGGTACCTTATCTCAAAAGGATAAGGTATATATAATCTATTTATTATTGATGTAGCATATAGGTATAACATGTATAAATAGATATATCAATGAATCTCACAATATGTGATCACATCAAGTCCTAAGATGCATGATTTGGATCATGGCAATGTCTAGAGAGTGGCAATACAAGTTCAATAAACAATCAAGCTCAAACAATATATCACTTAATTTAATATAAGAGAATGGTCCAATGAGAACACATACAAAGGGAATGTTCAAATGCCACACAATAAAAATGGATGACATATTTAAATGTCCAACCAACAAAGATTGACATATTAAAATGTCCACTCAACATACAATGGCACAGGGGACAACAAGCAAGGAACATATTCAAATGTTCCACAAGCAAGAGAATAGAAAGAAATTAATTACACTCAAGGAAATGACAAATAGATGAATCATAAGTAAACAACATAAGTATATCATACTAGTCCATACATAAATGTGTTGCAAAAATTCTATGTAACATAGCATATAAAGTACACTGAAAGATATAAACATGGATATAAACATGTGTAAGAATTTGTAAATGCTCAAACATGATAATGTATAAATGACCATAAATAATGTACTTGTGAAGGTAAGCTTAGATGTCATGATACTAGGGAGAATTGGGACCAACAATCTCACATACCATTTCAGATTCTCAGATATTGTATGTGGGGACCATTAGTTGTTCAACTAAGAATTGACATTGTGAGGTATTCTATGACATTCTAAGGAGAAACCCAATGGTGGTCATTGCATCTATATATTTGTTACTTGTGCAAGGGACATGTTCAAACTAAATGTGCACAAATTATTGGTTTAAGTTGTCGACCATGTTCTTGTAAGGGATGAGCTTGTTGTCTTTAGTCTGATATTGATTATTGACTTAATAATTAGTTGGGAGTCACCAAAGATAGATAAATGTTGAAAGTTCCACTGGATTGCTAGCTTGACACCTACATGAGTGCTTTGTACTTCGTGATGTTGGTGCAAAGAAAACCAATTATGAAAGCCTTAGGAATGAGATCCCCTTGTGGTGTTAGGAACATAATGCCTACCCCCGATCCATGGGCAATGAAGGATCCATCAAAGTAAAGCTTCCATTCTAGTGACTTATCAAGAGATAAGATCAATTCATCTGGAAATCCAATGACCAAAGGTTGTTTATTTGATAATGGTGCATTTTCCAATTGAACTATGAGGAACTTACCTTTGATAGCTTTCTGATTTGTATATTCAATATCAAACTTTCTAAGCAACGTGACCCATTTTCCCATTCTACGTGTAATAGCTATTTTGATAAAATATATTTGAGAGGATCAATTTTGGCAATAAGTTAAGTTTCATTGTTGACCATGTAGTGTCATATATTTTAGGAAGCAAATACAACAAATAGGAATGTTTTCTCGGTGGGGGTGTAGTTAAATTTGTATTCTACCAAAGTCATGCTTAAATAATAGATAAATATTTCTATTCCCTGGTCATCTTCTTGGGCTAAGAGAGCACCAAGATTAACTATGTTGATGAGAAGTAAAGCAATAGTGTTTTTCCCGAAGTAAGTGGAACTAGTACTGTTGGATTTGCATGGAATTGCTTAAATTATTCAAAAGTCTATTGCCATTAATTGTTTCAAAGGAACAAAATGTCCTTTTTTAGCAAATGTGTAAATGGTTGACCCTTCTCTACCAATTATGATATGAACCATTTGATAGCTTGTAATTTTCCCTGTAGACTATGAAATTGTTTAAGGTTTTAAGGAGGAGGCATGTCGGTGATGTCCTTGAATTTCTCTAGGTCGAATTTGATACCTCTTCTAGAGAGGATGAACCCCAACAATATCCCTGAGGTAACACTGAAGATATACTTTTTAGGATTTAGGCGCACCTTGTTTTCACTTAATATTTCAAAGATCCCATGCAAAATGGCTGGATGTTGCTCTAGTTTTGGACTTACCCAATATGTCATCCTTGTAGTCTTTGACTATGTCATGGAAGATAATAGTCATGGCTCATTGGTAGGTTGCACCTGCATTTTTCAAGTCAAAAAGCATGACTTGATATCAAAGGTTCCCTAAGGTGTAGTCAACATTATTTTGTGTTTATCCTCGAGTGCAATTTAAATTTTATTATAGCCAAAGAAACCATCCATGATAGAAAGCATTCCGTGAGCTATTGTTGAGTCGATGATCATGTACATATTAGGTAAAGGTAAGTCATATTTTGGGTAGGATTTGTTGATGTCACACGTAAATTTGTACAGAGTCTTATCCATGTTGGTTTCTTGTTGACAAACACAATGTTGAATATCCATTCAAAGTAATCAATTAGTTGGATGAACCTAGCATCCAAAAGTTTTTGTATTTCTTCTTTGACAAGAAGGGCCACCTTGGGATGCATTTTCCTAAAAAAATTCTTAACAGGTTTAGTGTCCACATGTACAATGAGATGGTACACCAAAACTGATAGATCCAACCCAAGTATATTAGCGTATGATCAAGCAAAGATGTCTATATTTTTTTTCAGAAAGGCGGTGAAAATTTCATGTTCCATGGGATTGAGATTAGCCCCTAGTTTGATGATTATGGGATTATCTTTTGTACCATTTTCAACATCAATGGTCTCCTCAATAATCAATGTAGAACCATCCACAAACTATGCTAGGGCAAGTGGAAGCATAAGCTCTATGTCCATTAGGTCCCCATTAGACTCATCTTGGTGCCCAAAAATGGGTGTATCTAGTTCTACTATAATGGCAAATGACCATGTGAGGACATCTGGAGATTCCATTAAAATTTAAATGAAGTTTTCTTGTTTAGATGAGCTGAGAGTAGCCCCTGATTCGATGATCTTAAAATTTTCTTTTGCTTTGATAGTGTCTTCAACATTTAACTGAGACCCATTTTGTAGTTGTGTTAACTTAAGGGAAAGGTTGAGTTCCTCGTCTATCGGTGCCTTAGAAAGGTTTTCACTAACAGACACATATTTATTTATTTTTTTATTTATTTTATTGTCTAATATCACCTCAAAGAGATTTTCACTAGGGGAAATTGGTTTTTTATTTTTTGGGTTTTTTGTGACTAAGACACTCTTCTTGCTCCCCAAAGTATGTTGATGTGTTCAATTATATTTTGAATCCCTTTTTTTATCCTTGAGCGAGATGCCATCTCAAATTCCCATGAGTTTTGCAATAGCTATGTCATTTTGAAATAGGTCCAAATATATGTGATTTTTTTTATCCCAATTGATGAGTTCAAGGAATTTGAGTTCAAGATGAATGGTAGGGACGACGATGTCATTTAAAATGTTGGTGGTAACAAGGTCTTCGTAGAAACTATGAAAAGAATTTGGTTTGAGGTCAGTCAAAAACTCCTTGGAAATCATTGAATTGTCACTAATGTCATCAAGTGGATCATACCTAGGTGGCTTGTATCCAATGCCACGATATTCTTGACTTTTTTGCACCTATATAGGTTCTAGGATTCCTTGTTCATGAGGACCAAGTCCCCTTTATAATTCATGATTTTTCATGAGGTTTATTATAGGCTATTGTTTGCTTTGAAATCAAGATTCCAAGTCATCATTGTACAACCGAGAGTCATTGAAGCCTTCGATTTTATTGTCTAAAATAAGATTGGCTTGATGAATGAGGTTTTGCTAAACTGATAGGATATTGGTTATATCTTCCCATTGCCACAACTTCTAGGTTAAATAAGGAGTTTAGTCACATGGAAGGTGTTTTGAAATTTGTATTCTATTCAACCTTTATCAAGGATCCTAATCAGGATGTAGGAGGTGGTTTTTTGGATGTGGATGGCAGGTCATCAATATGGAGGTAGGGTAAGAATCTTGGCATGTCTAGCGCCATTGGTTTATATGTCTTAGAGGGATATTTAGTGATGGGACAATGATCGGCTTTATGATATCACCCGTCCATCAATTTAAAATATTGGAAGGGTTATGGATCACTAAGGATGGCTACTTTCATTCCTAAATGTGTAAACTTGATGAACTGATGGAAGGAGGATGGGACGACTTGCATGGCGTGAATCCATGGTAGCCTAAGGAGTACATTGTATGGGAGATCAAGATTGATGACATGGAGTCGTGTTTGGTGTGTGACATGCCCACCGTGATGGGGAGATGTATGGTGTCAGATGATTCCCACTCAATGTTATCACATGCCTTGATAATGATGGTGTTTAGGTCCAATGTTACTTTGGAGTAACCCAAATGTTTGAGTAATTTCAGTGTGCAAATATTCATTGTTGATACATTATCTACAAGTACCCTCTTGACCTTGTGCTATGGACCGATATGTGGTATGTCGTGTTGGTTAAAGGTGAGTTGATGACTTGAGGATAAGTTTCAAATGAGTTCCTAGAACTGGGATGGGTCGATGTCATTGGAGACTCTTGAATCTTGAAGGGTTTGGTACAATATGTCCTTATGAACAACAAATGTTTTAAGAAGGTCCATGATAGATATTTGGGAAAGAGTCTTCTCAATTTTTTCAATGAGGTTGTATTTTCCTTTGGGGGTAGGCAAAGGAGACCTTTGGAAAATGATTTTGTTGCACCTAGTTTTAATAACAAAATATAGAGCTTTGACCTTGAAGGTGGCAACATGATAGTCTAGGTGTTCTATGTGAGCAACGATTAGATTGTAGGAATGTGACGATTTGTGAAAGTTTACATCATTAGATTGGGTGTTTTGACCTTGACTTACATTACGCAGGAGTCTAATCATGAATTAGAAAGGGATCCTTGTATATCCCCAGTTGTTAATTTTTGGAAGTGGATGCACTACCTTCAAGCTTGATATCTCCATTGTCGATCAAATATTGGATGTAGTTTTTTAGATTACACACCAATTTGATAATGGTCATTGACTTTTTGGAACCCACAATATTCATCCTCTTTGAATATGTCGTCACTTTGAGTTGCACCCTTTGAAGAGGTGTTTCAAGTCTCCTTCTCACTCAATTGACACAATGGGAAGTCTCTACGACTGTGGGTGGCCTATAACTAAAGAGAACCTCCAGAGAGGACTAGCTCCCTTGATGCTACACTTATATTATCACTACACCTACTGAAATTGCAATGAAAAGAGAAAGAGAAAGTTGAAATCAAACAGAAAAATGGGTGATGCACCAAATTGTACGTCTCCTCCTATGGTCTATGAGTTGATAACACAGCTAAACAAGTTTGAATCTAATCACACAACTTCAAACAATTCTCTATCATAAGTATTTCAATATCGAGGTTGTCGTTGATACATCAACTAAGAGAGACAATCAAGAGTCCTAGAATGAGGCACTAATGAAGGTTTTCCACACTTAACATTTGCATGACAACTTGATACACACCATACGACCTACAAAGAGATAACTTACTCACAAATAGGCAAGAATAAAGAGGACAAATGCAAGGAGATTGAACATCAAAACTATCATTCATCAACAATTCACCATAAACACACTAAATGTGAGATGAAGAAAGCAAAATCAGTTTGCATTCACTTCAAAAGTAACAAGTATCAATTTGAATAGGGATTCACCATACTAACTTGGAAAATACTTTACAATGTCTTTTTCAGGAGTATTTCTAGAAGAATGAAGAAAAAAGGAGGATAGACGTGTAAGAAGTCTATCATGACTGTCATCTATCATGAAACCAATTACAATGCCAAGAGAAGGTGAAGAAACAGTCCCATTATTCATCTTCATCATTTGTTTGACTATCTTGATGATGTCCTTCTGGGAGGTGGCTTAGAAGTGGATCTTCATCTCCTATGACTCATATTTCTTCACTTGAAACTGCCCTTTCTTGGTCGGAGGAGTTATAAGTTGTTATCTTGAAACATGGCCTACTTGACCTTCTTGGCATCTCTCTACGCCATTCTTGGTTCTTGAAAATCATCTTACAAATTGTTGAGAGTGACACTTAAGGCCCAAATATCCTCCTATTTTGATCCTTCTCCTTAGAACCTACAACTTCATGTCAAAACTTGTTTGGTCCAATGTGAGGCAATGAGGACAAGTCTATCTCTCATACAAGGTCTAGTATTTGCTTGAAGACTGCCACAACTTGTCAATTTCATGTGGGTCTTGAATAAGATCATATAATCTCTATCTAAACTTATATATCACCTTCAATTGAGTCTTCACAATGTACTTGACAAGAAATTTGGAGAGAGTTGTAGGTATTCTTGCAATAGAAGCTCCATGTGGGATTGAGAAATATATAGGTATTTTGTCCATGTTTCATGACCTCCACACTGATGTTGCAAGTGTTTTAATTCCTCTTATAAATATTCAAGAGCATGTCCAATCTCGAGGAAAGATTGAATAGTCGATAGAGGCCTATTATGCTTCTTTGAGTGTCCTCAACAACATGACTAGTGGACTGCATGTGAAAAGGCTCTCAAAATTGCCTATAGGCAATGAATTAGGCTTTCATATAACATGTAGAAGTTCCCAAGTATGTCATTAGGTGACTATATGGGTGTCATAAGTTTTATTTATGCCATTGGTGACCTTGAGAAGGTATGCAAACTCAGCTCTCTATGCAAATATGAGAACATTCTTCATTACGTTTAATGTTTTGCTTGGAAACCTACTATATCACTATGAGGGCTCTTTGAATGACTAATTGAATGTCATTAAAACCACTTCCTAGGATTGAGAATCCTTTTTAACTATTTAAGAAACTCAAATACCCCCAAACACCATGCAAACCAGTTAGAAAATGCAGTTTTAGGCCTCTTTATTGTACTTTTCCCTCCACACATGCCAATATTATTGATCCAACATATGCCTATGAGGCTTTCAGATGTATTTTATGTGTTTTCAAGGTGTTTCATATGCATTGGAGTCCATTAGAGAGTCATTTACAGTCATTGAGCTCTTTGAGGGCTTTGCAAGGGTTTTAGATTTGTTTATCTTCTTAATAATAGTTCATAAAGTATAGCCTCTTTATTGACTACAAAATGTCATGAATTTGGAGGGAATAGACCCCATCAACATCACCTAATGTAATTTGGCCCCATGCATCTACTCGTTTGACTTCTCATATAAGAAAATTGACCTTCATGAGCTTTGAAGCCCTGTAGGTGAAGGTTGAGATGACTATTTGAGAAAAAAAGGGTTCTAAATGCTTGATTTTGACTTGGAAACACATTATCTAGGCTTGATACATGCCTTATGAGGTATTCAAATGGTTTCCAAAGGATTTGACCCTTTAAAACTCTTATCACTTGTTTTAACCATTGCCAAGGGTTTCTTGACAGTTTAAGGGTTTTGACCCTAATTGCCATATTAGGATGTTTGTTCCTCATTCCAAGGATTCCAATTACTATATAAACTTTATTCATGTATCCTCAAATCTTGAATGAATCTCAAAATCTCGATTTTAACACACAAAGATAGTCTCTCTTTCATGTTTTTGTGTGAAGGCTTGTAGGTGCTTATTTCAAGCTTGAAACCTATTACAGAACTTTTCTTGTATTTGACTCCCATTATTTTTACAACATTAAATGAGATTAAGAGAAATATGAAGTTTGTTCAACTTTTTTGATAACTTTCCCAGGATAAAACCTACAAGATTTGCCAATAAATTCTCACTTTCAGCATGCAAACTTGACACAATCTACTTGTGCATGCATGAATACCTTATTTCTTGCCATATTTTTCTCCTTTCTTGTTTGGAATAGGTTTGAGGTTAGATTCATTAGGTGAATAATATCAAGGAGGTATTGGAAATCTCATCTTTGGTTACAAACTTATTCCTTGTTCCTTCAACACTTGAACCCTGTTTAAGAACACTCAGGGCAATGGCTTTGATACATTGTTACCTGTAGCTTCCCATCAAAGTTGATCATGGAAGGTCTACCAATTGGTTGGATGTTTCCTTAGTTCCCTTTACACTTATCTCTAAATTTCCCAAACTTTTCTTAAGAATGTATTACTCCCCAAACATCAAATTTGCTCACCTACAGGATTGTATTTCTCACACTTGAGGACTATGTGTTTGAATCAATCCTAGAAAGTCACTTTGGGAATGCATGCAAATTGGTTGAGAATGGAATGGATAGTGAGATACTATTACAAATGTATATCAAGTGCTTTGGCTTCTTTCATTACCCCAAAACTCTTTAAAAGTATCAAACAAGCTCAAACTTACTCTCTCTCAACCTTGTAAACTTGTACCTACACATTTCAAGTTCCTCTTTGCATATGAATCTTGTTTGTAGATGGTGTAGGAGGGAAATTTAGGTTTGTATTAGTTTTTACACATCTTACACTTTATTTCAATCATCTTCATGCTAGAAACACCTCACAACCCCAATGAACCTTATCTATCATGTCTAAAACAATAGATCAATGAGATTTTCTTGCTAGTAAAACCATGGCCACTGGGAGTCTGTATCAAGTTTGATATTGCATGGATCATTGGAATTCCAAGAGAAAATTTACAACCATTTCCATGAATTGATCAAACACAGACGTCATTTCAAGAGGAAAACCATGACAGTGGGGTTTAGTAGGGTTTAAGAAGCTGTGAACTTCTTAACAATCATTCATAAAGCTCTGTCGTCTAATCCAAAAACTATTGCCATGGATTTGTGGGGAATATAGGTGGTCAATGTCCCCTAAGATCATTTTTCCTAAAACATCTCCTTTATGAACCAATGTTATTAAATTGAGCCTTCTTCTCTTGCAAGCAACCTGATAGGATACTTGAACAATTTTTTGCTTTATTTGGAGCTGAAATCTCTTTCTCTGCATGATTTTGAGCTTGGTGAGGTTGGAGGAGGTTGTGGGGGGCTGGGAATACTATGCTCAATTTGAAAAATCCTTTCAATGAGACCTCATGATCAAGCTTTACGCTGCATAATCACGTATGGACCTGTCTTCATCAAGAAAGCTTGCCATATTCTGCCAAAATACCTTGTTAGAGATGTGAACTAGATGCCCATAGAGTTCCTCTTGGATTTTATGATGGTGATGTAATGTACCAAGCATATTTTCATCCTCTTTTCCCTATCATTTCTTCATTATACTATGTTTGAAAGTTAGAAAAATAAGCAAATCAGTTTTTTCAAGTGAGTGTATGTTTGAAAAGAAATATTTTGACAATTTGAACAAGTGTACAGGGAAAAAAGACATAAGGTGTTCTTCAACAAGTGTCAAATGACCCCAAAAAGACCTTTTTGACCTCTATGCATGATATTTTCCCTTCATACTTGATGTCTCTTCAAGGGGCTACACTACAACATTGCAACAAGCGATATGACATAACAAATGAAACCTTAATATCTCCAAAAATACCTTAAACTCTCCAAAGACTTGAAATTGCAATGTTCCCATCTTACCAACTTTGCTCTTAGGTCCACTTATCCATCATGGATCATTATGCTTTCCTAGATGTTCACCACCTCATTGTTTTCACCAAGCATCACTTACACCTTGACTTTCACAAACTAACCTTAATTTTTCAAAAGTTGCCTTAAACTTTGCTAAATTGCATTACAAAAGACCTCGTCAAACATCATGGCATGAAACTGATTAGACAAGTTACACATCATAGACCCTATTATCTTAATAAAACCCTGTTTAGACCTTGAGATGACAAACAACACCAAACCATGACACCAAGACAAAATTCTCAACAAGACCATTTCAAGGTTAGATGACTCAGTTACCTGCGATTGAACAATCCTTGATCATGGGTGACTGATTAGCTAATAGTACCATGTAGTTTTTGGTTGGCTCTCATCGAAGGGCTTGGTTTGCAAAAACGCTATCATATTGGTAGCAACCAAACTCTGAAAGATGACTTCCAATGAATCTCCTAGGAGAATATATTGCTTGTGTCTGAAACCATGCTTAGGCTAGCCCCAAGAGATGGTAACACTAGAAGTGTTTTGAATTTATTGAATGTGTTTTGATTCGATTACTCCACCACCAACATCATTCTTATTATTGTTGAATAATTTAGGCTTTTTTGTTTGTGATTGATTTTGTTGATATTTGGAGAATATTTTCACTAAGTGTTTAGTGGTAAGAGACTTCTCAGTCTAAACTCCCTTCTCAATAATCTCATCAAAGGTTGTGTCACAATGCACTTGTATATGGAAATCCATTTCTTGGTTAAGGTTGGTAGTGAAGATGCTGACCAATTGCTTCTCAGGGATAAACCAAGGGAACCTACTTGCCAAGCTCATCCACCATTACAAGAATGAATCAAAAAAAAATCCATTCCATTGTTTTGCATTACACAAGTCTATCATAGTGAGTTCGTGCTTGGCATTATATGATAAATGTTTTATGAACCTTTCAGATAGATCTGCAAAAGTGATTATATATCCCTTAGAAAAATGAAGGAACCATTCCAAGCCATGACTGCCTAGGCTCTGTGGGAATAGTCAAATTATATAAATGTCATTATATGCCACATCTTGACAAGACATATATAAATCTTTGACATGCCCTTGGATCACCCTTTCCATTGTACTTCTCGAACTTGAGTGGTTCAAAATGTGGGTGAAAGGTATTCTGAGCATATCTCTATTGAAAGGAGAAGGGCACAACTCCCCAAATTTATATTTATTGCTTTGATTTCCTCCCTGTAGTCCTTGGAGGTCATATTTCATAGCTTGCCACTCTTGGGAAAATGGCATACCTATAGGTGGTGTTGATGGTGGTTGGATAAAGAATGGCTCAAGGCCATGATTGGTGTTTGATGGTTATTGATTTAATTGTTGGTTTTGTTGTGAAGGTTTGGATATTTTAGGACTAATGTGAGAGGCTAAGTTTGCCAACTGTTGAGTATGATTTTGGATGTGGTTGAACACAACTCGATTCTGATATTTTTGGAGTTGGTTTGCTAGAGTAGATTTCCCTTTGTCGTGAGGTACATTAGGATTATGATTTCAGCTAGTGGATGAAATGTTTTGATCAATGGAGTAGTTTGAAGTAGCTTGACACAGATTTTGGATGGTGTGGTCTTTCTTTTTTAAGATGTGGCTTAGGTTCTCGGGATTATAATCTATACGAATTCATTCTCCTATCTCAACTAGTCATAGAAGGAGGTCATCCTTGTTTTTTTATAAATATTGGTCAATTTGGACTCTACCTTGATTGATTTTAAACAAATCATTGCATTCATCATTATATTTGCTTTGATTAACAAGGCTAATAGTATCATCATCGTGAAAGTGTTCTTGATCAAAGTGGAACGAATTATGACTCTTTCTCACTCAATGGACAAAATCTCCTTAGGCTATTGAAGCTTGTTAGAAATGGAGAGGGGTTCAATTTACAGATTTTTGATGGGCTAAATGGATGGTTGGATTTGATTTGAAATGGAGGGCTAAGATTGAGTCAATGTCCTTGTTCAATTAGGGGAGTTAGATATTGAATGGAGGTTGAGAAGATAATGATTCGCTTTTATGAGGAGTGGGCTTGATTACACTTTTCTTATTGTCTTAGATTTTGAGGATTTGATGACTTGATATGAGATTTGATGATTTGATTTAATTGATTTTCCATTATTTTTAAATTTTAGATTTTAGATTGTACATGAATTTTATTATTAGTATTAATCAACTAGCTAATAGTGATTAATTAGTTGATTAACCCAATAGGTGATTTTAGTGGGATTGGGTAAGGTCATGATATGATTATGAGAGTGTGATTAATTGATTGGGGATGACGATATGATGGAGGTGGATTGGCTATGAATGTGTTTACGATGAGATTAGGGTGGATAAGGAATGATAGAATTGGGGATGTGATGGTGACCAAATGATGTCTACAAGTCTTTATCAAAATTATTCTAGGAGACAATAGGTTGTTAGATGGTGTTAAAATTTGGAATGTTAAAGAGATCAAGGCAAAAAAAATTTAAAAAAAATAAAAATTCAGTTGAATTATATTAAAAAATTGTAAGCTAATCATACAAAAAATTGAGTGGAAGAAATCACACTCCAAGTCACATCAGTAGAAGACGGGAAATTGCATCCGCTTAATACAATTCAAAAAAACTTTTCCACCAAAAAAGTGACAAAGCCAAAGAACTATAAAGAAGAACTATAAAGCACAATACACATTAACCAATAAAAGCAAAGATGAAGGATGGAGGAGGAGGTGGGGGATCCTCCAACTTGTCACCCCATCTTCCCTAGTGCCTAGAAGTCGATGGGTTTGTAGCATCAATTACAGAACCCCAACCATATTTATCCTTATCCTTTTTTTTATCTTCAGCGTTGTCCAACTTGGTAGGAGAAATTGTAAGGGCCAAGTGTGGAAACTTCTCTTGCGGTGATGCAAATCACCCAAAATGCCCAACACCACCCTTTTTGCCATCCCCATTGGTACTTTTGTTGTCATCATCACAACCACTACCACTAGTACAAGTTCTATGGCCACGAGTATGAAATCTTGGGGATGGGAAACGTCTCTGGGGAGAACAACTACTGCACTAGTTACATGATTGATTCTTACCTCAATACTCATGTCTACAGTCCCATGGGGGTGAATAGTGACAAGGGGAGCCCATAAGGACTCTGATAACTTCTCAAGAGGCAACACCCTAATGGTCAAGCAAGGTCTGGAGATGGGTAAGCTCCATATGCACTTTTTTAGCATGTACTTGAATGTGTAACATAACATTATATAGCATAATAACCCTGTTAGTAATGGAAATAAATCCCCCAATGGAGTTTGGTGAAAAATAGTCCCATTTCTATTTTTATAAAATTGAAAGAGAATTTCAACTCGGAAAATATGTCAAATTTGTGAAATTTTTGCAATAATCATGGCCAAGTCCCCAAAAATCACCAACTTCTAGAGAAATGTTTAACCCTAAAATCATTTAGGTGATCTTATTGTTAGCCCTAGATTTGATTAAAGGGGTATATACAAATGAAATGGCACAAAGTTGATAATCATCTAGATCTATAGCAGTTCAATTAGATGCTAAACTCAGATATACGCATATGTTGGATACATAAAATTGAAATAGTCTAAATATAAAAAGTATAATTATGTTATGGAAATGACAAAGTAATATATTTAGCTTTTTATGATGTTAATACAGTTCTAAATCTTGAACAAGTAGGAATCAGACTAGAAGACAATGTCAGATTCTAGATATGATGCTTTTGGAGATCTAGGCACTAACACCAGCATGGGATAGTTGCATTGACGCTACTATCTGAGTTCAATGCAAGTGTCATATATGAAAATTTTGTTGAAAAATGATGCAACCACCTAGATGCTTATGGATTTTTCTTTGCCTTCACTCTAATGCATTTAGATCTGGATCATGGACTACTACTTGTAAAATGACAAAACCCTAGTTTTCTATTTTCATTGTGACCTTGGACAAAAAAGAGTTAGTGGGCACACAGTGTCAAGTTGACCCCAAAGACCACACTATCATAGGGCACTACTGACTAGCCAATACTCTAGAAGAGGACCTTAGACTTATGTAATTCTCCCTTATGTGTTGGCTTGTGTGTGAATCATGTAATATATGAAAATCAAGAACAATAGTGACCTAACTTGTAACTTGGCAAATCAGACTCTTGGGCTACTCATTTAATGCTTCAGACATGTAGTTGTGTTGTGCATATGACTAGTGTGAAAATAGGAAAGCTTTGTTCAATTAAATACTTGATAGAGTGTTTTTGATAAGTTGTCTTAGTCTCTTTGATCTTTTGTTAAGTTGTTTTATTCTGTAAGTTATGAATAAATAAGGGTTGATCTTATATTTATATCAATATATTTAAAATAATAACTCGCATTAAAACACTTAAGCCGACCACTAAAATATGTTTCATTTGTAAATTGGATGACTTTAGAGCACTAGACACTTGCACTAATTTTGACATTAGTGTATGTCCCAGATGTTAATGTTCAAGGAGCAGAAAAGTAGGTACAGGCTCAAACCCTATAAAGGTAAAAGATAAATTCATTTTCGTATTATGGGCAAGATATAAGCCCTGGATAATCAGTATAAGACTGATCCGACTAAGAGATATAGGCCAAGGGATACAAAATATCATAGATACGAGAGTGGGAAACATCTAGAACTAAGAGGAACAACGAAAGTTTGAGTTTGTCAAATGTACAACACTAAGGTGTCATATAATCATAAAATAGTATCTATATTTGTCCCCCTTTAATATAATAATAAAATTGTTAGTTTAAAAGAAAGAAATGTGTCCATGGATGTGTATGCACATCTTATCTTTGTGTGTGCTCAACTCAAGTGCTTTGTTAATGACTGACCTGCAACCAAAATCATGTTACAATATATAATCAATGTAGATAATTTAGAATAGACAGTACTTGAAATAAATTAAAATTGAAAGAGCAAAGTTTAAGAGTACATGTGTTGATGTTACCGCCTTTCCTATTGGCAAGTTGATTTGAAAAATATGTATCATTATAAGGTTATGAAACTAAGATTAGGATAAATTTAGATAAATCTTTTAAATCTCACACACACACACACACACACACACACACACAAAGAGAGAGTTATTGGGAGGCCCATGCCTCCAACTTTGGAGCAAATGTGAGTTGTCACATGGCAGTTGAGATTAGAAAAATCGTGCAACCCAATGATACTTATAACTTGCTAAGGCTAGATGATACAATCAAGTCAACCTGAAAATTTAAAAAGATTGAGTGATTTGATCACCTCAACCATACTAAAAAGTGAACTAATTACTGTAATAAATTGGCTCAATAAAGTTCGTAAAAGTCTGTGAGGTATTAATATGAAAACATTTGTAATGTGGTAATAGTCCATAAAAGAGTTTTAGAATCTGAAACTGATCAGGGTTTTACAATATTAGACACAAATTTCATAGCATATACCCCTTAGATATGTCTCATGTTGAAACTGTGTATAACAAGTACCAATGTATAAATTTTTGTAACTATGAATCTGAATCATATAACTGTGTTTTGATCAATTTGAAAAATCATGCCCCCACTATATATGGAGAAATCTGAAAACTGATATACGTACCAATGACTAGAACATGTTTTCAAAACATGCCCCATTGTAATTTGGAAATGTTGAATACCGAATGGGTGTGGAGAACATGCTTCCAAAAAATGACCCCATTGAATCTAAGAGTTGTAAATATGTGAAATCCATGCCCATATGACATGCCCCCACTAAATTTGAAAACTAATATAAGTACCATATACTGAATGAATGTAAAGAACATGCTTCCAAAGCATGGCCCCATTAAATCTAAGAATTGTGTCAAGTGTGGAGAACATCCCTCAATGACATGCCCCCACTAATATGCCACCCCCTTAAAGTGAAGGAAAGATAAGAACTAGTAGTTACTTCACCTCAAAAAGATGAGACAACTATATAATATGTGAATGTAACCATGTAGCATATAGAAGGAACATCTCTAGGTAGATATAGCATTGAAGTGCATAGAATCAATGTAATCACATGTAAGCCTAAGATGCATGATAAATATCATAACGACGTCTAGATAGCAACATTACAAGTTCAAAAATAAAATCAAGCATGCACACAACAACACTTAAAATCAAATAAAAAAGCAATGGTTCAAGGAGTCCGTCAACAAAGGACATGTACATAGAACCAATGTGATCACATGTAGGCCTAAGATACATGATAAAGATCATGGCGAACTCTGGATAATAACAATACAAGTTCGACAAACAAATCAAACATACACACAAGAACACTCAAAATCAAGTCAAAACATAATGGTCCAAAGGGACCGCAACCACGGGGCATGTTCAAATATCGCATGCTTGAAGGAACATGACTTAGTTAAATGTCCATAAAGGCAAGGATGACATATTCAAATGTCCATACAATAAACAATAACATATGCAAATGTCAATGAAATCATACATAGGCATGAGGACCGCAAGCAAAGGTGCATATTCAAATGCTTCAAAATGCAAGATAGTCAAGGAAATACATAAAGTAAAGCATAAACAACCAACATAAATATATCATAGTAACCCATGAATCAAATGCATTAAAAAAAAATGTTGAGTGTATAGCATATCAAGTACCATGTGTAAGGTATAATCATGGATAAAAACGTATAAGTACATATGTAAGCTCAAACATGATAATGAAATGTGATCATTGAACCATATAACATGTATGTATCAAGATCAAAAAAAATATGCCCATAATATCTACATGACATGAGTAGATGGAAGGCCCAACATCCAAAATAAGAATAGATCATATATATGTGTATCCATATATCACATTCAAAGAAGTGTGAAACGTGTATATAAGAGTAACTAAATATGTTATCCATCAACATGAAACTAACACATAATGTCAGGATTATGGAGCACACAATTGATTACCTTTGTATAAACAACTAAACATGAAATTTAATTAGAATGCACAAGTAACTAGAATTCAGAAATAACACAGAATATGAGAGACAATACCCAATTGTATTAATATTCTTCCAAAAAAGAATTACAATGAAGAGATGCCACACTCTTCCACACTTTACAGGCTTCCTACACCAAGTGTATAGTAATTCACCTTCAAGAGTTATCTCTCTTAATTACGGTCCTAACACACAACTCAAACACAGAGTTGGTGTTCACCTCCAACCAGTCAGTATCACTACTGTCAGTACCACCAGTAAGTGACAATCACTACCAATCCAATCGAGTACTCCACGTACTCAAAGTAGATTTCTCCTGATCTTACTACATGTTGTGTTGCTGATCTCCCTAATCTTGCTGCCACCTGCAAATCAACTTGGTTTTGCAACACCTGCAAACCTAGACCACGCACACACAAACACCTGCAAATCAATGATCTTACTTACCATATAGATCTCTCTACACCCTAAAGAACCCTTGTCATTGCCTCATCAAGTCCTTATGATTCTCCAAATCAGTACCCTGGTGGATCTTCTACCAAAACTTGCACAACCTGCAGCTCTACCTGATCATACACACTTGGCACCCCTGTGGAACTAGGAGGAGCTACCCTTGTTCTCTTCACACACTGAAGGAGCTAGTCTGCTCAACTCTAACTAGCACTCCTAGAACTAGAAGGAACTACCCTTGCTCTCTTCAAACTGAAAGAACTAACCAAGCTCTCTCAACTAGCTCCAAATTACAATACAGCCCATGGGTCTCTTAAATAGATCCCATACAAACAATAATTAGACATACAGACTCAAGACTTAAATTATTCTTTACATGCAAACACTCGGACCTCCTTAAATTAGACTCAAGTCTAATTCTGAAAACGCATGCAAACTTGAGCCCCCGCACAGGTGACCGACGTCGATCCGTGTCTGTCCACAGACGACCGATGTCGGCTGATCTGTGATCGATGTCGATAGCTTCCTGTTCGCCCCTGACCGACGTCGATTGACCTAACCGACGTCGATTACTGTGACACTTCAGCAACCTCAATTTTCATGTTTGCAATCAGTGAAGCTTTTAGCTCCACAACCTAACAATCTCCCACTTGGAGATAAACAGTTGCATCTGTACCTGTAATAGTACATCGTCTAATTTATTTTCTGTCTTGTATCCCTCTTCAAGTTCAACCTTGAAGACCAACACGGCAAACCGTCGTACCACCAACAGACCCTGTGGTGCTTCTCCCGTCAACCAAATAACCTGCCATATCCACATCTACAAATCCATGTAGAATAGAACTTGACCCTACATAGCATGAATCCCTGCTATTAGTCCCTCTCAGATACCTGAGAATCCACTGAACTGCACTCCAGTGCTTCTTTCTCGAACTGGTTCCAAACTTGCTGACAGCTCCCACTGATTGGAAAAACTCAGGTCCAGTACGCATGTACCTAACCTCATCATGTGAATCAGGCACTGTTCATAGAACTATCCAACCATCGGCGTGCTTATCGGTTTCACACAATCATCCCGAGACAAAATCAACATGTGACCTTCCATGTCTCTAGAACACACTCATGCCAAAAAAAATTGCTCCTCCAAATTTTTCATGACACACCTCTGAACTAACTTTACCTTTAGCTCGAAAAAAAACCCTGCATGTGTGACCCTTCAAAAATCAAACACAACATATAGTAACAGGATAATGTCGCGACCATCATCCACTTGGTAAAAAAACTACAGTGGTTACCACGACATTGACTAAAGCCATGCTTTGTCATCCACCTGTCAAACATGTATCACTGTCTTGGAGCTTCCTCAAGACCATATGACCTGGCCTTCCATCTCACGTGTCCATTCACTCTATTTTTTAACCAAAGAATCCATTCGTCTTTCAGTGCTTTCATAGCGGCTGGCAACCCTACCAAATCTCTCGTTTGGTTATGCATCCTAAGAATCAAATTTCTCATTCATGTCATGCTCCCACTATTTTCTGGATCCTTCCTTCTCTGCAGTGAGCAACAAGTATAAAGAAGAGGAATAACGAATTTGAGGCTTACCCTTTCAGTCCTCCATATGGGTGTTTGAGACTCCTTGACAGCGTGATGTCTGCCCAAAATTTGTTCCAGTGACCGACCTCGGTCACCACACAGTCTACATCCGACCGACATCGGTTCCATGCGACTATCCTGACTACCGATGCCAATTTTTTAACCGACGTCGGTGTCTACCTGTCGCTGACGTCGATTTTCTGACCGACGTCGGTCTTACCCTACCTGACACCACTGGCGCTAGTCTGCACATGACCGACATCGACACCTGTCTCTTCGATGTCGGTTCCTCCTGACCGACGTCTGTACCTGTGAGTGATGATTTTTTATCTGCAAGCTCTCTTTAGATCAAAAATCTGTCAAAACTGCTATGCTCAGAGTTACTCAGCGTTCTCCACTGATCTCTGTCCATCATCTCCTCTATGAACACCAAGGCTTTCCAGTGCTTAAGTCTGTCAAAGACATCTGACTTTCGCTTAAGAACATGCATCTCCTTCTTGCTCTTGTGACCAAGCCTACAAAGCCACGTCTTCGCAACAGAAGAAAAATCAGTAATATAAGTAGATAGATAAAGGATACCTACTTTTTTACCACTTGCTAATTCAAGTGCATCTACTGTGAGAATTTATGTGCATCTCTCATCACCCAATTTTTCTAAATAAATTAGCCTTATCTTCAGAACCGGGACCTGCATGACCTCTTTCAACACCCATGTGTTGGTCGTCTGCAATTTCAGCCGCACTTCCCCTTTGCCAAAACTTTGACAAGGCACACCAGCCCCTAAATAAATCTTTCCAAAGTCTTCAAAGACCTTAACATGAAAAAATACTCTATTTCACGCTGTATGAAAAGAGGCAACAGAATCTATAAAATAAGATTCTATTTTATCTAAGGAACATCCCAGAGCACCCTGTGCAACAACACCTGCAACATCTGCTTCTTCAGTTTCTTCATTCTGATCTTCTACCAACCAACAATATTTCTTTACCTGCTTTTTTTTCCATAACACCGTAACTGACCATTCTTGCTTTTCAATTCCTCCATTCTTAGTGTACTTTCTTCTCCCATTGCTATACTCCCACTCAATCAGAAACCCCTGAGAGTGACCTGTAATCAAATACAAACCTGCTCCCTGCAACCTTAGCTCTGATACCCACTTTGTCAGGGTTATGAAGCACACAACTGATTACCTTTGTATAAGCAACTAAACACGAAATTTAACAAAAATGCACAAGTAACTAAAATTCAGAAATAACACAGAATATGAGAGACAATACCCAATTATATTAATACTCTTCCAGAAAAAAATTACAATGAAGAGACACCACACTCTTCCACACCTTACAGGGTTCCCACACCAAGTGTACAGAATTCACCTTCAAGAGTTATCTCTCTCAATTACGGTCTCAACACAAAACTCAAACATAGAGTTGGTGTTCACCTCCAACCAGTCAGTATCACTACGACTAGTACCACCAGTAAGTGACAATCACTACCAGTCCAATCGAGTACTCCACGTACTCAAAGTAAATTTTCCCTGATCTTGCTCCCTGTTGTATTGTTGATCTCCCTGATCTTGCTGTCACCTGCAAATCAACTTGATTTTGCAATCCCTGCAAACCTAGACCACGCACACACAAACTCCTGCAAATCAATGATCTTACTTACCATGTAGATTTCTCTACACCCTGAAGAACCCTTATCCTTGCCTCACCAAGTCCTTATGATTCTCCAAACCAGTACCCCGGTGGATCTTCTACCAGAACTTGCACACCCTGCAGCTTTACCTGATCATACACACTCGGCACCCCTGTGGAACTAGGAGGAGCTACCCTTGCTCTCTTCACACACTGAAGGAGCTAGTCTGCTCAACTATAACTAGCACTCCTGGAACTAGGAGGAAATACCCTTGCTCTCTTCAAACTGAAGGAACTAACCAAGCTCTCTCAACTAGCCCCAAATTACAATACAGCCCATGGGTCTCTTAAATAGATCCCATACAAAAAATAATTAGACATACAGACTCAAGACTTAAATTAGTCTTTACATGCAAACACTCGGACCTCCTTAAATTAAACTCAAGTCTAATTCCGGAAACGCATGCAAACTTGCGCCCCCGCACAGATGACTGACGTCAGTCCCTATCTATCCACAGACGACCGATGTCGACAGCTACCTGTCCACCCCTGACCGACATCGATCGGCTTAATCGACGTCGGTTACTGTGACACTTCAGCAACCTCCATTTTCATGTTTGCAATCAATGAAGCTTTTAGCTCCACAACCTAACACATAAATAACAAAGACCCAGTAGAACATATAAGTGTCGAAAATATTTTTGGATCTTTGAATTATTTTATTTTTTTAGTATTTTTAGAATCTTTAAAAGGGAAAAATCATCCTATGATGCCATCCAATGGATGGTCATATATATCTCCCAACTGTGAACTTAGAATAATACCCCATTTACGTTGTTGAGGAACATGTATAGATGCAATATTTGTTACTGTGGTATCAATAGTTTTTTGTGTATATAAATTATGACTTTGTGGTCATGAAGCAATAGTAAGAGTAACAGGGGTAGGGGTTCTAGGAACCCATCATTAAGTGTTTGTTTCTTTGGCATAGCAGTAATATGTAAATTGGGAGGTGCTCTAAATATTTGAACATGGTGTGGAGTATAAGATGGGGATTTTGAGGAATCCATTGTATGTCGTTGATGTAATGGTCTCTCAATCACTAACCACCTAATAAAGGGGATTGTCTGTTGCTTACCCTTTTGCGATGAATTAGCCTTAGTAGGCTTGATAGTTACTTGTCTAGGTATAAGCTTATCTTGTTAAAAAAGATGCTCATATGGAATATCAAAAATTATAATTACTTGATTGGCATGAATGTATTTAACACACATGCATTGTAGATAATACTGTTCGAAGAGTGTATATCCAAGGTCTTCCTAATAGCATATCAAATATGCATGTGGTAGGGATAACTGAAAAGGTAGTAACCACATGTGTGGGACCAACCTATAAAGATAAGTCAATCTCACCAAAAACCTCCTTAAAGGTCCCATCAAATTCTCTTACTGATCAAGTAGAGGGGTGTAAATCATTATGAGTATAACCCAAGTACGTAAGTAATGTCATGGTGCAAATATTTTTGCTTTCAACATTATCAATCATAACACTTCATATAGGGTGTTTGTCAAAGTATGTTCAAATGAATAGAGAATGAAGATCAAAGTCATCCTTAATTTCACTGTCTTCAAAGAAAATAGAAGGTTTTTGAACCATATGAGGTATATGTCATGTGTAAGTACAAATAATCCCATCTAGTGGGTGCCCATAATGTAGCAAAGGAGGATGTGCATTATATGCCTTTTGGACTTTGGGTTCTTTCTTAGAATGGTCTTTCAAAGGATTATTAAATATTTTTTGTTTGTAGTGATCATTAAGTTATGACCCTGATTCTTTTGGAGCATCCTCAGGGCATTGATAAAATTGTGGATATTGTGCTTCAAAGTAAAGAAACAAGTGATAGAATGCCTTGGTCCTTGATGATAATCACAATAAACATTCACATCATATCCTTTAGGTAGAGATCGACTCATATCAACCTTTATAGAATAAGAGAGAGATATAATATGGCACTCTAGTAATCACGAGAGTAATGAAGTTTGGGACTCAAGTAAATGGGAGGACTGTCTCCTTGATGCATTGGATAAGACAAACCATTTAGGATGTTGTAAAAATGTGTTAACTGTGGTGGTTGTTTTTTTATTTAGGCTAAGGAGGTTTTACTTTATAACTAGGTTTGATTGTAAACTTGGTAGTAGATGTAAATGCAGCGGATGTGTTTACTACATGAATTTTTTTAATGACATAAGCTTCACTTCACAGTGTCGTATAACATGGCACAAGTCATCGAAAGATTTGAACTTTTTAAAAACATTGGAGTCATGTAAATAAATAAGCAAAGTTTGCTTGAATATATCTTGCAACTCTTTGTCTACCATAAGATTAGTCATTTTGGCTAGCATTGTCTTATATCTCAAGACATATTCATTGATAGATTCAATGGTTCCTTGTTTGATTTTGGCAATTTTGGCATTAAAAACTTTTTCAAAAATATTAATAAAAAAGTGTACTAAAAATTAATCTATAAGAAGTTTGAATGCTTTTACAAAATGGAGAGGTAAATCATAGAACCACCTCAAAACATAGTCCTTGAGGCTTCTTAAAAATAAGTTGGTCAAAATTTTATCACTGGGTGAATAGTTAACACATGCTGCATTAAATGATCGAAGACACTACTCAAGGTCACCCTTGTCATCATAAAATGAAAATTTAGATACAACAAAATCAATTGGCAAAGGGTGAAAATATATCTGAAGTGAAAGAGGATTATATAACACATCTTGTGAATCAATAACATGAGGAGACTTTAAAACATTTTGTTCAATGTTTATTACCTTATTCTCTAAGGTCTTTCTAACTTAGAGTGATCGAACTGTAGGCCCAGTGGGATTTAGATTAGCAAGTTGAGTAGTCATCAAATAAGATGTAAACATGGTTTGAGTATTAATAGGTATTGAAATCGGTATTTATGTTGAAGTAATGGGTAATTCCATGATAGATGTAGCAATAGTAGTTTCAGGTAACAAAAGTTTAAACACACAACCCATGCTCCCACTAGATGTATTAGGTTGTGTTCAAGGGGAGGAATGTTTCCACAATAGTTTTGGAACTTTATGCTTTAAGTATAGTGTTTAGGATCTCATCAACATATTCAAGATTTTGTCAAATATGCTCACAAAATAATGTAATTTCTTGCACTTGATCATGATCTGTTTAATCATTTTCATTTTTTTCATGGTTTTCATAATCAAAATCTTCTTCTATGATAACCCTATCAATATGTTTTTCATTGTCAACATAGGTATCATAATGATTCAAAGTATGAGATTCCTTATTGGTTTGAAACATCTTAAATGGTGAGAGGGGAAGCTCAATGTGTTCAATAAGCACACATCCAAATCTATGACTATGCTTAGGTTGCATGCAAAATAATAGAAAATTAAAAATTACAACAATCTAAAACCTTAACTAGTTGAAAACCCTAGGAATCAGAAAAAATTGCATTCAAATGAATCGGGTTCACTAAATGTTTAACCCTAAAATGATCTAGGTGATCTTATTATTAGCCCTAGATTTGATTAAAGAGGTATATAAAAATGAAATGACATAAGGGTGATAATCAAATCTATAGCAAGGTAATTAGATGTTAAACTCAAATATAAACATATGCTAAATTCATAAAACTGAGATAATCTAAATATGAAAAATACAACTATGCTAAAAATAAAAATGACAAAGAAGTAATGTACTTAACTTGTTCTAATGCTAATACAATTCTGGATCTGGGATAAGCAAGAAGTAAACTAGAAGATAGTTTTAAAACAGTCATCAAATTTTAGATCTAACTCTTCTAGAGCTTTGGACACTAACGTCAACCTGAGATGATTGTGTCAATGTTATTGTTTGGGTTTGATGCAAGTGTCTTGTACAAAATATATGCTAGAAAATGGCGCAACTACCTAGATGTTTATAGTTTAGTTTTGTCTTCGCTCTGGTGCATTCATATCTAGGTCATGGACTGTTGATTATTATGAAATAACAAAACCCTAGTTCTCCATCTTCATTGTAACCTTGAAAAAAAAAAATTAGTGGGAACACATTGTTGTGTTGAGCCCAAAGAACCTAATGTTAAAGGGCATTGCTTACATATCCAATATTCCATAAAAGGGCATCAAACTCATGTAGTTCTCCCCTATGTGTTGGCTTGTGTGTGAATCATGCAATAAGTGAAAAGAAAGTACAACAGTAACCTAGTTTGTAACTTGGTAAATCAAGCTCTTGAACTGCTCTTTTAATACTTCAGCGTGTAGATGTGTTGTACCTATAACTAGTGTGAAAATAAGAAATCTTTGTTCAATTGAATGCTTGATAAAGTGATTTTGATAAGTTGCCTTGGTTTCTTTGGTATTTTTCTAAGTTCTATAGGTTATGAATGAATGAGGGTTGATCTTGTATTTATATCAATCCATTTCGAGTAATATCTCATATTAAAGCACTTAAGACCAACCATTAGAATATGTTCTATTTGCAAATTGGATGATTTTAAGGTAGTATACATTTGCATCGGGTTAGGACACTAACGTCAATGATAGTGTATGTGTCGAACATTAATGTCTAGAGAGTAGAAAAGCACGTGCAAGTTCAAAACTTGCAGAGGTGGAAGATAATTACATTTTAAACATTATGAACAAGATAGACCCTTGGTCATCAACATAAAACTAGTCGGACTAAGAGATATAGGCCAAGGAGCACAAGATAAAGCAGATGTGAGACTTATGGGCGCAGAAAAAGTCTAGAATTGAGAGGAATAATCAAGGTCTAAATTTGTCAAATGTACAAGACTAAGGTGTTATATAATCATAGAATAGTGTTTGTTGAAAACATCTCAAGACAACAGGGTTAAAATAGGGTGTGAATCCATTGCTAAGCAAACTAAGCAAGCTTGCAAAACCAAGAAACGTGTTTTAAATATTCTTGTACACAAAGCAACCCAAGGGAGCCATACCAAGATGCACCAAGTGAGATCCAATAGGGATGCCTCGACGGAGAATACACCATAATAAGTGGTTTTGTCTCAATGATAACTGACCACACATGATCAAATCTTCTTCTCTAAAAAAAATAAGTGGAATTGACCTTCCATTTGAAATTAAAAGCTTCCACATGAGGAGAGGCGCTAATAACTTAACTAGGGTTTATACTGGTGGAAGGGGTATTAATCAGTCACTTCCAATCAATCCATCATTTGGATGAAGTTTGCATTCCAATCTTATGGAGATGAATATTAGGTAGGGCATTTTGAATTTCTGACATGGATTCATGGTCACTAGATTGTAACTGAAATTGGTGGTGTAAGATAAGCCACAAAAACCTAGTCTCTAGTTTGGCTACAAAAAATCTCTAGGATCACTTTGATTCATTTTCTACAAAGTCAAAGTTTTTTAACCCAGGGCACAAGGGTGAAGGGGACTTCATGATACGTAATAACTACAAAGTACCATAAGGAGTGAAAGTTGAGAGAAATCCCAAACCAAAACCCATCGTCATCTCAAATAAAATGCCTTTTGAGAAGCTCCCAAGCCTTCCAAATACTTTTAGCCACAAAGGCACCTCACAATATTGGCAGGGACCTAGGTGAGCAATAGAGTTTGAAGGTTCAAGCCCTTCCATGCTCCTTTGCCTATGTCATTGCCTTGAGTAATTCAATTCTTAAGGATTTTCCAACTTTCATTGTCATCCAAAGCGTGGATTATCCGTTTAGTGCACACAGCATGGCCTTGGATTCAAATATCTAAAAGATCAAGTCCTCCTAGAGACCTTAGCTTGTAGCAAACATCCCAAGCTACCCGATGGAATCGTCAACTACCTTAAAAGTTCACCCACAAAAAATCCTTCAATCTTTTTTCCAATTTAACATAGACAACATTAAAATGAACCCAACAAGAGGAGTAATAAACATGAGTGGCCTCCCTTACCTTAGAGAAAATTTGGAAATTTTCCACTGACGACAATAGAGTGGATGTCTAGTAAGGAAAAAAAAACTACCTTTTGTATCACGTATTTCCTTAGATTAGAGGGAGAGGCTTGAAAGGCAAATGGGATGCCCAAAAAATTGAACTACTCTCCAAGTTGATTCCAATTCCCCCTGTACTACAATAGCCAAGTAGCAAGGGGGAGCGGGACTGTCTGTGACATGGATTTTTTTCCATTGAATGGAAGAACCAAAAGCCAAGCAAAACACTTCAAGACATTCCATAACATTAGATATGAATTGCCCCTCTTCATCTAGAATAAGGAATCGTCAGCAAAGTGCCCATTAACCATTTGAGAGTGGGTGTTCGGAAGGGATATATTTGACCAAACTCTAGAAGAATAATTAACCAACTAGGGGTTGAAGCCTTTGGCAACTAATGCATAAAGTGCACGAGCAAGAAAATAACCTTAACAAATATAGTGAAATAGATCACATGGGTTAGATTGAACCCCATTAATGGTGATGTAGGGGCTTGCATATTGAAAAAGCATTTGAACTATGTTGACAACTGGGGCCAAACCCTAAGGCTTGTAACATAGCCAAAATGAAAGGCCATTCAATTCGATCATAAGGTTTTGCAAAAATAGTCTTGACGAGCAGAGCCTTTTTGTTAAGACCGCTAAGTCCATTCCATGCCTTCTCAAATAGCAATGATGGTGTCCAAAATGTATCTATTGCGGATTAAACCCACTCAGTGCGAAAAATGAGGGGAAGAAGAAATCTAACATAAAGAGCAATAGCTTTAGCAATAATATTATAGGAAACATTAAATAGATTAATAAGAAGCTAACTAGTAATGAGCTTCAAATCCTCTTACCTTGGTTAATGATCCTACACAAGGAATGGGATTGATTGGCTTCTAGATAAACTTTGCGTAAATTTTGACCCATAATATCTCAAGTAGTTTGATAGAATTTGTCGAGGAACCCCAATAATGTCTGGGACTCAATCGACAACAATATACGTAACCACCTTATGAACATCTTCAATAAATAGAACCCTATCACAAGCCACTCATTGAGCTTTAAATAACTTGTAGGGAACCACCTAGAAGCACTTGTTAAAAGCATATTCTTACTCAAGTGTGGATGGTTGGGCCACAAACACACCATAATAATGAGCCACAAAGGCTTTCAAAATATCAAGAAGATGTGTAAGCCGAGACCCAACATTTCAAATGGCTTTAACATGATCAACAGTTATCCTAGAACAATGGAGAGCGAAAAATCTTTTGAAGCTCTATCCGCGATTTTTAACCAGTGCATGCAAGCACTAACCTAAACTTATTATCCCAACATAATCCAACCAGAGGTTCTAGAGGGTCAAGGAACAAGATTCCATGCTTTAATAATGAGTTTTTGGGTCCCTAGATGATGAGGGTGGGTAGTATTGAGATAGAATTGAGATTTGATAATCTTGGCTTGAGGAATGACCCAATCAACCTCAAATTTAATGGGAAGGTGATCTAAGAGCAACGCATCCAAAATGACTGCCATAGGGCGTTCAAAATAATTGGCAAGAGAGAAAGTTTTGTTCAACAATAAGAGTAAGATCTAAACATTTCGTCACTCGGTCAAAGTCTTGGTGTAAATTAGACCATGGGAACCACAATGAGGTGGGAGGAAAGTGGCAGTGGTGTTGGGATCAAAGACACCAAACTTATTGTGCATGTCGAACCATGCCTCTCTCCCCAGCACAACACTGCATGGGGAGAACCCCTCCTTGTCAACCTGTGATTCAATCATGTTAAATTCACCACAAAGAATCCAGTTGTCATCTAGTAATGTGTTAGCAAGCCAATGCTAAAAAGCCATCCTTTCAATCAAATCAGAGGCATAAATATTGGCAATGCCAAGAAAGCAGTAATTAAAGTCGAAGCCACACCACCCAATGAGTGGTGTTCAACCCCCAATAAATCATATTGGGCAAAAAGGATGGAGAAATTAATGATACCACACGCCCACATCCACTCTCATGTGCAAACATTTGACAAACAACACCTAGCCAGAGAGGGAAGCCAAAGACCTTAAATTCTTACGAGCAAAGAATTTTCATGTTAACAAACAACTGACACATATCCATTACAATGAATTCCTACATTGTGTCAATACTCCCTTATACATTCCATGAGTACACTAGCTTTAATTAACCTTTCCTTGTATAGTGGTTTCCATGACTTCCTCAACGAAAATAGAAAAATTGTTTGCCAAGTAGGATTGATGGTTTCTTTGCATGGAATCACTCAAGTGAAAAGCCCGTCGCTTTCTTGCTTGTAATCACAATCTTCAAGTGGCAACGATGAACTATCCTCTCTACAGTAAAAATATTTATGGTCCAACATGACGATTTGGTTTGTCATTTCTAGTTAATTCACCTCATGAGCGGGTTGCAACATTTGGGAGACCATTATTTGGCTCTAAAAGCCAAAGGAAAAAAATGACACTTGTGCAATCTGAATAATAGGGGAGTTGTCATTTGTTGGGTGGTAAGAGATGATTGCTTTGTGGACATTGGGTTTGTATACAACTTTGGCCTTGCTTGTATTGCATGATTGTTGATTTCCCTTCTTTGTAATAATGGTCCATCTGTCCGAAGACATTTGAGAATTCTTAGTCACTCAGGGGAGATTTAGAACTATGGGGTTGCCCAAAAGTTGGCCATCAATGGGCACTCACAATTTTTTTGGTCCATGCCCTAACATCGAAAATAGGGATTGTGCATGTTGACATAAAGCACCCTCTATGACATTTATTGCCAATTCGGATGTCAATGGTCACCTAGACATCTTTGGCAAGATCCACTTCCACACAAACATGTTTCAAGCGTTTCACTGAAAGAAAAAAAATGCACAAACCTTGTGAAGAGCCTTATGGGTTTTTAAATCAACAAATGGACAAAATTCCATAAGGATAAGGGGAAGCCAAGAAACTTTATCCAACATGGGATTTTCAGTTTGGCTTGCTCTAAGATGACGAAGTCTCGATTCCAATAAGAGAAGACCACCATGGAGTTATGAATAACTCAAGGCCATGGGCAACAATGGCAAGACAATACTTTAGGTTTAAACATAAACAAGAAAAAACCTTTTGTCAAATTATAATTGAAAAGGGCCAATAATTGAAAATTACATGATTAAACGATATTAATACTTGTCATAATATATTATTAATATATGTTTACAAAATAGTTAATAATTATTTAACTTTTATGTAATAATATTATAATATAATCAATCACATCATGACATTAAGATTAAATATATATTTGTAAACTATTTCATAATTATCTAATTTTTATCTAATAATATTGTAAAGTAATCAATCATATTATGACATTGAAGACATAAGATTTATACGTATCGTTCATAAAGAGACCCGCATTAAATATGTTTCCAAAAATACTTCATAATTATCTATAACTTTTATCTAATAATATTATAAAGTAATAAATCACATCATGACATGATATAAAATTTATAAGTATCATTCATAAAGAGACCCGCATTAAAGAATTTAATTTAATTTAGATATTAACATCCACAAAAGGCCAAGAATGGCCTATAGGACAGAAAAGACAATACATGACCTAGTACATAAAGCGATTGCCAAAAACATCTCGAAAAACAGAAATTAGAAACAACAAATCAACTACCAAGAAGTTGAAGAACTTGAAACCAATAGAATGTACATTGTCTGATAGATCTGGAGCAAGTTCCCTGTGCATGAGATCTCTTAAGATCCTTGAAATCGGTTATTTGGAAGTAAGAACCAAGAACTTCAATTTGAGTGTTCTTTGTCGAGGTTGAAGTGTCTCACAAATAAACAAAACTAAACATTTATAATCTTCATATCGAACAAGGCTCCTTAAAGATCCATTGGAATCTCTAAAAAAACAATGGAATCTACCACGAATTTCATAGTAGATGGGACACTTGAATATAAAATGCTCTTCACTTTCAAGCTCTAGAAAACACAATTGACATATACATTTATGTTGTGGAAGGTTATGATCAAATTCCATCCATAACAGGGGAGAACAAATGCGACACTGAACTAAAAGGATTCTTAGGCATGAAAGCAACTTCTTCATGTATTCAAGAATTTTATTTTGATCTTCATGAAAAAAAAAGAATAAAATTGAAAATAATGAAAAAATTTCAGTTTCAAACGCTGTTTAAGAGCAAACCATGTGTTAATTCTCATGTGACGAGACATGTTTTAATTTTTTTTAAATATTAAATTATTATTATCTGTTTGTCGTACACTTGTGGGGTTACTCAAAAAAGAAACGGAGTTTTGAAGGTTTTCATTCAAAATGACTTACGTCACGGCAGTAAATAAAATTCATCGAATTTGCGTGGCCCAACAAATCCTGAAAGGGAACTAGTACCCACCTTTTAATCGTTGTTAATGACAATTCATCTGCGTAATCAAAAATTGTTTAGAATGGGACGTTTTCCGAACATTTTGAGTGGACGGACCAATCTTCTTCCTCGACTTTAACTAAAGAATCCCGCAAGATATGCAAGCCCAATACTGTCAGAGGCGCATACAGACAATTTCACATGCATTTACAGAAAATCACAATACAAACAAACGTCTGCCGTCAAACGACAGACTAGTGCTTCTTTGTTTACTATTAATTCTGTTATAGCATAAAACCGTTTAATCCATAGCACTTTCTGAAGAAAAAAATGCCGCACCTGTTATGTTTCAAGATTGTATATGCACTTTTTCAAAACAATAGCAAGAAAAAAACCAAACACATCGGATTTCATAAGAACAATCACAACAAAACAACGCTTGCTTAATCGATCCTCTGAACTCTGAAAAAATTTTCCTGTCTTTTAACAGTTTGTTACAAGCAGCGATGAAAAGGAAGAAAGGTTTAAAGCCAAGATCATGAGATACAGTGATCTCATGATATGATCCAACATAGTCAACCTCTAGAAGAATAATTAACCAACTGGGGGTTGAAGCCTTTGGCAACTAATGCATAAAGTGCACGAGCAAGCAAACAACCTTGACAAATATAGTGAAATAGATCACACGGGTTAGATTGAACCCCATTAATGGTGATGTAGGTGCTTGCATCTTGAAAAAGTAATTAAACTACGCTGACAACTTGGGCCAAACCCTAAGGCTTGTAACATAGTTAAGATGAAAGGCCATTCAATTCGATCATAGGGTTTTGCAAAAACAGTTATGACGAATAGAGCCTTTTTGTTAGGACCGCCAAGCCCATTCCATGCCTTCTCAAATATCAATGATGGTGCTCAAAATGTATCTATTGTGGATTAAACCCACTCACTTAGGGCGAACAATGAGGGGAAGAAGAAATCTAGAATAAAGATCAATAACTTTAGCAATAATATCATAGGAAACATTAAATAGATTAATAGGATGCTAACTAGTAATGAGTTTCAAATCCTCTTACCTTGGTTAATGACACTGCACAAGAAATGGGTTTGATTAGCTTTCAGATAAACTATGTAAATCTTGACCCACAATATCTCAAGGAGTTTGATAGAATTTGTCGAGGAACGCCAACAATGTTTGGGACTTAATCAACAACAATCTACATAACCGCCTTATGAAGATCTTCAATAAATAGAACCCTATCACAAGCCATTCATTGAGCTTCAAATAACTTGTAGGGAACCACTTACAAGTGTAGACATCCAATTCCTAACACCATTTGTGTTGAAATTATCAATCTTATTCGAATTGCACTCAAATGCAACTGTAAATGATTCGAATTTGTCATTTACAAATGCCGATTTAAGTCAAAGTATCTCTAAATGAAGTAATACATATTATGAGATACATAACTTTAATCAATTCATTTCGAATCAAAATGACGATTTCACATTTTTGTGCTCTAGGCCACTCTTTTTCTTCTAATTCATTAGTACATGTCACATACATTTGTTATTTTGTATTGGCAACATCTTAAATGAGAATATGGTTCCAACGCATCTAACATCGCCTTCCAATTCTTCTCCAGTCAAATTACGACCTAGTAATTTGACATTCAGATCATTTTGATTAATTGTGCACCAATTTCTAAAGAATTGCATTAAACTTGATTAACCTTGTTTAAGCTAATTAATCCAAATTAAGAACTTAAATAAGAATTCCATGGAACTTATTAAATATCTCATTATTGAAAATTGATTGTTGATGTTTGTCTCACCTAATGACATCATCATATGAGGTGGCATCCATTATGCCATAAATACATAAAATATTAAGATTATGAATCTCTCATGCCTCTTTAATGTCTCTTTAATGTCTCTTTCATATGAGTATATTTATGGATTTAATTCCAAATATTAGATTAATCCATGGCCACACATCTCAATCTTGAAATGGATGGTCATGGTTGACCCTGAACCATTTTAAACTTCTATAAATAGAAGAGCCATGAACATCATTTTTAAGCTTGATTTGTGTTGATCATTGTGTTTCATTAGCAAGTTTCATTTGATAGGCTAGATTAGAGATTTCATCTACTTTGAGCCTAGGTTATGCAAAGAATTCTTGAGCCATTGAAGGAGTTTGGCCACCATTGTTGTCAAAGACAAGCTCTTGATCAAGGGGAGAATATGCTTATGAGCCATTCTTGGATGGTGGATTCACTTGGGAAGGTATAGGTTTCTTGTTTTCTTTCATATGTCTTTCATTGTCATTAGCAAACCCCGCATGAATAGATAAGTTAAGTTTTGTTATGTCTTTAATGCATTTTTTATGGTTTCTTGACTAATGTTTGACTAACTTTCTTTGTAATCCTCTCTACAAGAAGCATTTGTTAAGAGCATATTCTTACTCAAGTGTGGATGGTTGGGCCACAAACACACCATAATAATGTGCCACAAAGGCTTTCAAAATATCTGGAAGATGTGTAAGCCAAGACACAACGTCTCGAATGGATTTAACATGATCAACAGTTTACCCTAGAACAAAGGAGAGCAAAAAAATCTTTCGAAGCCCTATCCTCGATTTTTAACCAGTGAATGCAAGCGCTAACCTGAGCTTCTTGAGTTGGGTAGTGTTCTTCAACTTTAAGCTTATGCCACCACAAGGCATAGTGTTATTGAAGAGCTTCATTGAAGGTAGATAGCTCCAACCCCTGTGAAAGTCAACTGAATTTACAGTGCGAGGTCGTGTGGGCTTTGCATCGAAAGGCATCAGCGTGTCAACCATAAATACGAAGAAACATTGCATTCTTATTGATGGTGTTATCCCGACATAGTCCAACAAGAGGTTCCAAAGGGCCTAGGAACAAGATTCCATGCTCTAATAATGAGTTTTTGGGTCCCTAGATGATGAAGGTGGGTAGTATTGAGATTTGATAATCTTGGCTTGAGGAATAACCCACTCAACCTCAAATTTGATGGGAAGGTGGTCTGAGAGCAATGCATCCAAAATGATTGACATAGGGCGGTCAAAAAGTTTTGGCAAGAGAGAAACTTTTGTTCAACAATAAGAGCAAGATGTAAACATTTCATCACTCGATCAAAGCCCTGGCATAAATTAGACCATGTGAACCACAGTGAGGTGGGAGGAAAGTGGCGGTGGTGTTGGGATTAAAGATACCAAACTTATTATGCATGTCGAACCATGCCTCTCTCACCAACACAACACTGTGTGGGGAGAACCCTCTCCTTGTTAACATGTGATTAAATCATGTTAAATTTTCCACAAAGGATCCAGTTGGCATCTAGTAATGAGTTAGCAAGCCAATGCCAAAAAGCCATCCTTTCAACCCCATCAGAGGCATAAATATTGGCAATGCCAAGAAAGAAGTAATTAAAGTCAAAGCCACACCACCCGCTGAGTGGTGTTCAATCCCCAAGAAAGCATATTGGGCGAAAGGGACAAAGAAATTAATGATACCACACCCCTGTTTCCATTCTCATGTGCAAACATTTGACAAATAACACCCAGCTAAATCGTTCTGACGACAAAGGAGAGAGAAAAGCCAAAGACCTTAAATTCTTGCGAGCAAAGAATTTTCATGTTAACAAACAACTGACACATATCCCTTAAAACGAATTCTCAAGTTGTGTCAGTACTCCCTTGTACATTCCATGAGTACACTAGCATTAATTAACCTTTCCTTGTATAATGGTTTCCATGTCCTCCTTAGCAAAAACAAAAAAAATGTTTGCCAAGTAGGATTGATGGTTTCTTTGCATGATATCACTCATGTGAAAAGCCCATCACTTTCTTGCTCATAATTGCAATCTATAGGTGGCAGTGATGCACTGTCATCTCTACAGTAAAAAGATTTATGGTCCAACATGACAATTTGGTTTGTCATTTCTAGCTAATTCACCTCATAAGCAGGGTGCAACATTTGGGAGATCATTGTTTGGTTGTGAAAGCCAAAGAAACAAATTGACGCTTGTGCAGTGTGAATAATAGAGGAAGCTATCGTTTGTTGGGTGGTAAGAGATGATTGCTTTGTGGCCACTAGGTTTGTATGCAACTTTGGCCTTGTTTGTAATGCATGATTGTTGATTGCCCTTCTTTGTAATAATGGTCCATTCGTCCAAAGACATTTGAAAATTCTTAGTCACTCAGGGGAGTTTAAAACTATGGGGTTGCCCAAGAGTTGGCCATCAATGAGCACTCACAAATTTTTTGGTCCATGCCCTGGGCACTGAAAGCAGGGATTGTGCATGTTGATATAAAGGTCCCTCTACGACATTTATTGCCAATTTAGATGTCAATGGTCTCTTAGACATCTTTGGTGAGATCCACTTCCACGCAAACATATTTCAAGCATTGCACTAAAAGAAAAAATTGTTCAGACCCTATGTAACACCTTATGGGTTTTTAATCAACAAATGGACAAAATTCCACAAGGATAAGGAGAAGCCAGGAAACCCTATCCACCTTGGGATTTTCAATTTGGTTTGCTCCAAGATGACGAAGTCTCGATTCCAAAAAGAGAAGACTACCATGGAGTTATGGATAGACCAGGGCCATGTGCAACAATGGCAAGACAATTCTCTAGGTTTAATTAAACATAACAAGAAAAAAACCTTGGTCAAATTATAAACTCCCTCAAGCTTAACACCATGGTGGATTGATTCAGTGTTGTGAATCCAAGATTTCAAAGTACTTTCATCGAGAACCTAACCAACAAAATAGGCAACAAGAGTAAATCATTCATAGTAGTTACAAGCTTTATCAAACTATGTGCATTCTAAAACAACATCGAGGAGGCATTCAAGGGGTATGGTCATTACTTCATGAAAGACCTTAAAAACTAATTTCCTTACTCAGTTTGGCACCATTGCATTCCACAACTCTTTCAAAAATAATTGCTACAAAAGTTGCTTGTCTCGAAGATGAAGACATTAAAAAAGATTATCTATCTAAAAGGCAGTACCTTTTAAAACCAAAAAAAAAGAAATATAAAAATAAAAATAAAATAAAATAAAATCTATGCTTCTTGCTAAAGAGAATGGCAAAATGACGAACTAACAAACCTTAGAAGAGTTCTTTCCCATTCACAAGTATTTCAAGGTAGTTTATAGCTTTGAAGGGTTTTGAGACAATCACAAAGGATTTTATTCTTCAAGCCATCAAAACCGAAGAAAATACACTTTCAAGTTTGAGATGTTGGCCGAGATAATTGAATTATCCTCTCGAGGTGGTTCTTTTGAAGATAAAATTGATTGAAGTGCTCAACATTATTCTATTTGTTATTCTTCTTGACCTTTAAGATGATGATCCTTTTGTAGCGAAGAAAGATGATGATTCGTTTGTAAGGAAGAAAGCCAAATCCTTTAAGATGATGATCTTTTTGTAAGGAAGAAAGATGATGAAACAAAGCCAAATCCTTTGCTTTGATGATCCCTTTGTTAGAAAGAAAGCCAAATCATTCGCTTCGTTCATTTCAGTGATGAAATGGGGTGTAACAAGAAATTTTGGTTGTAGAGAGGGTGTTAGATTGTCTCAAGGATGCTCTATTGTAGGAACCCGTATCATTAAGATATTGGTTAGCCTTGGAACTGTACTAAGTTCAAAATTGTGAACATGCTACATGTCATGATGATAAAAGATTAACAATTCTCTACTTGATGCAATTGGTTGTTTGGTTGTTAATATGGAGTTTTGATGATCTTTTTTAATAAAAAGACTAACAATTCTCTAGCATAAGCAATTGGTTTTTAATATGGAGTTTTTGTTGGGGGTTTCTGGGTGGGGGTGATGAAGTTTTTGACATGGGGAAAAGGTGTGAATAATTAAAAGGGCCCAATAGTTTAAGAAAATTACATGAGTAAACGATATTAACACTTGTCGTAATATATTATTAATATATATTTGAAAAATTATTAATAATTATTTAACTTTTATATCTAATAATATTATAAAATAATCAATCACATCATAACATTAAGATCATATACATATCTACATATACATCTGTAAAATATTTCGTAATTATCTAATCATATTATGACATTGAAGACATAAGATATATAAACATCGTTCATAAGGAGACCAGCATTAAATGATTTTATCTATAACTTTTGTAAAGTAATAAATTACATCGTGACATGATATAAAATCTAAAAGTATCATTCATAAAGAGACCCGCATTAAAGATTGAGAATGAGTTTGTTCACATGTGCAGAGACCTGTTTTAATTTAAAATATATAATCACTATCATTATCTGTTTGTCGTCCACTTGTGAGAGGGGGGTTGCTCAAAAAGGAAACAAAATGACTTACGTCACAGCAGTAAACAAAACTCGTTGAATTTCCCTGCCCCAACAAATCCTGAAAGAGGACTGGTACCGACCTTTTAATCGCTGTTAATGGCATTTCATCTGTGTAATCAAAAATTGCTCAAGAATGGGGACGTTTACCGAACATTTTCAGTGGACGGATCAATCTTCCTCGACTTTAACTAAAGAATCCCGCAAGATATGTAAACCCTATACTGTCAGAGGCCCATACACACAATTTCACATGCACTGACAGGAAAACACACTACAAACAAACGTCCGCCGTCAAACGACAGACTAGTGTGCTTCTTTGTTTACTGTTAATTCTGTTATAGCATAGAACCGTTTAATCCATAGCAAATTCTGAAAAAAATGCCGCTCCTGCTACGTTTCAAGATTGTATATGCACTTTTCCCAAACAAAAGCAAGAAAAAAAAAAAAAAAACATCGGATTTCACAAGAACAATCACAACAAAACAACGCTTGCATAATCGATCCTCTGAACTGTGAGAATTTTTCCTCATCTTTTAACAGTTTGTAACGACAAGCAGCCATGGAAAGGGAGAAAGGTTTAAAGCCAAGATCATGAGATACAGTGATCTAGTGACTTGAACCAAGATCATGAGATACAGTGATCTAGTGACGACCTACTAGTAACACAAGCAGGTTTAAGGGAAAGTTGAAAATTGAAAATGCTTAATTCATACTTATAGACTGAGCTTAAAAGGCGTACATTTGCAACGGACAATTGCTTAAAGGGCAGAGTCTACTGATTGCCAGCTGAAGGCAATGGGGCTACGAACGGTATGGACGCCGTCGCTCCACGTCAGCGACCCGAAGGTGGCCAGCAAAATGTCCGGTACAAGGGGCAACGGTTTGCCGGTGAAAGTAACGGTGTACGTTTGCTTGTCCCCGGTCTTTGCGAAGTAGAGGGTCTGGGGTTCCACTACTGTGCTCACTTCCGTCGACGAGTGCGCAGTGGTGACGTTGTATTTCGACCCGGCCGGGCCGACGTTGGTGAGGGTTCTGGTGTACTTGACCACGATGTCGGTCGTCGAGTTGGCGGGGACGAGAAAGAGCGCGGAGATAGACGGGTAGTTGAGATCGCCCGGGCTGCGGAACGCATTGCGGCAGGTGGCGTTTGTTTTTGTCATGCTGTTGATTTGAGCCTGCGTGTATTTCAGACTGCAGAGGAACTCGATGTAGTCGTCGACAGCGATGTCGTAGACGAGCCCTGGGTTGAGGGCCTTCCGCGGGTCGACGTGGCCCGATCCGTGGTCGAAGGCGGTGGAGACATTGGCGGTCGCGGCGTCCTCGAGGGTCTTGCCGGTGTTGTCGACTGTGTAAGCGGTGGTCATGAGGGCGGATTTGATGGCCGCCGGGCTCCATTCCGGGTGGGCGCCTTTTAGCAGCGCTGCTATGCCGCTGACATGCGGGCAGGACATGGAAGTGCCGGAGATGATGTTGAACTTCACGCGGCGCGGGTCGTTGCTGAGTCCCGTCGGGCCCTGGAAGCCGCTCCAGGCGGCAAGGATGTTCACCCCGGGTGCTATCACGTCCGGCTTGAGTATCTCCGGGTTGACGATGTTGGGCCCCCGGGAGCTAAACGCGGCTACGACCGGCGAGGGCTTGACGCCGAGAACGGTGCCTCTGAAATGGATCGTGGCGGTTGGGTTGGGGGTGGATTTTATATACTTCTTGATGGCTTCCCCCGTCTTGTCTCCGACAGCGGAGGCCGGGAGGAGGTGACAGTCCGCCACGAGCTCTTCCCCGTTCGTTTCTGTGTTGGCCAGTATCATGCCAGCTCCACCCGCCGCTTTCACGACCGCACCTTTCGCCACCCGGGCTGTTATCCCCCGGTCGCAGACAACGATCTTACCAGCCACCGTCTTGGGATCCAGAGTGCCCGTGAGACAGAGATTCATCGGGCTCCCGCCACTCGTGCTGGAGTTGGAGCCCTCATATATCAACGGCACCCGGGTCCCCAGCACCCGCCTCCCGTGGTAGAGCGATACGCCGCCGTAAATCACCCCGTTACCGAGCTCAATAGCTGCGGGGAAGTCCCGGTCCATGGTGCTCGCCCCGACGGTCGCAATCCACGGCGCAACGTTGGACAAGCTCACCGGATCAGGGCCGCTATTTCCCGCAGAGCAAGACACGAAAACGCCTCTCTGCATCGCGCCGAACGACCCCAGCGAAATGCTGTCTCTAAAATAAGGCGCGATCCCGCCGCCGAGAGACATGGAAAGAACATTCACTCCATCTGCCACGGCCTTGTCTATGGCCGCCAGAATATCCGAACTGAAACACCCACCGACCCAGCAAACCTTGTACGCGGCTATCCTCGCCTTGGGCGCCATCCCCCTGGCGGTTCCGTTGGCGTAGCCGAGCAAATTCGCGTCGGAGACATCCGACCCGACGGCTGTCGATGCCGTGTGCGTCCCGTGCCCGTCTTGATCCCTCGGGGACCTGTACTCTGCCGTTTCGTTAATCGGCCCAACCGCGGCCTCATACCCCCGGGCGAAAAACCGCGCACCGACAATCTTTTTATTACAGTGGGAGAGCTTGAAATCCGTCCCGGTCTCGCAGGCCCCCTTCCAGTGAACCGGCACGGGTCCCATTTCTTTGTCGCTGAAGCTCTTGCTCTCGGGCCATATGCCCGTGTCCAGCACGCCGACCACCACGTCGTTCCCAAAATTAGCCCCCTCCGGCCACAGCGACTCGACCTCATCTAACCCTAGGAACGCCGGGCTGCGGGTCGTGTGCAGCTCGTAGACCGTCTCAGGATAAATCCCAAGGATTCCATCCATTTTCTCCAGCGCCTCGGCCTGCGCAGCATTCAAACGCGTAGCAAATCCATGGAAGGCGTCCTCGTAGTTATACAAAACAGCCGCCTGGTCTTCCACTCCAGTCACGGACTGAACAGCAGAAGCATACCAGTTTTCATGACTCAAAAACGAGGCAGGCATCTGCGACTTGGCCACATGCACAATATACGTTTTCGTTTCCCCATCGCTGCTCATAGCAGAGAACACAGCAACCAAACAGCTTAAAAACTGCACAATCCTCAGCCATTTCTGCATCTCTAACCCCATTTCTTTCTCCCTACCCTCTTTCCAAACTTCACTCTTAGTCTTCCATAACACACACACACACCCGTGCACTAAAAAACACTGAAACCGCGCTTGATTTCTTCTAGCCGCGTCGCCACTTATGGTGATGAGCAAACCGATAAAGCAACAATATGACAAGACGACAAACCATCAGAGCTTGCACATGGCCTCGAATGCTATCAACATTTTTGGATTATTCAGTCACACACGCGTCTTCTTCAATCGAGTTATAGTTTTCTCTTTACCCGGCCCCATCCATTATTAGCCATCTACTTTAGCAGACCATCAGGGTCCTCTCCACTTCCGGCTTCAGCTACCCCAAGCTGCCAAAGACAGTTACGATCCCTCTCTACACCGCATCAACTGTCAGATCACAGTCCGACTTTTGCGGAAAATTATGTGTGTTTTCGCTTCGTAGGTGTTTGCCTTAAATAAACATTAATATCCCTCACCGTCACAGGGCCCGGAGCTCTAGATAAAGGGCCAGGAGCCCGTTGAACGGTTTTTCTGACTTTAGGTTAAAACTGTGACAAGAACCGATCCGGAATTGCCATCGAACTGCCTTGAAACGGTGATATTAATATCGGTATTAAGATATTTGTTGCGGGTTTAGTGTTGAAAAGGAAAGGAGCGTCCGTGACCTGCTGACGCCCCCACTACAATAATGCAACAGCATTTGTTCGTTATCTGGGTAAAAAATTCTATATTCGAATGTTTTTATTGCCACCGGGTCAGGATATTCCTGTAAAAGTTTGGCGATTATTCGGGTCAGGGCATCTACCTTAAACAAATAGTTTTTGACGGATTTTCGATCGTTGATGTATAACTCATTGCCATGTTATATAAAGTAACATACTACCTTTTTTTTCAATTATTTTTAATTAAAAATATTATATTACTATTATTTAAAATTTCGTATACAGAAGACGAGATACTAGGCATTGATTTCGTGCAAGGTATCCTATCAATTTACACTGTTTCCTTTACAAAATCTCACTTTCCCGGATCATCAAGTCACACCCCTCCATAGGTAACTTGTACCTCTAAAACAACTACCAATCATATTCTTTACAGTGAATACGTTCTGCATTGTGGCTCTGGGAGTGGGTAAGGGTACGGTTTATATTGAGTACTTACAAGAATCTGATCACCTAATTACCTTACTTTGAATTTAAGGGCTTCATAAAGTGATAACGTGTGCTTTCAGTTGGCTTTATTGCAAACATAAAGGCGTACAATGGCTGTTTCTTGCGAACTTGGAACAAGCAAAAATGTTTGGTGAGAACTCTTACTGTATCTATGCCGTTTCCTACGATTGAGAATGAGGTTACTGGAGTTATTTTGATTCTTGCAGCTTAATTAAAAAATAAATAAATAAATAAATGAATTTTGTTAGAAAAAGTTTTTAAAAATGTAAAATTGTAAATGGTTATTGATTTAATCGGTAAAGATGTTTGGTTTACAAAGAGTTTACCAAGGATCAAATTTTTAATGTTTGTAAAGATTTGTCACGATTTAAGGGATGAGATTGAGTTCATGTCTAGAGTGAATTTGGCAGAATAGATACCTCTTGGACCTTGGTTCTTAGCCTAAGATCACCCCATGAAGGAGTAGACAAGAAAAAAAAATGTAAAATTATTTCACATAAAATACCTTTGTACAATTATCTTACATGAAATATTGTTTAAGTTATGTGTTCCGAAATTACTTTTACAATTTTAAAATAAATTATGTCTAATTTTTATTTTTATATAAAAATTTAATTCTATATTAGGTGGAAGGCACTGCTATGCTGTAACATACATGCTTCATATACCATGATTCCTATTTTATTTAATTTGGATATTAATGTCTATTAGGATTGAAAAAGAAATAACATGAATCTAGTACATAGAGGGTGTACCAAATGCTTCTCCAAAAGATATATAGAGAAATAAAAGAAAGTTTTGAGTAAAAAATAATTTGAAATAATGATTTTAATATTTGAAGGCAAAAGATCTTGAAACTAATAAAATGTACGTTGCTTTACAAAACTAGACCATGCTCTCTAGATATGTGGTATCTCGTGGTACTTGAAGCCCATTGTTTGGAAATAAGAACTAATATTCTTGGAATTATTTGTATGTAAAGACTTCAATTTGAGTGTTCTCTGTCAAAATTGAAGTGTCTCACAGATAAACAATGTTAAACATCTTTGGTCTTCATACTGAATGAAAGTCTTCATGGATCCATAGGAATCTCTAAAAAGACAATGGTATCTTCCATGAATATCATAGTAGATAAGGCACTTGAATATAAAATGCTCCCTCACTTTCAGGGTCTAAAAAACACAAGTGGCATATATGCTCTTCATGTGGGAGGTCATCATTAGATTCCATCTGCAATTGATGAGAACAATCCTGAAACTGAGCTAAAGTGACCCTTAAGTAGGAAGGCAACATCTTCATGTACTCGGGAATTCATATTCGATCATCATAGAAGAACGAATGAAATTAAAAATAATGAAGATTGGTTTCAAACGCTCTTTTGGATTTATCCATGTAACTTACAAATAAGCATTAATGATCTCTTTACAAATACCTATGTTGATTTCTTATTTAGTGAGCTAAGGAGAATTAAAAGAGAAAACCCTGAGAAGGAAGATTCTCTTTATCAATATCCAACTTCTGGAGGAGAGCCATAACTCTTGCATACCAACAAGATTTGTATCTTTGTTTGGCAAGTTGCATGAAAGATTGGAGTGTCAAATACAAATACAGGTATTCTGACCAAAGAAAAAATATACCATGGATATAAGTTTGTGTAGCATAGTTATAATATAGAAAACTAAAGAGGTAAATAGAGGACATACCCTGAACTTTACAAGAATAATTGAGTGAGGAACCATTTTGTTGGCTCTAATATTCTTTGATAACATGGATGAAAACTCTTTCTATACATTTGAATTCATTTTGTCTCAAGTATGGACCCTCAAACCTCATATACATATAATAATGTGGGAGTAATTAATGTATGAAAAAGTTGAATATTTGTTCGGGTATCTTGAAATTGAAGCTAAAAACATTGTCTTTCCAAAGATGTTTATGTTGTAAATATTTTGCTAAGTCTTTCTTCTATTGCAGGTACAAGGCTATAAGGCAGTCTAGAAAAAATTTGAGTGAAGTGGGTGTAAGAGAGCACCACCTCGACCCATTGTGCTTTGTATATCAAATTGATTGTAGATGATACTTTCTTGGTTACATTGAATGTTGTGAATTTTTTGTCTTTAAAAGATTTACTTCAAGGCCATTTTTGTCACAAAGTTTTCTCAACACATCAAGTTGATTTTAAAGTCATATAATTGAGTGTGAAATCAAAATTATGTCATCTAAAAATAATAAAATACAAATACAAAACCCAAAGAGACTATGGTGACTCATGTCACCCAAATTTTTAGAAATAAAATCCTCTAATTCATCAATATAGAGCCCAAAGAGTGTAGGTGAGAGTGGGTAACCTTGTTATGCCAAGAGTCATTATATAATGGCAATTGAGAGGGGGTTGGTCATGGGTTGTAATGTCTATGAGTATGTTCACTTTTAATTCTAACCTTAAATTTGATGTCCAATAACCTTAAATTTGATGTCCATTTCACTATAACTTAGTTTTTTTTTCCTTTTTTCTTAGAGAAGTCAATCGAAAAATCATAATATCTTGGCCATACAATAGAGTTTGGAGCCACTTTTTTTTTCTTTGAAATATTTTTTCAACTTGACACATTGGTGTGGTTAGATTGAGATGATCCACAATCAATCAGTAGAAATTTTGTGAAGAAGGCAATGCACTTATTAATGATTGTAGTATGTGAAAAATTCAAGATAAATGCATTGAGATTGATATCTCTTGGGATTTTTCATATGGATATATTTAAGATATTATACAAGTTTCACACCTATGGTACTATGAATGCTATATGTAGTTCCCATTATTTTATGAATATGCCCAAAAATTGCCTTATATAAGGTCATTACTAAAGAAATTATTAATGTTGAAAGATCCAAGTCTTTAAACCTCTAAACCAAAGGATGCCTTGGCACTATATCAAATGTCTTATGAAAATATACAAAACATAAATATCCCTTACATTTGTTAGCCTTTGCTTCCTCAAAAATAGTAACAAAACTGAATATGTGATCACTTGTTTGATGATTCCTTCTAAATCCTTCGTGACCTTATGATAAATAAGTGAAGTCATAGTGGAAATTGTCTTCCTAATATAATAGTTGATTAGTTATGGATGAGTATGTTTACTTGTGCAGCATTCCCTATTCTTTTTTGTGGCTTAAGGATATTCCCTCATAGTAAGTTTGCCTTTTATGTGGCTTTAAAACTTCCCACAACTCTAAAAAATACTTAATATATACTTTTTGAATTGTTGTGTTTTCCCTTAGGTATGCATGTTGAAGGGCTTATTTAAAGTTTCATTTAATAATAGTAGTATGAATGGTATGAAATTCAAATCAAATTAATTACAAAAATGGCTAGTAAAAAGGATATATTTGTACTATTTACTTTTATAAGGGAAAACACTTTTGAGCAAAGTTATGAACCGTTAGGGGGTACTTTTACAAAGACCAAAGCTTCAAACCAGTGTTGGGACATGACAGGGGGCTTAATCCCCCAAAAAACATGACCCCAAGAAAAAACCATTCTAAAATAATAACGAATATAATGCCTAACAAAACACCTACCAAAAAATACAAAAGAAGACAAATTAGCAAAAATGTTGAAACTAGTTAGAAAAAGGTAGTATTAATAATAAATAATGGGGAACACTTCCAAAATAACTTAGGATGACACATCTCATCAAAATAAATTAAACAAACCCAAGAAGCAACAAGAGGAAATTATTCATCTGCAGGCAAAAATCAGCCTTCTCATGGAAGGGAACTCCTCCAATGTCCTCTGGCATCCATCTCTAATTAATTCTTTTGCTTCTTGTCTCAATCTTTCCACCTCATATCTTCAGCCTCTACATTTTTTTGACACACCTAGATCAACGTTTGGTTTCCCACCACTAGAGCTAGGAGGGGTTGGGGTATAGAACCTTGGAGAAGCTCTCTGATCCTCCAAAATACCTTCAACCAACTTTCCATCTTTACGACCATCAAAATTTGAAAGTAGAGAGCCCAAATCCCCCTTAGGACAAGATTTCTCCTCCTCCACCACCTTCTCAAGAAAATAACTCAAAAGGGTTAGAAGAGAGAGAAGGGGAAGGAACAACACCCTCAACAAAGAAGACTCCATGGTTGCGCTGGAAAAAATCATCATCAGATGGGCCCTCTTTCAACTACATATTTTAATAAACAAGCAAAGCTTCAAATCCCACCATACATATTATATTCTTTATAAATTCATTCATAGATTATAACCATATAGAGAAAACTACATCACTACACTTTACCAAAAATAATTTTGTGTTCAGATGTTCTCTTTATTATGAGATCAAGGTGTGATTCTTTTGTCTCTTTAGGGACTCTTATAACTCTCTCCAATTTTTTATGGTTTATGAGGATTAGAAATGTTGAGATCTATTATTTCAAGAGATGTTCGATATGCACAAACATTTAGTCAAAGGCTTTGTATACAAGGGAAAGTGAAGCTAATCTACAAATCAATCCTAGCTCAAATAAGATAAATCAAACTAGCCCTTCTGCTTATTGGTACATTTAGACAATCACAACCATGGCCAATATGGATATGCTATACCTAACTAAGGGGTCTCTTACCACATAATATCACTAGAAAGGGTTCCAAAGACTCTAGTCGAGCAATACCACATAATAACCCTAGTTAGGTCCTATGATTTCTAACAAAGTAAAGTACATCTAATCTAGTACTCACCAAAGCTTGTAGCGCAAATGGGGGATAATAAACATAAAAGTAAACATTCAAATAAGAACTCTACTCAAGTTAATGTAGAGGTAATCCTAATGCATGAAGAGAGAAATATATTCATAAGCCATGATTTATGTTACTTCTATCTACCAAAATAGAGTAAGAGTTAGGAATACTTAGCTTGAAGATGAACCCATCAAGGCTCAATATTTCCCTTGGACAATGGTGTTTTGAAAGAGAATGTTTTGGTTCATAAGGATCACAAAGATAGGTCAGATCTAGGCTATAAGACTTATCCTATGCATCTAAGACATTTCCACAAGACAAGATTCATCTCTCCAAGTGTAAACTCTAAGCAATGATTCCTCAAGTAGAATGGTGGAAGAGCAGATTGTAAAGAAGCAAAAATAAATGATTATCTCTATCTCTCTCTCAATGAAATGGGGTGAAAGATGTGTTTATATATCTAGATATAACCCTAAACCCTTCCAAAGTTTTAGCCAACATAGTCGGCCCAATCAACCTAGTTATTTATAAAATAAAGCATTTAGGTCTCAAACTAAGTCGGTTGGGCCAACTTAGTCTCGTAGCATGCTCATTTCTCAGAACAGGGATGGCCCTTTCAACTGTGTTTGAAAGATGATAGAAATAGCTTTTGGCTTAAGTAGGGGCTCTTTGAGGTGGTGAATTACTTAGAAGAGTGTGTAAGGGAGGTGTCAAAGCTTAGGGAAATGAACAGGGGGACTTGTGTTGGTTTTAAGTCATGGTATAGGGAACAATAATCCTATAAAACACTAATGGTCTCCCCACCCCTTTCTCGATGCACCCTTTAAGGCATGCACTTAGATAGATTGAGACTTGATGGGTTCCTGCAAATGAGAAAGCATCAGTAATTGATAAATTTTAAAAATATTTTTTGTATATAGTATTTACTTCTATGATAATATGCACCCAAAAAATTACTTCTTTTTTCACCTTATTTCTTCTTCAAGATTAAGTAGGAAGTGACCGCTTAACAAGATTGTAGATATAGTGTGATCAGTGAGCCATCAAAGGTTATGATTTGTTTTCATATTGTTTTTGGATGCATATACTTTTTAACTTTTGGGTTTGCTGGAGTTACTCTAACGCTCCCTATTCCTTAACATTCTACTTTTTCAATCCCATGAACCAATTTTGTCCTTTCGTAGACATTAATATATTATATTATCTTATATTGCACAATAATATAACTATAACAATATAACTATAAGACCTTATACATACCCATTTGGAAAGTGTTGCTAAGTATTAGAATGTGGATTGAGCTCTAACATTATTACCACGGTACACATACTTCAACAACATCTCTCCTTTGCTACAATATGGGAAAAGAGTCAAGTATTTCAAGACGAATCATGTGCATATAATCTTCACTTGAGAGTCAAGATGATAGAATTCAATTATTCATATTCTTCTATATAGTGAGAAAATTATTTGTGGATGGTAGACCTAAAAGACGCACTTAAAGACATGAAAACTCATTAGCTTGAGCCATTTGAATAAAATGTAGATTATAGTGCTCTAGATGAATGTTTTTGAATTCAATATGAGAGAGTGTCTTCAACTCATCCACTTGTTGATTCAAGTTATCGATATTGTCCTTAAGTTATTGACTATTATTTATGTTACAATAGTGGAGCCACCACATCTTGTTACATACACACTACTCAAGTAATTATTAGCTCATCTCCTCCTAAATTCATCTTCATCTTATCTATGGCATTGTGTACGTAGATATTGATATGAATATGAATATGAATATAATACTAACATCTAATAGTAACCATAATAGGTTAATTGACACACCATGTTTTTATTTATAGACTACTTAATTGTTTTGTGTTGGCATGGCATGCCATGTGGACTTATGTAGTTGAGACAATCATGCTATATAAATTTCTCATTTAACTGTTGTTTTGTGCTCTAAACAAATGGAATGGTTAGATAGAGCTGTCTTTTATTATTCAAGATATTATGTTGTTTTGACTATTCATGCTAATATCAAACATAATTTAAATGCTTTTGAACATCAAAAGGAATTGATGTGTTTATCTAATTTAATGTTAAATATATATAATTGATTAAATGTCAAGTAGGAGTTGACATGGTTATTAAAGCATCACTAAATTGCATAATTATTATGATTTAACACCAAATTAAAATTTAATTGTTTCGTTAGATAAGTATCAAACAAATGTAACTTGCTTATGAATATTAATGCCAAGTGGCTTTGAAACTATTGATTTGCTTATATTGTGTAGTGTCAACTTGAATATTACTTTATTCATTTTAATAACACCAAATAGTAAAGGTATGATTATAGTGTTTAGTGCTAAATGAATTGACCCACTCTCATTTTTTATATTTTTTTAAACTTATTTGATGTATATATTGAAATGAGTTATTATTAATCTCATTCACGAGTTTTGCAAGGTGTGTGTTTACAACACAAGTTTTTTATCCTAAAAAATAGGGAAGATATCATTGAGGAAAGATGGATATATGTGATGTCAAAGGATAAGAGATAGAATTTGTTGTAGACATGTTTAAAAACTATTATTGATAGTGAACTATGAACTCGGATATTCTTAACACCCTCAATGATAGATAGATAGTCTAACTGAGATCTTACCTTTTTGGTTACTTGTTTTGCATGTTAGTAAATGCCAAGTGTCAAGCACAATAAACCTTCTTGTTTTCACTTTTTTCAATCCCTTTGTGCATGCGAAATAAAATGTGGAGAAACCTTTTTGTGGCACAACATGTGAAGACTCTTTCTCTTCTTTTGCCATAAAATTTGACACAAGTGTTTCTTATATAAAAGGCACTCTATTACTTACCCTTGGTTGTAAATCCTTCTTTTTTGTCTCTATGCCATGTTTGTACCATTCTCCAATTGTCATTAAGTTTTCGTGTAGGCTTTTTTGCTTCTCAACGTGAATTAGGCACCAACCGAAGTAGGAGGTTCCATTATTTCACCTTTACAGTAACTACTGTAATTCTATTATTTTTGGCCCTAATTAGGGAAAATGCTCATATAAGCTTATAATATTAATAATAAAATGATTTTTTATACTAATTTTGCGTTGAATGGTTACACTTAAGATTATTGTATTCTATGTTTACCTATTCTTCTTATGCCTTAGTGGCAAAAAAACACATGTTCTTTTTACAGCTTCGAAGTAGTTGTCTTAACCAAACCATGCGATTATTTATGTGTCATGTCGAATGAGACTGCTAACTATTAAATGGATGATTTCCACATTAACTTGATATTTATTTTATTCTTCCTTTTTAACTTATTTAAAACATAGGACTTTGTTATCATCTAACATTAATATTTTGAGATTCTTGAGAATTTTATGACATACCATTTATTACCCACAACAAACAAACTTACGCAACTCACATTCCTTTATTTGCAATTAAGATTAGTCTTGAAACTTCAAATAAATACAAAGAACAAATACTGGAATGAACTTCTTCCCTACCGAATTTACATTAATATCAAGGAAAGACTGTTAAAAAGTTGGAAATATTTAGCCAACAAAATTGTTGATAACTGATGCATGCTGTCCTCACCAATGCATGCTTTCCTCACCGCGTGCTATCCATATCTATTGACTGCAGTCCTCATCTTCACATGGGACTCTTCTATTTCTAGTTTATTTATTTTTTAAATCTGTTGTTAAACATTGTTTTTAACTAGCAGTATAATAACTCAGCCAATAATGCATGTTTAAAACTTTTTTTAGACTGTTGTTTGAATAGCCAGTTAAACCAAGTGCTCCAAGCTATTTAATAAGTTGCATCCTTACTATTTTATGACTGGAAAAAAACTATAATAGATATATCAGAAATAATACAGAGTATTATTGCATATTTTTTGGCTTGTCTCTGTTGTAAGTGTTTGGTTTACTGTTATTTTGTTATGCTGTTATAATTGGTTTATCAGCTAGTTGGGCTTGGATTAAATCTACATTTGGTATTAGAGCAAGATTTTTCTTTTGGGTTAAAGATTTAGTAGTTGGAATTTTGCCAAAAAAATTATCATGTCAAATTCTAACTCCTTGCCCATTCCAGAATTTGATTGAAATGAGTATGATTATTAGTGTATCAAAATGATGACTTTTTTGATAGGAAAAGATTTGTGGGAGATTATTGAATCAGGTTATGCAGAGCCAGTTGATTGGAATGCCCTCACAGCAAATGATAAAATAGCTAAGAAGGAGGCTAAGAAGAAGAATGCTCATGCTTTATTTCATATTCAAATAGTGCTAGATAAGAGCTTATTTCCATGAATTGCAGGAGCAAAGACAACAGAGGATGCTTGGAAGACTCTAAAAGAAGCTTACCAAGGTAGTCATCAAGTCAAAGTTGTCAAGTTACAGACATTGAAGAGAGAATTTGAGAATTTAAAGATGCAAGAAGCTGAAAGTGTGAGTACCTATTGTGTCAGAGTAAAAGATGTGGTCAATAAGATGGCTACACTTGGTGAAATTGTGAACAATGAGGTTGTAATCAAAAAGGTGGTGAGGTCTCTCACACCAAGGTGGAACCATGTTGCCATAATCAGAGAAGAAAGCAAGAATTTGTCTACCCTTCAATTTGATCATCTAGTTGTATCTTTGATGTCTCATGAAGAAAGATTGAGAGATTCATTTGGAGAAAGTGAAGAGAAAGCTTTTTCCTCCAAATTACAAATCACAAAGAATGAAGATGCCAATAGTAGCATCAAAAGTAATCAAGGCCAAGGTAGAGGTCAAAATCAGAATTACTCAAGAGGAAATAGAGGTAGAGGTGGTTTCTGAGGAAGAGGTGGTTTCAGAGGAAGAGGTAGAGGCCGATTTGATAAAAGAAATATTCAGTGTTATCATTGTAACAGGTATGGCCACTTTAATTATGAGTGTAGATTAAAAGAAGGTAATAATGGTAAAAGCATTCATTATGCTCAAGAAGGTGATGAGAATCCTCCAGATAATTTATATTTATCTTATGACAAAGCTGAAAATGTTTCTAAAGATGTTTGGTATTTAGATTCAGGATGTTCTAACCACATGTCAGGGAATGAAAAACTTTTTTCTATAATGGATGAAAGTTTTAAATCCAAGATCAAGCTTGGTGATGACAAATCATTGGAGGTTGCTGCAAAAGGAGCTATGGAAGTCCATACAAAAGAAGGTATGAAGAGTGTTAAAGACATTAATTACACTCCAAAGTTAAAGCATAATTTGTTAAGTGTTGGACAATTATGTGAGAAGAATTATAAAGTTGTATTTGAAAATCAACAATGTATAATTTATGATAAGAATCAAGGAAACAGGGTGGTAACAGTGGTGCCTATGACAAAGAATAGGATGTTTCCATTGAAGTTTGGTGAACATAACAAGAACCTTGTCAATATGGCATATGAAGATACAAGTTAGTTGTGGCATCTCAGGTATGGGCATTTAAATTTTCATAGTTTGAAGATTCTAACATCAAAAGCATTAGTTTCTAGTTTGCCTAAGGTTGAAGAGCACAAGGAAGTTTGTGAAGGATGTGCTAAAGGAAAACATGCAAGAGAGAAATTTCCAAAAGGCAATGCATGGAGGGCCCATTATCCACTCCAGTTAGTTCATTTAGACATTCGTGGTCCTATGCAAACAAAGAGTTTGGGTAAGTCATCATATTTCATTACTTTTATTGATGATTACTCATGATAGTGTTGGGTTTATTTTTTGAAGACCAAAGGTGAAGCTCTTGAGACATTCAAGAGGTTTAGAGCCCTTGTAGAAAATGACAAAGGGTGCAAAATCAAATGCTTAAGGACTGATCGTGGAGGAGAATTTTGTTCAAAAGCATTTCAACGTTATTGTGATATGCATGGCATTAGAAGACAACTCACCACTGCATACACACCACAACAAAATGGTGTAGTTGAAAGGAAGAATCGTACAGTGGTGGATATGGCATGAAGCATGCTACAAACAAAGGGATTAAGTAATTCTTTTTGGGGAGATGCAGTTGCTATAGCAGTATATATTCTCAATCGGAGTCCCACTAGTGCACTTGACAGGATGACTCCATATGAAGCCTGGTATGAGAAAAAGCCAAATGTTAATTATTTCAAAGTTTTTGGTTGCTTGGCCTATGTTCATGTTCCTAATCAAAAGAGGCAAAAGTTAGATCCCAAAAGTGAGTCATGTATTTTTGTTGGATATAGTGAGGAAAGTAAGGCTTACAAGTTATATAATCCTCTCACTAATAAGCTTATTGTGTCAAGAGATGTGATTTTTGATGAAGGGGGAGTTTATGGTCATCAAAAAGGCCATATGGAAAAGTCAAAATCTATTTTAAATGAAGTTATTATGGATGATATTGATCATGGGCAACCCACTAATATTTTTGTTCCAAGTGCTACAAATCCACCAAGTAACCCCTCATCTAGTTGTTCAATTCCAAGTGTAAGTCCAGATTCAAGTCCTAGTTCTGCAAGGGAGGTAAGAAGATTGAGTGACATTTATCAAAGGAGTTCAAATCAAGCACATGAAGAAAATCCAAGAGGTGAGACACTGAATTTGGCTTTACTTACCAAGACTGATTTTGAACCATCATGTTTTGAAGATGCATATACTAATGAGGTTTGGATGCAAGCAATGCAAGAAGAGATGGATTCTATTCACAGGATTGACACTTGGGAGCTTACAAAGCTTCCACATGACAAGAAGAAGATTGACACCAAATGGGTCTACAAGACTAAGTGTAACAGTGATGGAAGTGTTGAAAGGCATAAGGCAAGATTAGTTGCTAAAGGCTTCACACAAAAGTATGGCATTGATTATGAAGAGACATTTGCACTAGTAGCAAGACAAGAGACCATTAGAATGTTGATTTCATTATTAGCTCAAAAGAATTAGAGCATCCATCATATGGATGTGAAAAGTGCCTTCTTGAATGGGTACTTAGAAGAAGAAGTATATGTGGAACAGCCACAAGGTTTTGAAGTACAAGGAAAAGAAAAGCATGTCTACAAGTTAAAGAAGGCTTTGTATGGCCTCAAACAAGCACCAAGAGCATGGTATGCTAGGATTGATGGATATTTTCAAGAGAATGGCTTTCAAAGAAGTAAGAGTGAACCTACCCTTTACTACAAACAAGAAGGTAATGATATTCTAATTGTAAGTTTGTATGTTGATGACTTGTTGTATATGCGTAGCAGTTCTATGATGAAGGATGAATTCAAAGTTTTCATGGTGAATGAATTTGAGATGAAAGATTTAGGCCTTATGAAATATTTTTTAGGAATGGAGGTTTATCAAAGGGAGAATAAAATTCTTATTTGTCAAACAAGGTATGCTAAAGATATGTTGAAGAAAATTGATATGGCTAATTGTAAACCAGTCTCCACTCCAGTTGCTCATGGAGTTGTGTTGTGTAGAGATGATGGTGCTGAAAGAGTTGATGAGACAACTTATAGAAGTATTGTTGGAAGCTTAATGTTTCTAACATATACAAGACCTGATATTGCTTATTCAGTTTCACTTATTTCAAGGTACATGACAGAGCCATCATAAATACATATGAAGGCAGCCAAGAGAATTTTGAGGTATGTGAAAGGCACTCTAGATTTTGGTATTCATTACTACACTTCTAAAAGGTTCAATCTTGTTGGTTTTAGTGATTCTGATTGGGGAGGTAGTTTGGATGACCGAAAGTCAACATCTGGGAATTATTTTTCTTTTGGTTCTGGTTTGATTACTTGGAGCTCAAAGAAGCAAAGTATAGTTGCCCTTTCTTCTACAGAAGCAGAGTATGTTGCAGTCACTTCAACAGGGACACAAGCACTATGGCTTAGAAAACTTCTTGAAGAAATTGGAGAGATTCAAGTTCAGCCCACAGTTATTTTTTGTGATAACATCAGTGCTATTAAATTGGCCAAAAATCTAGTTCATCATAGTAGGACAAATTTTTTTGATTTAAAGCATCATTTTATCCAAGATTTAGTATAGATGAAGGTAGTAGAATTGAAATACATCAATACTAAAGAATAGTTGGCAGATATCTTCACAAAAGCAATTGCAACAGATCAATTTTTAACACTCAGAGATCAGATTGTGAGCCCTCTTAGCATCAAGGGGGAGTATGTTGATAACTGATGCATGTTGTCCTCACCAATGCATGCTTTCCTCACCATGTGCTATCCATATCTGTTGACTGCAGTCCTCATCTTCGCATGGGACTCTTCTATTTCTAGTTTATTTATTTTTTAAATCCGTTGTTAAACATTATTTTTAACTAGCAGTATAATAGCGCAGCCAATAATGCATGTTTAAAACTTTTTTTAGACTGTTGTTTGAACAGCCAGTTAAACCAAGCGCTCCAAGCTATTTAATAAGTTGCATCCTTACTATTTAATGACTAGAAAAAAACTGTAACAGGTATATCATAAATAATATAGAGTATTATTGCATATTTTTTGGCTTGTCTCTGCTGTAAGTGTTTGGTTTACTGTTATTTTGTTATGCTATTATAATTGGTTTATCAGCTAGTTGGGCTTGGATTAAATCTACATAAATTTATTGGCTAAAGGTGTGTTTTGAATTTCTTAATAAATATGAGTTTGCTTTTCAAATTACGACGTCTTGGTCAGGAAGAGAGACGCCCAGGAGACGCGCAGAAGGGAGGCATTTGATAGAATATTTTTTAGAGTTATATAGTGCTCAACTAGGAGGAAAGTGGGAAAAACAATAAAAAATAAAATAAAATTGGAGGACGTTGCACCAGAGAAGAATAAAGGGGTGATATCATCATATTAAGGAGGCCTTTGCACATACAAGATAAGAGAAAAATAGCAACTTAAATTTATATGGTTGTGTATATGCATTTTAGTGTTTGAAATCTTTGCTGCATAATTATAAAAAGTTGTGGAAATTATTTTCAAATTGTCTCTCCTTTGATTGTAAAAGAAAATAATAATAATAAAAGATGGTCTTATTTTTGTTAAAAGACAGCCTAATTAGCTTCAACATATTGACCCTGCATGTTAAGATTTTTTTAATATTTTGTTATATTTTCAACATTTTTGTGCAAATACTAATATAATTTATAGTGAAATAAGGAAACATTTAAATAATAATTAGTTTCATTCATAATATTTCATATTATACAGTTTTTATTAAAAAATTAAGTTATTGTGTTATGGTTATTATTATTAGTAAAAAGGATTTTTGAGAGGGATCTAACCTTTGTATAAAAAAAGATAAAGATAGATCAGAGAGGCACCACAACAAGAGTAAAGAAGAAATAGTTCTAAACAAATAAAATCTGAACATTCTAAAATACCAAAAACAATTTATTAATAGTCCAATTGCAATGAAGAAATAACAAAAAACAACTAAATGTTAGCAATGATAATTAAAGCTTCAACAAACTCAAATTCGTAATCCAAGAATTCGATGGCATCCTTGGTCTTGTCTATATCTATATCTTAATCAGTGGTGTTATTCACTTTATTTTGTATTTTCAATCTCTTACTTGCTTTAATACTAGTTTGCACCAGTATTTCAAACACACCATCATAGCATGGGATAATTACATGGATTTTGATATCTTTTCATGGTATTGGTATGTAGACAGTGCTCAATATAGAGGGTGTTGAGGTCAAGTACAACTTCAACTATTAACCCCTTTTTACCTTGTGATTGTATTCATCATCTTCTATTATTGAGCTAAGATTTTAGTAAAAAAAAAGTACACATTGGCTTCTACAGTAGATCGTGTATCATATAACACATACATGACCAACAAGGAACAATGCATAAAATCAAATTTTCATAGAGAAAATCCTTCCAAATGCCCATGCTCTCTATGAACTATATTGTAGGTTGGTCTTCTCTGATTATCGTAGACTCATCCAAAGATCAAGTGAAGTCCTATTCCAAATTCATAGTCAATCAACATAATCACACACTCAAATCTAAAGTCACATGTAGTTACACAGTTCTACACTATCAATTTTCAGCTAATTAATTTATCCATATTTTTTCCTATTTTATAACATATTTTCAAATTAGTAAATTACAAATTAGGGAAAGCTTGATTTACACATACATTTTATATCTTAATTCAACTTAGTTCATTTTATTTAATGCGGATTTAGTTTTTCCTATTTCTCAAGATTTGATTAAATATATTGATGAACCCATGTTTTTATTTGAGCATTACCAAACCCTAGGTTTTCTGTAGGGTTCTTATATTTTAATTTTTCAAAATTTTAGATTTAATCTTTGATTTCCTCTAATCCTTTGTGTAAATCGAAATTTTTATTCTTTAGCTAGGGTTTTACCTTCATTTCTCTATATAAGGGGTTTCATTTTTTCTAGGCTTAAGGTTTGTCTTTCCTTGTTATGCTCATATCTAATCCATAATGGCTCTAATTTCAAAATATTAGAATTTTGTTAGTTTTATTGATTAAATAAGAAATATATTTTTTGTTCACTAAAATAGTGTACATATTTTTCTTAATTTATAATTTACTATTTTTAGTAAAATTGGACTAGGGGACGAATGGTGTACCTATTTTTAAATTAATTTATAATTTTTGTCTACGTAATAATTCTAATAAAAAATCTCTTTCAATTTCAAAAATACCTAACGGATCTATTGTAGTAATTGATTATTTAATGTGCATGTATCTTATAATACCTATAAGGGTTGCTCTTGGTGTATAGTTTTTTCAAGCATTAATTGTTTTGATTGCATGGTGCCGGTTAGAAATACTCAATATCTTTCATAGTTATATAATAAATTGGAGCACACTAATGTAAAATAAAATGAAGGTTACACTTAATCATAATACACTTTATATCTATGATAACTTCTACCAACCCTCCTCAAGATGATGATAACTATTTTCCTTCTATCTAGGTCCATGCTATCATTATCCCAAGAGATAAGATATATCACTCTATAGTGATAAACGAAGGAAACCAACGTGTCCTCCTCTCCCCCATTTGCCTCCCACATCTCTTCTTGATGGTGTTTATTTGCACATCCCATCAAAATTACCTAGAGTTTATGTTTGTAAAGCCCTTCAAGATCAAATAGTTACTATGGGAAAGATAAAGAAAACTTCTAAAATAAAAATTAGTATTTTAGTTCAAATATCGCATCATTCGAAAATAAACTCACATATCCAAATAACTTAGAATATGCCAATGTTAATTATGCATTTGTATCTCCATCTAAGAATTTTATGCCTAACAAAATTTTATATCAAGATTAGAAGCTAAAACAAAATACATCTACAACTAAAGCTTCTAAAAGTATAAAAAAAGGCTAATAAAAGTTCAAGTGAGATTTTAAAATAAAATTTTCACAACAGTTTAATCAAACTATTTCCTATACATACTCTAATAAGATCAAAATACTATTGTGCATATCATAGAATGCATGGGCATCATATAAGTAGTTGTTTACTTTTGAAGAAAAAATATAAAATATCATTGATAGTGATCATCCTATGATAGATACATCAATGAAAAAACCCAATAAAATTATGATTTCATCTCAAAATGAATAAAGACAATAAGTATGGATACAAAAAGATAATTTAAAGTAAAAACATTTACAAATTGAATAATTAAAGTAAGAAAAAATTTAGGAGGCCAATTTAAAGTAAGCGAGATTATAAAAGGAAGAAGATGACAATGAGAAATTACAAAATGAAATTATTGCAAAGGCAATGTTACAAAAATATCAAGAACAAAAGTTTCAAAAACAAGTGCAACCTAAGCAAGAAAGTATCTTCAATAAAGGGTTTTTAACAAAATAGGTTAAAAAGTAAGAGATGCCTACAAAATCCAATGTTACAAGTGTAGTTTCAAAGGAGTCAACTCAAAAGTGTTCATCATTTTTAGAGCCTTTGATTCTTGTTCCCCTCATAGATGGAAAGCAATGCACCAATGTTGGGATCAATAACACTATTAAAACGAAAGTTTTTACCATGACACTCCTACAATTTATTGGATATGATAATATAAATTTGAGTAAGACTACTATATCTAAATCATTTATCAAATCCATTGAGCTACCTTTCACAGTAGATCCAAAAATATGTTTAGTGGTATTTCACGTATATCTTAAAATTACATAATATAACGTTGAATTAGGAAGATCATGGATGAAAACAATGGGTAAAGATCATAGCCATGCCACATTTGAATATGAAAGTGTAATGGTTATAGTTTCAAGAGAAGATGGAACCTCTTTAAATAAAAATTAGTAAAAAAAAGCATATCTTTAGTTAATATATAAATAAATACAATGAATATAATGGCAATAAAGATAAATGATACAATACATAATGCAGAAGATAAATAAATAAAATTCAACACCACAATTTGGAGAAATTGGATTTTCATACCCACATACATATCATCATCATGATAGCGGTACTTATGTTGCATATTCAAATCAATTTTCAGATTCCAAATTGAGATCATATCATTCACAATGGCATGATACTTTCCTTTTGTGAGAAGTTTCCATTCCTTTGTTTGATTCATGACCTATTGATTGTGAGGCTCTTGTAGGAGTCATTGGCTTATATGTTCCTTTTTCAGTTTTCATATTATTCAAAAAAATAAAAATAAAATAGAATATTTCAAAAAATTCTAAAAACTAGGACCTGCATACATGTTTTGTTTAGTTATTTCAGATCAGTTGATTCGTGCTCAATATATGTGATATTTATCTATATCTAATTTTATATAAAAATATGCTTCACAAGTATAATTGAGTAAGTTTTAGAACATACATTTTGCCACTCCTAGATGCAATTACAAGTAATGATACTATCTTAGGCTTATAAATTTTACATAGACAAAACACTCTACCCTAGACAATAACACACTACACTCTTGTACAATTCCAGTGGACTTTCCAAAAGAACACATGCTCTACTTTCAAAATTCAAACTAGGCACAAGCTCTCTACAACTTATCTAGATAACAACTTCATTGGGGGCATCCTCATACATATGTTTTATCATTCTATGACTATCCATATTGTTCATATTTTAGTGTATTACATTGCACAATTTATTAACTCCTTTTATTTCACATTTATATATCATTGTATACCTAAGTTACTAAATATACTAGTGTTACAAGTTTTTAATATTGATCAACTTTACTTATTCATGCATGTTTTTTATATTTGCTTCTTTGCTTCAAGTGTTTTGTGTGTATTCATCTTATTTGGATTGTGAACATTTGAACATGTTATTGATTTTGACTATAAGTCTTCATTTTATACTTATATTGTGTGAGTGACACTTGAACATGTCCCTTGTATGTGTCTCATTATCCTTCTTGATTGCTTTGTGTGCTTTACATGTACTCTTTATGTGTGTGCATCATGGCCATTACACTTGTTTGCCTATTTTCTTAATCTTTGATATCATGATGGATATCATGCATCTTCCCACTTTTCTAATGCCATGATGTACATCATGTATCCTTCCCAAATTATCGTAATCAATTTAAGTTATCTTCAATATATGATCACTTATCTACGTGCCTAGTTTCTAACACATATATTGATAATGTCACTATATATGTTTGTTTTTACATGCATCTTATATCACTATTTTGATCAATTTATATATGATGATGATATGTTGTTCAATGTTACCATTACTACCCATATTTATGTCTTTTCATAACATCTCTCGAATAGCTTTTTCTCTTTATTTAAGTTATTAAGTAGGCTTCACAACTCATCTCAAAAGAGAAGGCATATACATTGGCCTATCTTAGATACTAAGTTGCAATAATATAGAAAAAAATAAAAAATCAACAAACCTCATATAGTTAATCATGATCCATACCTAGAAATCATCTAGAAAGTATTTTTAGACAACAATGCTCCATTTAGATAAGGGTGTAGGCTGATCGTGTCCCAAAAACACATCATAATGGGTAGAAAAATAGTAATTTTTTTATATTCTCTTATTTTCATTTAGTACAAGATAGTTGGCAGTAAATATACATAATTATTTCAGATAAAACTTAATTTTTTCTTAAAATGGGAGAATCGTGCATGACACATGTTCTAAGATTTTCAAAAATACTTTTTTCAAAAAATAACATGATATTACTCAATTTCAGAATCCATATACGTTCACATATCATACCGGAGGCATGTGTGTGGCACATGATCCACCCCTTGCTTAGTTTTTCACCAATTTTCACAATATAAATGCCAATTCATATCATTCTCTATTTTGCATACACTATACTTAGATTATGTTATTTTTATGCTAATTTTGCAATAGAAATGAATCTTATTATGTTTCTATCAATTGATTAATCTTTTTTCGTTAATTTCTCACTAATTTTGCATTAAAATGATATATTATAATTCATACAAGGATTTCAAGCTACTCTACTGATTTGAGTATGAAATGACGGAGTCAAACACACCTTCAATTATTAGGTACCCTCTCTTATTAATGAAGATTGGGGCATGCAAAGTATAACCCAAGTGTTTCAATGAAGAAGAAATCTCTAAGGATCCTACCCTCTACAATCACCTTTTTACACTAGAAAATACAATGGTTTGTGTACCCAATCAAGTGTCATTCATTATTATTTGATTTACAAGTTTTATTTGTCTTTACTTTCAAATTTTCATTTTTAAGTGAGAATTGATCTATACAAGTTTCATTGTAGGTTTGCATGAAGCATAGTTTAATGTTGTGCCTACATTCAAGACTATCCTTCATAGATACGTTCAGGTATAACTCTCTTTTTTTTACTCTAGTACTTTTAATTTATTACATTACTAGAATAAAATAAGAGAAAATATAGATACATAAATGAACCTTTATTAATAAAACAATGCACTTGTGACTATTTCTTATACACACTTAGCTAATGCCCGATTCCATGGTCCTTGACAACTCTTCATTCACTTTTTATGTAGATGACACTTACCTCTTAAGAAAAAAATTTATTATAAATATCTATATCCAACATCTTAAACAACTGAAACTCAATTTTAAATTAATCCACACTTTCAATTTAGCTATCTCTACTCTTTAGACAATACCACTTCTTTTAGACTATCTCGCTTCCCAATATTGTCTAATTACACCAGTCACGTCTTCTATCCAATTGATGACCATTTGCTCAAATTCAAAAAATTTCAAATAGAGCATCTTGCATGTTACATAATCCCCATTCAAAAGAATTCTAAAATGATCATAATAAAATCACATTTTCAAGACATTATTCACTAGAGGATCATATGACTGAAAAATATTAAAATATCTAATTGCACATTGAGATAAAATTAACTACTTTTCTCAATTCAGAGTCCACACAACCCTAGTAGCCCTATGCTAAGTCTAAATACACCTCCAAGGTCATAAGTTGTTATTGAAGCATCTAATCACATTAGGATTACACTAATATTTTGCATTTTGCAACAATCTTTCACATACACTACTATAGCATGGGAGAACTACATGAAATTTGATTCTTCTTTGAAGTGTTAGTATGTACATAACACCCAACACATGAGGTGTTGAAGTCAAACACAACTTCAACCACTAACCACTTTGTACCCTATGATTGTATTCATTATGTGGACAACACTCAACACATGAGGTGTTGAGGTTAAGCACAACTTCAACCACTAACCTCTTTTTACCCTGTGAATGTATTCATGATCTTGTGTCATTGAGTTAGGGTTTCGGTGTAGAATAAATTACACAATGGCTTCTATAGTAGACCATGCATCATAAAACACATACATAGGACCAACAAGAAATAACACACAGACCTAGATTTTCACAAGAAGAAAAAACCCTACTAGACGTCGATGCTACCTACAAACTACAATGTACGTCAGTCCTATTTAATTAGTGTGGCCTCATCTAGAGATCAAGCATGACCTTATTCCAGATTTATAATCAATCAACATAGTCGCACAGTCAAATCTACAATCGCATACATAGTCTTGCATTATCAATTTATAACTAAGTAATTTGTCCATGTTATTTACTCTTTTAACATATTTCTATATAAATTAAATTAAAGATTAGTGAATTTTCTTAATTTATGCATATATTTAACATCTTAATATAACTCACTTCATTTTATCTAATTAGCATTTAACATCTCTTATTTCCCAATTTTTGATCAAATACATTTTTATTTTCATTTTTCAAAGCAATAGTTTGGTTATGAGAATCATAAAACTCACATTTGGATGGGATTTTCCCTTCTTATGGTTCTACTACAACTTCTTTGTTCTACTTGAAGGATTTTGGTGTTGAAACTCATCTCTTTCCTTCACTTATGTTTCTTATTCTTAAAGTTTATCGTCTATCTTCTTTTGGAGCATCCATTCTTGCTCACTGGCTGAGATTTATTCATTTCATTTTTTTAAAGTTTGACTGTGGTTTGTTTTGTTATTACTTTCCATCTATTGTTCTTCTTTTGATTTTTCTTCCTTAATATCATGTTCTTTGTTAACTTGTTGCTTATCCTCTTTTCTTTTCCATATCATTTGTTCCTTCTTCCTCGTAGGACAAAATCTACCTAGATGGCCCAACCTATGTCATTCTTGGCAGATCAATGAATTGTTTTCATATTCTATGGTTAGATCTAGTCCCCAAATTTTGAAGAAAGCTTAATGGAACTTGGAAGAGCCTTGTCCACACAAGCATTAACACATGCTCTGGCATAGATCAGTCTCGATCACGATTTTGTTACTGCATCAAAGGCAATAAGCTTTCCAAATGTCTTTGTTATCCTAATCATGATCTCCTCCCCCTGGTAGTCTCACCTAGGCTGGCATAAAGTCTATGTTTTCCTTATCCAGATCAAAACTGACCACGGCCTTGTTTTAATTTTATTTTAAATATGGCCAGGTGGTTTTAAATTTTGATTTTAATCGATTGGACCTTGGCCATGTTTATTGAAATTTATAAATATCATAAGTTTGTAAATAGGAGTAAAAAGTTGAAATATAAATTAGTATGTGGAAAATGATAAAAGAAATTGAGACGTATAATGCATATAAGACTATGAGACTTATATTGTGATTAGTACCAAATGATATAATTTGTGAATAGGTATTAGACCATAAAAATGAAAATAAATTTTGATACAGGAAGTTACGAAGGTGAAATTTTGAAGTTAAGAAAATAATAAACACAAACTGAGTGTGTTGTGAATTATATTGTGCAAGTTGATTGCTTTACAAATAGATCTTGAACTGTAAAATTTTTGTATTGTATGAGTTCAAATATTATTTTTCCATATTAAATAATTAAATTGAAGTGTTTAGAAAGAAATTAATTGTAACTTCTTTCACGTTAAAAATAATTTTTTTAAAGGGAAAATTGAAAGTTTGGTGCATGTTTATAGACATTTGACTTATAATTTAATGAAATGTTTATTCACAACGATGTCATAATTATGTGTTTTAAAAAATATTAATATTTCTATGAAAATTTGACATTCTACTTTGTTTACCAAATACAACATATAAGTGTTTAATTTAATCTTTTCTTCCTTTTTTAAATATACTTATATATTTTTTTATAAATAGATTTTAATTAGATTGTAATAAAAATACTTTTACACATATAATTATTCTTTGATAATGGATGGTTAGTTTAATTTTTTTATACCTTATAACTTTTGGTCCTTTTGAAACTTAATATTAAATTATGTCTTAACCCTGATATAAATAGAAATGTTGTTACATAAATTTAGATTTATTATCTATGATGATTTCATCATTTATCAGTTAAAAATTTAAATTATCACTGAAAAAATATTTCATTTCAATGATAGGATGTCCTAGAACTAATATTTTGCTTACATGATCCTCATTGAAGAGTGAGTGAGATAACATCTCATGTGGGTGGTATGAGACACCCGTTTGAAATGTTATCCCCCACACACTTTTTGAAGATCATAACTTTTTTGTTTTCTTCGAGATCATTGGATGCTAAGTTATTGTTATGATGAGTAGGTTGGGTAAACTTAGGGATTGAATTGTGAACTTTCGAATGTTAGTATTAAGTGATTTTACAGATCACTATGACTTAATAGATTATTGAGTCCGGATGCAACAAATGATACAAATGTTAAATGCAGTTTTATGGCCATAAACAATGTATACATAGTTTATCTAAGAGGAATGCTTATTCCTTGTTTTGTATATATTTGGAATGTATCGGTGCTTGTTCTAATTCACTATCATACAAGCATTGTGTTACATGGAGTAGCTATAATACATTAACTTATATAAAGACATTTATTTTCTTTTCATTGGATTTGTATCTATTCTTCTCGTGAAGGGTAGGACTACTTTCAATGGATGAGAGTTGTATAAGAGATTTGAAAGAATATATAGTTAGATATAAATTATCATATGATACTCTCCCTCTTTACGTTTTATATAACTATTTCCAACTTTAATGATAATCTCTTACATTTTATAAATTTATATTAAACAAAAATTAAAGATTATTTGTACCATTGTAAACAAAAATTGCATTTATTTTTAAATATCTTTTAAAAAATAATATATTCTCAAAAATATTAAAAAAATGATATAATTATGAAAAGTAAATAAAATATTTATATAAAATGAACATTTTCTTTTTGATTTATACCTTTAAACTTTAATAAGTTAATTTCCTAAAGCATGAATGTTATATCTCATTAAACTGGTAGAAAGTATGAATGTTATATATTTCATTTAATAGTGAATTAAACTAGTCGCAAGTATGAATGTTATATTTCATTTAATTTAATAGTGAATTAAATTGGTTGAAGTTGTTGAATTTAATCAATATTTCAATTTAATGGAATTATTTCGTACTTTCAAATTTATTTTTATTAATTATAATGATTATATTAAATATTATTGAATTAAGAATGATTGAATTAAAAAACAAAGAACAAATTTATAAATAAATATTTTGAGTATCTCCAGGAGTTGTTCTTACTTTAATAGGATTGTCAAAAAAAGAAAAAGAAAGAGAAAGTAGTTAAAGAGATAGTTTCTATTGCAGAGCATAGTAGTCGCGACCTAAAGAAGCAGACATTTGTGATTTTAAATAGCAATTACTTTTATCAGGAGAAACCAAATGCTTCAATCGGTGAATGGAACCCTAAATCCTCAAAATTTATGGTGGGGAAATTTGGTCCGTCCAAGTAAGCTTTCAAATATATGCTGTCTACCATCTCCAGGTCAACGTGTATCCACATAATTATCTCTAACTTGAAAGCAAGATCAGTAGAACTTAGAACAGTGTATGTTGGTATTTGAGAACTGTAGTTATGAGCCAAGTATAGTTTAGTATAAAAGATTGTAAATGCAGATAATCATTATTTATGATAATAATTTGAGGGTAGATAATTTAATTCATTTGTTTGAAGAAGAGGGTGAGTTTGATAAATTATTAAAAAATTAAATTTAAATTTATAATTAAAAATATAATATTAAAAAAAGAATTAAAATTTTTGTAAGATGAATAAGATAGTCTTTGTGTAAGTAAATGTGTTTGACAAAATAATTTTTTATTTAAATTTTTGATTTTATAAATTAATTTATTTTGTGAATGTTATTAATTTTTTTTTATTCATTTCTTCATATTATCATTATTTTTATATTGATTAATGAGAAAAAAATACAAAAATATTTATATAAATCAAGGTACATACAGTTTTATAGAATGAGATTCACCAAAACATACTGATGAACATACAGTATAATAACAGCTATTCAAGATAAGAATAACTACAATGAAAAAAGATGAAAAAACAAATAGTTGAACCTTCAATTAGAAGATTACCATATAACCATTGTAATCTTTTATTTTTTTGTAAAGGTCTTCATCATTGTCTGTAAGCCGTTTCAATTGAATTTTGACATTGTTTTCATATCAATTTGAAAATTTATAAATAAATTTTAAAATACAATTATGTAAAAATAACCAATAAAACATAAAATATAATAATAGATATGTATTTTTTCCTAATTTCAAAATTTAAGGCTCGTTGATGACTTATTACCTTATATAGGTACAATTTTCCATTATGTATGTATTTCAATCAGTATGGATCAATTCATTGATCCTTTGATTAGACTTGTTAAATAATATTCAACTTACAAATCAAAGCAATGGTAGCTAACAACGTAGTTTGGATTTTCGTATATCGTGATTAAAATTTATAAATTTAAAAAAATAAAAAAATGAGTAAAATCAAATAAATTGTAATTGAATGACGAAGATGATAGTATAAAAAACTCTATCTAATCATTCATCAAAAAAAAATTCAAAAAAATTTAAAAAAATGAAATTAAAATTTTACTCAGAAAAATTTAACAAAACAAATACTTCTCAATCCTTAATATTAAAGTAAAAAATTATTAAATTTTAATATAATTACCTAATACTACTATACCTAAATTATTGCATGACATCTCCTAATTTTATGGATTGTCATTTTTTAATCTTAAAAACAACTGCATCGTCAAAATTATTCATGTAAAGTAATAAACCTTAATATATTATGAGAGCTGCAACCATATTAGGAAACCCTTTATGATTTCAACCAATACGGCCATCTGTGATACGAGGTAATATGAGTAGAGAATCATTATTTAGACGTGATTGAGGCTCAAGAATCTGTCCCTATCAACTCTCAAGAGTCTCTGCATATAGGTCTCAACTGGAGAAGTATACCATGATTTATAATTGTGTATATGTTCATATTCTCATCTCATTGTTGACAGTTGGTTGATGGCTCAAAATATTCTTCAGTTATGCTCTTTCCAGAGCGCCCATAAAAATGAAATGTCTTACAAATTTATAATTCATTGAGGACCTCAACAGCTCTTGGTGTATATTCATATCAATCAATGGATTAGTATAAAGATTTTATTTTTATTATTATGTTTACATGGATTTTATAATGATGAATTATAATATTTATGATTTATGAGATATTAATAATTAAGGATTATTTTTATTTTAATATCTATTTGATTATTATATGATAGTTTTGAATTTAAATTTGATATTTTTTTTATTAATGTGATTTTTTTCTTTAAAAAATTCAATCAATAATTATAATATTTTTAGATATATGTTAGAATTTGTAATTCCTTTTCTTTATATATATATATATATATATATATATATATATATATATATATATATATATATTTTCAAATCTAATAAAATGGTACAGTTAGATTAAAGTTATTTATCATTAATAAATAATAAAATTATTAATAAAATAATAAAATTCTTAATCAATATAATGTATAACAAATCTAAAATAAATATCTTAAAATTAACATCTCTATTATTTTCAGATAAATATATTTAATATATTTATATTAGTTATAAAATAGATACCTCAAATCATATTGACATATAAATTCATAAAATAAGTATGAAAAAATTATTTAAATTTTGACAATTATATAATTTTGAGTAATAATGTTTAACTTGTATATATGTATGTATATGTGTTAATTTTTATTTTGTAATTGTGAGTGATCATGTTACTTAGAAGTAAGAGTGGAGCACACAATAGATTCTAAGTTTGATTAGTAAAGACAATTAAAGTAAAATGAAAAGATAAGATAAGATAATGATGTTAATTTTATGAATAAAATGAAAAGATAAAATAAAATAATAGTATCGATGTTGGAAGAGGTTAACTAATGTGTGATAAAAAAATTAGTTACTAAAATAAACATAATAGATTCAAACAATGTATACACACGTATATACATTTGTGGTTGATAGTCAAAAATATTGGTGTCCTTTTTTGCAAGCTTATTCTTCTATGAAAAAGTAAAATTGATTTAAAATATTTAAAAATATGATTGAAAATAAAGACTTTTATTAACATATTTCTTTATTGTTTATGTTTAGACATGTGATATCATTTTAACATTGAATTGATATTTTAACATCTCAACAATAATGATAATATTTTAGAAATAGTTATTTTTTGGTCTAAAATGATTAATAACACATAAACACCTTACAAATTTTAACACTGAGAACAACTCCAACAAATTCAAAAGTGAATAAACCAAAAAGTATTTAAATTTTAAAAACATAAATGACATTTAAAAATATATAGTTAATTAAATTAAATTTAATTATTAATGCCCACCAAATGTCAAGATTGGTCAATAGAATTACAAAAGATATAATATAAAGAAAATAAAATTGAGGAGGGTTCCACATAGTGTGCCAAACCTTGTTATCTTAAAGAAACACTTTTGATATTCAAAGTAATGAAAAAGCATGTGATTGGTGTGAGGTCATATAAATTATTGAATTTGTGACATCTCGTTGGTCTACCATACAAGTTTGGAAGATGGTCACGAGGCCTTTTCTTATTAATGATGTGACATGGATGAAAGTAAGATGTAATTACTCTGGTGCATGCCCCTTATGTTTGAAAAGTTGTTAGTAAAGGTCAAACATCTTTCGAAGGAAAAGGGCCAAACATCTATGATCTTCATAAGTGATGAATGTCTAAAAAGAGCCAAGAAAATCTCTAAAGAGGTAAAAGAACCGTCCCCTTATCACATAATAAGGAGAGCATCTGAAAAATAAAATGGACCTTGATCTTAGATTCCAAAGAGCAAATTTGATAAATATGTTGCTCCTAAAGGATATGGTGTTATGTCTCACTGTGAAGCTGATGGGAGAAAGCTTTGCACTGAGTAGAGGGAACCCTTAGGTTGCAAGGTAACTGTGGTTTTATGTACACTAGGGTTGGGTGAACTCATCACTGATACGAAGATATAAGTTTGAGTAGTGTTGAAATTTTGAGGTGAGTGACACTTGACGCTGAGACCATATAAACTAAATGCAAACTCTGTAAATATCAATATGATTGTCATTATCTATCTCTCTTAGACATATCAAGGGCATCCATTGGAAAGCTATGTGAGGGTGGCTTGTAACTATTAATATGAATGAGGTAAAGCAATGAAGAGACTTTTGTATATTTATATGAATCAATCTCATTTATTACTTGTTTCATAAAAAATCTGAAAGGAAGATATAAATACTTACGGTGACTATCATAAGAATTATTTAAATAACTAAATTTATAAATCATTATCATCATATAAAAAATATTTAAAAACTAGTAAATATTATGTCAAGTTTTAAAAAATGATAATATAAAATACTAATATTTTAACATGAATATAACAATCATTTTTTTATTAATTTTTTATCTTCTAAATTAAAAATATAGTCCTCAAACCTGGTAACCATATAAAAGAATAAGTATAACTAATAAATAAAAGAGACGGATACGTGGCTTTGAAAAAGCGTTTTAAGAACGCGACGGTCTACCAAAGATACTGTAGATTTTATTGAAAAAGCGTTTTAAGAACGCTACGGTATACCTAACATAATGTAGATTTTATTTGAAAAACACGGCTATGAAAAATAGTTTGAAGAAAAAAAATAAAAAAACGAACAAACAAAATACGTGTGAGAAAAAAGTTGAAAGAAAGGAAAATAGATTTGCAGCCAAAAGTTTCACATCATAAGGAATAAAGTTGAGTTTGAATCCCGTGTAAATTTAATAAAGTAAAATGAAAGAGAAAAGAAATTAATCTTGAAATTGTAAGATATTTTTGGAAGAGTAAGTTTTATTTTAAAAACTATAAGAACTAACATTTTTATAATTCTAAACATATTTCAATCCAAGATAAAATTTCAAAATTATTGATATTAGTATATAATATCGTATATATTAAATTTTAATTTTACTATTATTTCATATTTGAAATTAATTTAAAAAAAAAATTAATTTAATATTATACATTTTCAATTTAATAAATTAATTTTAATTTTTCATAAAATATTAATATCATTATTTTATCTTATCTTTATTTTTTCCTGCACAATAATACAGTTATAACAATATCACTATTAGACCTTTTACATAGCCATTTGCAAAGTGCTGCTAGGTAATAGAGTGTGGATTGAGCTCCAGCATTACTACCATGGTACACATAGTTCAACAACATCTTTCCTCTGCTACAAAATGGCAAAAGAGTTAAGTATTTGTAGATTAAACATGTGCATATTGTCTTCACTTGAGAGCAGAGATCATAGAAACTGATTATGTATATTCTTATGTATGGTGAGCAAATTAGTTGTGATGGTAGACTTAGAACATGCACTTAAAGGGATACAGAAACTCATCAGCTTGATCCCTTTATCAGAATGTAGCTTCTAGTGCTCCAAATGAATATTTTTTAAATTCAGTTTGAGAGAATGTGTTCAATTCATCCACTTGCTGATTCAAACTATCGATTTTGTCCTTAAGTTTGTGAATGTTGTTTGTGTTGCAATAGTGGAGTTGTCACATCTTGTTACATACACACTATTCAAGTAATTATCATCTCATTTCCTCCTATTCATCTTCATCTTACTGATTGTATTGTATACAGATTCCATTGTGTACATTGATATTGATTTGAATATGAATATGAATATAATATTAATGTCCAATAATGACCATAACAAATTAATGAGATTGCAATAAAAATAGTTAAGACGTAGTTTCTATTGTAAAGCATAGTAGTTGTGACCAACAAAAAAGTATAGAATCAATTTTCTTGATGATTCAGAGAGATGCATTTGAGCTTAAGAAATTGATCCATAACTTCAGGGACCATTACTTGAGCATATGATCTTATAGATAGACTCTCAAAGTCTCTTGCACCTAAGTCTTTAAATAGAGAATTATATCATGTTTTATATATATTTGTATATATACATAATCATTGTTGGTGGTTGATAAAATGAATATTCCCTATTTTTTAATGTTAAATTATATAAATATTGTGTAACCTAATCAGTATAAAAATAAGGCTTCAATTAAAAAAAAAAGAAAAAATATATTATATATCATTAAAATTATTCATACAAAATAATAAACCTTGAGATATTATAAAAAATTAACTATATTATGGAATAAAATTCAAACCCTTTATGATCTCAAACAATACGGCCAAAGCTAAGGTGATTTGGGTTCGTTTGGAAGCACCATCTGTGATACGAGGTAATATGAGTAGGGAATCAATTTTCTTGATTTAGATAGAAGCGATTGAGCCTCTCGACTATCAAGAATATGTCCCTATCAACTCTCAAGAGTCTGCATGTAGATCTTCAATTGGAGGAGTACATCATAGAAGTATATGATGTTTTATGAATATATGTATACATTCATATTCTCATCTCATTGTTGACAGTTGGTCTGTGGCTCAAAATATTATTCGGTTACAATGCTTTTTCCAGAGCGCACATCAAATGAAATATGCCTTACGAATTCATAATTCATTGAGGATTTCTGAAAATAAAGATCCTAGGGCCATCGGTGTATCTTTACATCAATCAATAGATCAATCGAAGATTTTTGAAATTAAATACTCTGGGTGTCATCTGCATATATTTACATCAATTAATATATTAATTAAAAAAAATTGAAAATAAAGATGTTGGGGTTTTGGTGTATATTTATATCATCAATTGAAGTTTTTATTTAAAAAATTGTTTATTATTATTATGCTGTTAGGCATTTTATAATGATAGATTGTAATGTTTATGAATTATTAATAATTAATAATTTTTTAAAATTTGATATTTATTTGATAATTTTCATTTCAAATTTGATGTCCATTTCATTGGTATATTGAAGTTTTTAATTTTTTACTAGGAAAAAACAATCAAAAATTTTGAAAATCTTAGATATATAATAAAGTTTGAATTTTGTTTTATAATTTTTTTGGAGCCCAATAAAATGATGTTGGTAAATTAAAATTTGAATTTGTAAATCATTTAATATCAAATTGATATTATAACATCTCAACAATAATAATCATATTTAAATAGTTGTTTTTAAGTGTAAAATGATTAAAATCACCACCACCTTAAAAAATTTAACATTGAGAACAACTCCAACAAACTCAAAATTAAATAAAATGAAAAGCATTTAAGTTTTGAAAGTATAAAGGAAATTTGAAAAAAACATGGTTAATTTAATTTAATTATTAATGTCCACAAAAGGTTAAGTTTGGTCTATGAAATTGCAAAAGATATAATGTAAAGAAGATATTATGAAGAAGATCAAAAAGAGGAGGGTCTCATGTAGTATGTTCAACCTTGTTGTCAAAAAGAGGAGGGTCTCATGCAGTGTGTTGAACCTTGTTGTCTAAAACAAATACTTTAGGTATCAAAAGTGATGAAAAAACGTGTGATGGGTGTGATCTCATGTAAATTATTGAATTTGTGACATCTCGTTTATCTATCATATAAGTTTGGAAGATGGTCACATGGCCTCTTCTTATAAGTAAGATGTAATTAACCTAGTGCATGCCTCCTTTGGGGACTTATGTTTGAAACATTGTTGGCAAAGGTCAAACATTTCTTGGAAGAAGAGGGTTAAACATCTCTGGTCTTCATAAGTGACGAATGTCTAGAGATAGCCAAGAAAATCTCTAAAGAGACAAAAGAACCATCCCCTTATCTCATAATAAGGAGATCATCTGATAACAAAATGGACCTTGGTCTTAGATTCCAAAGAGAAAATATGACAAATATGATGCTCTCAATAGATATGGTGGTCTGTCTCAATACGATGTTGATGGGAGAAAACTCTACACTAAATAAGGGGAACCCTTAGGTTACAAGGTTACTGTAGATTTGGGTACCTTAAGATTGGAAGAACTCATCACTGAAGTGAAAATATAGCTCTAAGCAGTGTTGAATTTTAGAGATGCGTAACTCTTGAGGGTGAGACCATGTGGACTAAACATAGACTCTATAAACCTTAGTATAAATGCTATTATTTCTTTTTGTTAGAGAACTTAAGAGTATCCACTGGAAAGCTATGTAGAGTGGCTTGTAATTATTAAAATTAGTAAAGCAAAGTAATGAGGAGACACTTGTATATCTATATGAATCAAACCCACATATTATTTGTTCCATAAAAAATTTGAAAAGAAGATATAAATAACTAAAATAACTATTATGGAAATTACTTAATTATTCAAGTTTAAATTATTATCATCTTATAAAAAATTATTAAAACAATGAATAATATAATATCAAATTCTTCTTAAAAAAAATAAATAATGATATAAAGCACTATCTTTTAATATAAATGTGTGTAAATAATATTGTGACAATCACTTTATCATTTTTTATCTTCAACTTAAAAATATAATCCTCAAACTTCACTAAAGAATAAAAGAGAGAGAACTTCCTCTTAAGCCCTACAATTCAAACCGTATTCAATCCAACCCTATCAGAAAATTAATATGAAAAAACATGGCTTTAAAAAGGCATTTTAAGAACGCTACGGTCTACCTAACGTAATCTAGTTTTTTTTTTGGAAAAACATGGCTATGAAAAATAGTTCGAAGAGGAAAAAAAAACAAAACAGGTGTGAGAAAAAAAAGTTAAAAGGAAAATAAATATGCAGCCAAAAGCTGAATTGAATGTTGAACAATTTGCTTGTGATTTTTACGAGTGTGGGAGGAATATTGATCATTTTTAAGTGAAAACTATAGGAAAAAAAATTGTATTTCATTTGTGACAATTCATTTTTTTAAAATTTTCCATTCATCATTACCTTAAAAAGGCGTGCAATGACTTTTAATATCTCTCCGTAATTTAATAGATCATTTAAAGATCTATTCAATAGCCTTTACTATTGCTTCCAAAAGTAAAGCAATGAATACGACCTTTAAGAATCATCACTCCCACATTGTTTTAATATGTGCCATATTATAAGAAATAACTTGATTGGGCACCAGTATAAAGGTTTAACATTTATAAGAAATTTGGTTGAGTTTGAATTAGGGAAGAAAAATGTTTTGATTTTTTACAAATAAATATTATTATTTTTTATTTTTTTTTAATGGATGATAAGAGAAGTTTAAAAGAATATATAATTTCACATAAATTTATGAGTTATAATGTAAAATAAATCAAATAATAAAATGAAATGAACCCAAAAAAATTAAGGTAAAAAAAGACTATTAAAATTGTAAGATACTTATAAAAAAATTAATTTATTCAAAAATTTACAAGAATCAACATTTCATTTCTAGTTTTTTTGGAGGAGATTTCAAATTTGGATTTTTCTAGGATAGAAACTAATTTTGGGTCAACAGCGGAAGACAAATCCCAGCCTTGTGTCCCATTCGTGGAAGCATCACTAGTGCTTCAGGGTGAAAACAAGGATGGTCTGTGGTTCAAAAAAAGAAAAAAGGCAGAAAAGTGACAACTCAGCGTTCTTGCATGTCTCTTCATTCGGGGGGACTCGTGATAATATCCTGAAAATAAGTGAAAAAGGGGTCAGGGCCTCAGGATAAATTTGGTAGAAAGTTTGCAAAAGTTTCCTGGTCAATTAGTTTGTTTCTGTTTGTTCTTTGGTAGAAGTTCTTATTGTGTGGGTTTCTTGTCGCCCGAATTATTATTGCTAGTAAAGACGTCCCATTAAAATATAAATATTATATATATTTCTCCATTGTATAAAGCTCTGGGGCCTTTCAAAACCCAATTTTAACTTATCTAATAAAAAAATAATTTTAAATATATTCCAATCTAAAATCGTTGATATTAAAATCATCTAATATCTCATACATTAAATTCTAACTTTAATATTAATTCATGCCTAAAACCAATATTAAATTTGTTAGAAACCCAATCCTTATTTAACTTTATACATTTACATAATAAGAACTTTGCTATATCCTTATCTTCTCTTTCACAATAATATAGTCATAACAATACCACCATAAGAGCTTTTGCATAGCCCTTTGAAAGTGATGCTAAGTTTTAGAATTTGGATTGAGCTTCAACATTGCTACCATGGTACACATACTTTAACAACATCTTTCTTCTGCTACAAAATGGCAAAAGATTTGATTATTTCTAGACTAAACATGTGCATATATCTTCACTTGAGAGTAGAGATCTTCGAGATTGATTGTGTATATTTCTATGTATGGTGAGCAAATTAGTTTTGGATGGTAGACTTAGAACATGCACTTAAAGAGACATAGAAATTTAGCAGCTTGAGCCCTTTGATCAAAATCTAGCTTGTAGTGCTCCAAATGAATGTTTTTAAATTCAGTTTGAGAGAATGTGCTCAACTCATCCACTTGTTGATTTAAGCTATTGATCTTGTCCTTAAGTTATTGAATGTTGTTTGTGTTACAGTAATGGAGCTGTAACATCCTACTCCATACACACTACTAAAGCAATCATCAACTCATCTCCTCTTATTCATCTTCATCTTACCGATTACATTGTTTACATTGATATTGATATGAATTAATATTAATGTTCAATAATAACCATATCAAGTTAATATGATTGCAAGAAAAAAAGTTAAGACAGTTTCTATTACATATTACAATAATTACAACCTTATAAAAGCAGTCAGAGAATCAATTTTATTGATGATTCAGAGAGATGCGTTTGATTTCAAGAAATTGTATCATAAATTTTGGAACCATTGATTGATAATATGTGCCTCTAGACAGAGTCTCAATAGTCTTTTGCATGTAAGTCTTTAAATGGAGAACTATATCATATTATGTGTGTGTGTGTGTGTGTGTTTGTGTGTGTGTGTGTGTGTGTGTGTACATACTCATTGTTGGTGGTTGGCTTATGGATCAAAATATTCTTCATTTTTATTTTTTTGAAATACTCATAAAATGAAATTTGTTAAAAATTCACAACTCATTAAGGATTTCTTTAAAAAGAAAGAGCATGGGGTCCATTGATGTATGTTCACATCAATCAATGGATTATCAGAAAGCTTGATTCTCATTATTATGTCTATAGGTATCTTATAATGACAAATGGGGATGTCCTAGAAATTCCCAATTTATTGAGGATTTTTTGAAAAGAAAGACCCTGGGTCCATGGGTGTATATTGACAACAATCAATGGATTATCAAAATCTTTTATTCTCATTATTATGTCTATAGGTATTCTATAATGACAATTGGGGGTGGAGGTGAAGTGTAATATTTATCTATAGATGAAGTGTAATATATGTCTATAAGTGAAGTGTAATATATATCTAAATTTATGCGAGGTGATTTATAATTATTAAAATTAGTAAAGCAGAGTAATGAGGAGGCTCTTGTATATTTATATGAATCAAATCTATATATTATTTGTTCCATAAAAAATTTAAAAGAAAAGACCATTATAAAAATTACTTAATTATTCAAGTTTAAATTATTATCATCTTCTAGAAATCATTAAAACAATAAATAATATAATACCAAATTCTATAAAAATAATAACATAAAACGTTGATTTTTTGATCAATATATATGTGTGAATAATATTATGACAATCACTTTCTTTATTCATTTTTTAATCTACAACTTAAAAATATAGTCCTCAAACTTCACCACCATACAAAACGATAAATATGAAAAAAAATATATCTTCCTCTTAAGCCCTAAAATTCAAACCGTATTCAATCCAACCCTACCAGAAAATTAATATGAAAAAACATGGCTTTAAAAAAGCATTTAAGAACGCTACAGTCTGCCTAACGTAATCTAGATTTTATTTGAAAAACATGGCTATGAAAAATAGTTTGAAGAGGGAAACGAAACAGAACAAACAAACAAAACACGTGTGAGAAAAAAAGTAAGAAGAAAGGAAAATAGATATGCAGCCAAAAGCTGAATTCAACGTTGAACTCAACCATTTGTTTGTGATATTTATGGAAATGAAAGGCATTTACAGTATCAATAAATCATGTGAATTTTCACTGTCAAATTTCAACGCACTCAATGATGCAATGCTTTTTATGAGTGGGGAGGAATATTGACCATCTTAAAGTGAAAATTATGGAGAAAAAAATTGTTGCCTTATTGCCTTAAAAAGGCGTGCAATGACTTTTTTAATATTTAATAAAATAATAATAATAGAGAAAAAAGGAGTAAAATAATGAATACCATTTTTAAGAACTACGCTCATATTACTTCAGATCATTCGATTTTGTTATAAATGTAGTTTAACATTATAAGGAATAAGGTTGAGTTTGAATCTGCTATAAATTTAGTGAAGTAAAATGTTTCAATCTTTTATAAATAAATATAATTAAATTTAACATATTAAAATTATATTTAATTATATAGATAATTATTTTTGTTATAATAAATAATAAGAGAGAAGTTTAAAAGAGTATATAAATTAATTAGAATTAACGTAGAATAAGTTTAAATAGAAAGTTGAAATGAACTCAAAAAAATTGAAGAAAAATACCACTCCCAAAATTGTTGAATATTTATGAAAGAGTAAGTTTGTTCAAAAACTATAAAAACCAATATTTTATTAATTCTAAACATATTCCAATTCAATACACAATCCAAAATCGTTAATATTAGAATATAATATCTCATACATTAAATTCTAAATTTACTATTATTTCATGCTTAAAACTAATATTACTACCTCTTCCTTATTTAATATTATACATTTTCAATCCCATAAAAAAAGTTTAACCTTTCATAAAATATTAATGATATTATCTTATCTTTATCTTCTCTTACATAATAATGTAGTCGTAACAATATCACAAGAAGATCTTTTACATAGCCATTTGCAAAGTGTTGTTAAGTATTAGAATGTGGATTGAGCTCCAACATCGCTACCATGGTACACATACTTCAACAACATCTCCTATGCTACAAAATGGCAAAAGAGTTTAGTATTTCGAGATGAAACATGTGCATATTATCTTCACTTGAGAGTAGAGATCATGGAAATTGATTATGTATATTTCTATGTATGGTGATCAAATTAGTTGTGATGGTAGACTTAGAACATGCACTTAAGAGACACAGAAACTCATCAGCTTGAGTCCTTTGATCAGAATGTAGCTTCTAGTGCTCCAAATAAATGTTTTTTAAATTCAATTTGAGAGAATGTGTTCAACTCATCTGCTTATTGATTCAAGCTATCGATATCGTCCTTAAGTTTTTGAATGTTGTTTGTGTTACAACATCGGAGCTGTCACATCCAATTACATACACACTACTCAAGTAATCATAATCTCATCTCCTCCTATTCATTTTCATCTTACCGATTGTATTGTATTCAGATTGCATTATGTACATTGATATTGGTTTGAATATGAATATAAATATAATATTAATGTCCAATAATAACTATAATAAATTAATAGGATTGTAAGAAAAATAATTAAAACCTAATTTCTATTGCAGAGTACAGTAGTTTTGACTTTTAAAAAAAAGGTACAAAATAAATTTCTTGATGATTCAAAGAGATGCATTTAAATTTAAGAAATTGATCCATAACTTTGGGAACCTTTGTCTAATAATATGAGCCTCTAGACAAACTCTTAAAAGTCTCTTACACATAGGTCTTTAAATAGAGAACTATATCATGTTTTATATATATTTATATATTTATATTTATTTACATATATTTGTATATACGTATTTATTGTTGGCAGTTGATAAAATAGATACTCTCTAATCCTTAATATTAAATCGGTATAAAAATAAAATTTCAATTTAAAAAAGAAAAAAAAATATTATACATATCTTATTATATATATCATTAAAATTATTCATACAAAATAATAAACCTTAAAATATTGTAAAAGCTATAACCATACTATTCGCTAAAATTCTAATGGCTTCAATTTAAGAAACCTTTATGATCTCAAACAATATGGCCAAAGTTAAAGTGATTTGGGCTCTTACTCATTTTGAAAAGAAAAAAGTAAAAATTCTCTAAATTTGAATTTATGGCTCGTTATGATATAATACCTTATATACCCACAATTTCCCATCATGTATGTATTTCAATTAGCATGGATCAATTCATCGATCTTTTGATTAGATTTGTTAAATAATCTTCAACCTACGAGTCAATGAGATGGTGGTTAATAACATAGTTCGTTAGGTCTGCTAGTAATTTGGATTTTTGTATGTTATGATTAAAATTTAGGTTTGAAAAGATAAGAAAATTAAATTAAAATTAAATGGGTTGTAGTACAATAATGAAGATGAGAGTGTAAAAAATTATGTCTAATCATTCATTAAAGTATAAATCTCAAGAGATATTAAACAGGTTGAAGTTAAAATTGTATTTAGGACGAATTTAGTAGAATAGATACATCTCAATTTTTAGCATTAAACAAAAAAATATTTTATACATCTAATCAATATCATTAATGATACATTTGATGGGATCTCCTAATATTATTATAATAAAATTATTGTGACATCTCCTAATTTTCTCGATTATTATGTTTTTGTCGTAAAATAACAACTCCATCATCAAAGTTATTCATACAAAGTAATAAGCCTTAAAATATAGTGTGAGCTGCAACCATATTATTAGATAAAATACTAGTGACTTCAATTTAATAAAACTTTATGATCTCAAGCAATACAACCAAAGTTAAAGTGAATTGGGCTCTTATTCATTCTGAAAAGGGGGGACAAAATGATTTGAGCTCTTTTTTTTCTCAAATTCAGGCGGATCAATTCATTCGATTTTTTATTAGATTGGTTAAATAATTTTCAAGCTACAAATTAATGAGATAGTGATTAACAAATATAAATCTTAAGAAATATTAAGAAAGATGAAATCAAAATTGTGTTCATGATAAATGTGACAAAATAGATAAATTGTGTTCATGATAAATGTGAAATTACATTGAAATTTTAATTTTTTATTTAAAAAAATCAATCTAAAATTTATAATATCTTAAAAATATTATGAAATTTTAAAAAAAAATAATAATTTTTTTTTAGAGCCCAATAAAATGATGCTATTAAATAATTAAAACTAATTAAATTTTGAATATGCAAATCATTTAACATTGTATTAATATTATAATATCTCAACAATAATAATCATATTTAAATAGTTATTTTTAAGTCTAAAATGATTAAAAACACTATCACCTTAAAAATTTTAACATTGAAAACAACTTCAACAAACTCAAAAGTGAATAAAATGAAAAACATGTAAAGTTATGAAAGCATAAAGGAATTTTTTCTTTTAAATATGGTTAATTTAATTTAATTTAATTATTAACATGTCCATCAAAGATTAAGACCGGTTCATGGAATTGCAAAAGGTATAATGTAAAGAAGATATTATGAAGACAATAAAAAAGAGGAGGGTTCCACGCAATGCATTGAACCTTGTTCTTTAGAGATATATTTTTGGTATTCAAAGTGATGAAGAAACATGTGATGGATGTGATGTCACGTGAATTATGGAATTTGTGATATCTTGTTAGTCTACCATATAAATTTGGAAGATGGCCACGAGCCTCTTCTTACTAATGATGTGACATGGGTGGAAATAAGATACAATTAACCTGGTGCATGCCTCTCTTGAAGATTTATGTCTGAAATGTTGTTGGCAAAGGTCAAACATCTCTTGGAAGAAGAGGGCTAAACATTTCTGGTCTTCATATATGGCGAATGTCTATAGATAGCCAAAAAGAACTCTAAAGAGGCAAAATAACCATCCCTTTATCTTATAATAAGGAGAGAATTTGATAACAAAATAGACCTTGGTCTTAGATTCCAAAGAGAAAAAATGACAAATATGATGCTCCTGAAGGATATGGTGGTTTGTCTCAATACGAAGCTAATGGGAGAAAACTCTGCACTGAGTAGGGGGAATCCTTAGGTTGCAAGGTAACTGTAGTTTTGGGTAAGTGCACACATTTGGGGGATAAAAAAGGGTCTACCCACATAAATGATTTTTCTGAAATTTTAGAAATGTGAATTTTTGCAGATAATTTAAGATGGCTACACTCAAAATTTAAAGATGGTATAAAAACATGAATTGTAGCAGTTCGAGTTTAGTTTCCAAAAAACTATTTTTTTTGAAAAATGCTTAAACATAAATAAGTCAAACATCTCAAATTTGAAGAGGACCTCCTATTTTTATAAGAAAACATAATAGATAGTTAGTTGTGTGGCCCACCATTTTTTTAGCATCATTAAATATTGTTTGAAACCCTTTGGTGAATATTTAGATAAGATCTTCTAATGTGTTACAAAATATATATATATTTTTTGGATGAATTTGTTTTTTATTAAATTTGCAATTAAGTAGATCCTGAAAAATGACAAAAAATAGATAGTTGGCCATGCGGCCCACCCTAACTACCTCAAAAAAAAATGATTTTTTTTAATGTGTGTAGAATTAGGCCTAGTTTGTTACCATATAATTTATTTTGCACTTGGATCAATGAAATAAAAATTAGATAAACATGAATAGGCATGTATAGGTGTGACATGTAGTGATCTAAAAAAAGTGTTGTTAGAAATAAATATATTTTAAACCCTTAAAATAGCCTAAAAATTATAAAAATCATATATTTAGAAAGAAGACAACGTGCTCATCGAATTTTGATGTTGAAATCCATAGCATATTTGGTGATTGAAGTTCAAATTTGTTGGTTTTTCTCAAAACTCTTGGTTTCAGCTATAAATGCATAGTCACAAATGTTTGGCTCAAAAATCCAAGCTATTTTTAAGCCTAAAGGCTCAGTTTTCAATTCAAATTCAAATAATGCATACGTATTATAGAACACATACACATTGCATAACGTGTATGCATTATATAACGTATTATATAAAGTGTACGCATTGCATAACATGTACACATTGCATAAGTATACGTTTACATTTATATTGTTACATTTATTTTCTTATACTTTAAATTTATTTTAGTAAATATAAGAAATTGGGGTCACTTGGCATTTGATAGAGTTGGTCTCACAGTTGCATGTCTTACGATGTGGAAAATAGTTTTTCAATATCCAATCAAGTCAATATTTAGTCATTTTTAGGGTCTAAGTATTAAATCAAGGGATTTCGAGTCATAACTTTTGTAATTGATATCCATTTTTGGTAAACATATAGTCATTTTTTAGGTTTTTGTGCCTTTCAGATTAATTCCTAGCATTTCTAAGAGTCTTAGGTTTATCCAAATTAAATTTTTCAAACCACTTACTTTGAAATTGATGCAAAGTGGTGTTATTGAGGTAGCATAGGTCACATTGATGACCTACACACATCAAACAACCACTATACATGTTAATTTCACTTGATCATCGTCCCTCCCTCATCCTTGATCACTTCTTACTCATCTATCATTACCCTTAATCACTCTCTCATCATTCCTCATTGTCCACAATCACTTCCTCATTGACCCTCACTATCCTTAATCATCTCTAATCACTCCCTTATCATCCAAAATGACTCCTCCATTGACCCTCACTATCCCTCATCATCCCTAATCACTCCCTTCCCATCTTTCATCATACCTAATCACTCTTTCCTCATCTCTCATCATACCTAATCACTTCCTCATCCCTATTCTCTCTCTCCTCATCCCTAATCACTCCTTCATTGACCTTAATTTTTTCTCATCATCTCTAATCACTCAAGCTTATCATCCCTAATCACTCCTTCATTGATTATCACTATCCCTCATCATCCCTAATCACTCACTTCTCATCCCTCATAATCCCTAATCAATCTTTCTTCATACTTCATTATCACTAATCACTCCCTCATTGACCCTCACCATCCCTCACCATCCTTCATCATTCCATCATCGACCCTCACCATCCCTTACCATCCCTAATCACTCCCTCATCATTTAGCGTAAGCATATACTCTAAAGATATATTTGATTTCAATCATATCTTGTTTAATCTATTATAATATAAATTAACTATTTTCTAGGAATTGTGTTGTCAATACCCATTTGTGATAGTTAATTTTATTACTGAATGAATTGGATGATCTTCTAAATTTATAATCAAGTAACATAAGTATTAACAAAAAATAGAGTCTAAATTTTAATTCATCAAATTATCTTTGTTGTGCAGCTGACTAAATAAAACTTTGTTCAGTTCTACCTTTGGTAGTTTGGTTCAAAAGATAAAAATTAAACACAAATCTCTTATATAATTTTTTAATTCTGAGAAGATTTAAATCAGATGTAAAGTTATTTAGTGTTTCTCATTCCTGTATAACTTGAATCTTGGTTAGGTTCACATATGCACTCCTTGTGTGTGTAATGTGTCCCAAATATTTTATATCTTACATAAAAAATGAGCATTTATTCATGCTGTGACAAAAATATGTTTTTGCAAAATGTGAAACACTAGTTTAGCATGGTGTAGATGTTCATCCTATGTTTTCTTAATATTAAGATGTCATCAAGGTAGACTAAAAAAATGGCATAGGTAAAGGCCCTAAGGATGTTGTTTAACATCTTGAAATGAATGAATTTTTTATATGAGTTAACCTAAAAGGTATAACCAAATAGTCAATCAAACATTCCTTTATTTTTAAGACTATATTCCAAATGTCTAGAGGTTTAACATGAATATGATGATAGCCACACTTAAGATCAATTTTGGAAAAGACTTCTACACCACGGATATAATAAAAAAATGACTTAATATTTAAATGAGGATAATAGTTATTCACTTTAATTTTGTTAATATTTTTTTAATTGATTCACAACTTTGGCACAAACACAATTGAGTTTTTATAAGGCAATGATTTGGGTATGATGTGTCCATTATCTATGATTTCATGGATCTACCACTTGATCTATTCATTCTCTAGAAATGATATGTTGTATAAAGAGGTTTGAGGTAGAGGTAGTTAAGGGATCAAATCAATAGTATTGTTTAGTGTATAGTATGCAGGAACTTATTTAGGTGACTGAAAGATATCCTTGTATTCATCTAGTTTATGGTTCGATTATTTTGTCTTTGTTATTGTTGGATAAACCACACTATGATATGATGACATAAGGATGCCATTAAATATTTAATTCTTACCATTAAGAGTATATTTATTTCTAAAATTAACAATATTCTTGCACTTCCTGACACTAATGATTGAAATCTTATTATGATATATGGTATATCAGATCATGACAATCTATCAAAACATTTTAAGGATTTACTTCATAGACTACATGTCAATGGTAAATACATGGTTGACCACATGTAAAACATCACATGCCTATAATGGTGAGATGTCACAAAGGATTGCATCTTTAAAAAGTTTTATTTTGTACACCAAGTGACTCTACTAGGTGATCCATTTCTCAAGTCCTACAATAGACCATACACTAAGATATGGTTATGGATGATGTATAAATTTCAAGTTCAATTTTTGAAAATATGATTTAGGAGAAACTAAATTATTTTGACTTACATTATAAATGATGAAGTGTATTGTCTTACTATTGATCTACATTTGTTAATAAAACAATATTTTTAAGTCATATAATTTCTTGTTGGGGGAAGTAGAGATATTTTTAGAACCAACCATATAATTGGGTTCATAATCTATTATCTACTTAAATTTTTATAGTGCTAAATAAATTGTACCCACTTCTTGAGATGTGCAAGTAGAGAGCTCATAGTGTGACACTCTTCATTGGATTGAATATTGAAGTTATGAATTAAGCACCACTTTCCAATCTTGGACTACTTTTTATAATCATTTGAAAATTATTTTCCACTCTCTGGTATGATGACTCAATCAACATACATATAAATAGAAGGCCTTAGATATAATTATTTGGATTATAAAATTTCCTCATATGGAAAGTAATTGATTAGTTTAAGGAAATCACATAGCTTGGTGATCCTCATGTATTTACTACCCATTTTTGGTACTATGGTGGTTTTACTTGCTTCTCTTTTTCTGGTGGATTTTCAATTGTGAATTACATCATTTCTAATAGGCCCATATTTTTTCATAGGTGTTAAATAGTTATGTTTCAAATTTACCTCCACATCATTTTGATCACTATGTCTCATATTTTATGCTAGCACTCAAATCTCCACTTGTAGCTCCTAAAATTGTTAGACCCCAATAAAATAATACCATCAAGGTATTATATGGATTGATTAAGGATGAGGAGGGATGAAGAGGAATTGAGTAGAGATGATGAGGGAGTCAATAGGGATGATGAGGGATGGTGAAGGTGAATGAGGGAGTGATTAGGGAAGATGAGGGAGTTGTTAGGGATTATGAGTGATGGTGAGGATTAATGAGGGAGTGATTAGAGGAGATGAGGGATGAGGAATGAGTGTTTAGAGGTGATGATGTATGATGAAGCAATGATTAGGGATGATGAGGTGATTCAAGAGAATCACTACCCAATATAAACAGTGATCTAGTTTACATGTTTTGAGTCTTTAGAATGTGGTCAAGGTCATAAGAAATCTGTAGGAGTATTTTTAAGTTTCTAGTTTTGTGTCAATTTTGAATTAGAGTTGTATTGGACTTTCTCACCAAATCTTTCATTTGAATTTTTGAACTTTCATAGAGACTTCAATCTTGTTTCAAGAAGTCCAATGTTGAATTTGGTGTGATTATAATTTAGCAAGGATTTTAGGATGTTACAACACATATACCTACACTCATATTTGAGAAATATGTTAGTAGTTGAGTCAGTTGAGGACACTCTCAACATACAAAAGAAGTTAGAATTTAGTTGATTGTTGTTTGGTAGTAAGAGTCTTGTTCATGTCTTATTTTGTATTCAGATTCAAATTCAAGAGAATTGGAGGGGGTAGGATTATAAAGGATGAATGTAAAGAACCCAAAACAAGTTAATAAAGACAATTTTTAATTATTTTTAGACAAGAAAGCAAATAGACCCTGCATCTTCTTGAATATGTGCAAAGATAGTTGACAGTGTGCATGATCGTGAAACATGATTAGTGACAAGTTATTTATAAGCTTTGTGTGAGTGGTAAGTTTAAAATACCTTTTATTTTATGGTGATTATAGCATTTTCCATCTGATTTTTAAATATTTTGAATGTTCAAACTAAAAATCGTATACCATGTGCTTTTACAAACTATGCCCTGAAATATGAGTGAAGGTCAGAGTATTGTGGAAGAGGAGATTCTATTTGGTGGGATTTTGGAATGTATGATTAATTATTAAATTTAAATAACATTCCTTAATAATATTTAAATAGTGTATGTTGTTATTCTGCTCAGGACATTCTGTGTTGAACAACACAACCCTGTCTTCTATGAGCAAAAATTCTGAGTATACATATGTCTAAGAAGGTATATGCATGTAATGGAGTGAACATTTAAATGTACATGTTGGTGAGTTTATTATCATATGATCATGAAGTATTATATTCTTTCAATTACCTTCTATATATTTTGATGAACAAAAACAAAACTAACACAGTCTTGCAGTCATCAAGAAACTTAACACAGTCAAAGTGGTATCTCATGAAAATTGGAAAATTGAGTGTTATAAATGGAAGGAATTGATTATATAAAGTGTGTAAACATTTTTTAAAGGAGTTTCAACCATAATTTTGATTCATAACCCTTTTTAAAATGAATTAGAACAAATAACCTCTTCTTAGATTATTACAGATATGTGACTAAGTACACAGTCTATTCAAATTTTGTTAAATCATTCTATTGTAGCTTAAAAATGGAAATATAACACTTGGAAAATGTGCATAGGGTCAAATAAGACCTAATTCAATAGTAAAAGTCATTTTAAATGCCTTTGGAAGATTAAAATATCATTTTGACCCTTTTCAGGTTTGTAAAACCAGTCTAAACCCTATATTAGGGTTTCTACTTTCAAAGTGAGTTTCTAAGAGTTGTATATGTCAATAATTCAATAATTTGGTGAATTTTTTGATTTCAACATGCACAAAGATAATATAGTGTTTTTAAGTTGTGTAAGTATGGATAAGTATGGATGTGGGAGGTCTGTATGGTAGACAGGGTAGAAGTAAACTTAAAGACCTAATCTAAGAGTAGAAAGAGCCAAAAGAAGTTGTCAAATAGTTGAACCAAATCCTAGAAATTTGTGAAGAGATGGGATATGTTATAGGTTATCCATAAATGAGGTTGATTTGATGATTTTAATCCATACAAGAAGAGTCTATGATAGAGTAAGAGGTAGTGTATGATATAAGGATTGTGTTGAGAAGTTAAGTAGGGTTGAGAAGAAGTTAAAGAGAACTCAAAGGAGTGGAAGGAAGTTTGTCAGAGACCTATTAAATCCTAAGGAACCAGAGATAAGATTTGATCCAAGTTTTTATAAAGCATAAAGACTAGTAAAGGGGATAGTCTTAAAGTAAGAGAGATTGAATGTAAGAGAGATTGAATGCATTGAGTAAGGAGAATAAAATGAAGAGTTTAGTGAGACCATTTGAAGAATGGTGGAGAATAAATGAAATGAATAAATGAAGATGTGAATTTTAAATGTATGTAGGGTCCACAAATAGAGATCAAGCAAGAAAACACAAAGTGAAAGCTAGGTGGATATTGGCAGAGATCTTGGACAAGTAGAGTATGCAATAGGACTCTGCATCATGAGGGATGGTGAGGGGAAATGAGGGAGTGATTATAAATGATGAGGAATAGTGAGGGTCAATAAGGGAGTGATTAGAGATGATAAGGGAATAGGAGGGAGTGATTAGAGATCATGAAGTGATGATTAGGGATAGTAAAGGCTAATAATGAAGTGATTAGGGATTATGAGGGATGGTGAGAGCTAATGAGGGAATGATTAGGGATAATGAGGGAGTGATTAAAGATGATAAGGGATGGTGGGGGTCAATGAGGGAGTGATGAGGGATGAGGAGGGATAAGGAGTGAGTTATTATGGATGATGAGGTATAGTGAGGGTCAATGAGGGAGTAATCAAGGACCATGAGGGAGTGATTAGAGATGACTAGGGATAGTGAGGATCAATGAGGGAGTGATTAGAGATAATGAATAATCATGAGATAGTGATTAGGGGTTATGAGGCATGAGTAGGAAGTAATCAAGTATGAGAGACAGATCATGAATAAGTGAAATTAACATAAAGTGGTTGTTTGATGTGTGCAAATCATCAATGTGACCTATGCTACCCCAATCACACCACTTTGCATCGATTTCAAAGTGAGTGATTTAAAAATTAAATTTTGACAAATCTAAGACTCCTAAAAATCCCAAGAATCAATCTGGAAGGCACAAAAACCCTCAAAAATGACTATATATTTTCTCAATCCATTATTCCTCTATCATCTGTATCTCCCTCATCATATCCCCATGTTGAGGGGTCACTTGCAGATAATCATTCTTCTACTAGTATCTTTGCCTCTTATACATCAAAGTCAGCATCAGAGCCAATACAAGTATCATGTGCAACACCAACATCTAAAGCTGATTTCTTATCAAAAACATCATCCCTTAATTTGAAATACAACTAGTCACCAGCGATATCTTTTGATCCCAATCAGGATGATGAAATCATAACCAATTTCTTATCAGCACTATCTGTCACAAGTTTTTGAAGTGGATCTGATCCTACCTCGATGACACATACTACAACAAGTCTTAGTGATCCTTTTAATATTCTTGAGGACACTTTCTCTAATGTTGAGGCTAGGGCTCTTAGTGACCTTTATGAGGACTATGTTCCCCATTATACCCTTCATCCATCACCCAACATTAATCATCCACCTTGCCTCCATAATCCCTATACCCCACCTTATGTAGGGGATGAACATGAACATGCATCATTGGATTCCCCTCTACATTCAACATTGTGTGTTACAAATACAACGGTCCAAGACCATACTCCAAAATTCATAAATCATGATCAAATCATATTTGATCTCATCAGTCAAAGCTAAGCAAAGTCAAATCATCAGCTTGATCAAAAAATGTGCTCTTCTAGTGAAGCCCAAAACCAGGCACTAGTGGACCATTAAAGTCAAAATAATCATTGTATATCAAATCAGAAATCAATCTCCCCTAGTGAAGCCTAAAATCAGGTACCAAGGGGTAGTCAAAATCCAAATAATGTAAAAAGTACTATTAGCATGGCCGATAAATCATCAAATAATTGGGTCAAATATGGACCATGAAGTCAAAGTATCTTGGATCTCCTACAACATTTTATCAATTGGCACCAATTAAATGAAGAATGTCCAGCATTTCCAATGATGTATGTGATTGCTAGCGTAGTGACCTAATCCTATCCTAAAACATATATATTTTTTGTTTAATTAATGTTTGTCTATGAATATAACTTGAGAATGCTTCTTCTTATTAGATATCCTTTGCCAATCAGGAAAGCATCTAACCATACCGATTAGGCATCTATTAGTTTTTTCCAAATGAGCAAGCATCTAACCATATGGGTCAAGCATCTATTATCCTTTTCCAAATAGGCAAGCATCTAACCATATGGGTTAGACATCTTACACATGAGTAGGTTATACTCTGGCCAAATAATTGACTCATTAGAATCAATTAGATATTGAGTTGCTCACTGTTCACCATTCATCTCTACTAGGTAAGCACGGAGGTCTACGTGACATGAGTATAAAACATATAACAAATAGTCATATTCTACCTTAGACTTTGGCTTAAAGCCTCAAGAACTATGATGATCAAATCGGGATACTTCCAAGTATATCATAAAATTCTTATCTTTGCTTTGTTTATATAAACTAGGGTCTTATTATAATGGTCTTACCTTTTCATTTAACTTTAATATTTTTTGGTGCACAACCCCAACCCCATCCTAATCACCTGCGTACTGAAAGCATCTTTCACTTCCTAGACTACCTACATACCTGCTTCTGAATAGGATCAAGGTATATTATGCATGTTTATATTTTTTATTCTAAGTTTCATGTGAACTGTAGGTCTGGGTATGCAACCCTTTCCAGGGCTTAGTTCCCCAGATAGTTCCTCTATGATTGCTACCCAAATGAGAGCATAAAAATTATCAATTTAAGTAACCAAATACTTGTTTAACTAAACTAACCCTAAATGTTAACAAGAAATAAAAATTAATATTTACAAACTACATCCCCTTTCCACTTTTATTTATATCAACAATGTTTTATATCCTTGCTTTAGGCAACCTAATCCTTATAATTGTTATTGCCAAGGTTTCGTTAACTAAGAGCCATAGGGTTGGTGGCTTTTTAATATTAACTGGTTTAACATTCTCAATCCGAGTTTTTATTGCTCTTTTTTGGTGGTACCGAGTTTTGAGAAAGAAATGTACTTTTCCATCTTTATTTCATAAGTTCACAAGTCATAATCATTTAAGGTAGTTCAAGTTATTTCATTATCTTAATTTATGTTGTTGGCCAAGAGGGATTATCCCACCCCTTGGTCTTTATGACATGACATGGTCCTTATTTCTCCCTAATGGTTTATAGGGATGATGTCCAGATATTGTTGTTAGAGTTGTGTTAGGCTATGAATGCAATAACTCAAGTGCAATGGCATTACCTGTAAACGTGAGCCAGAGGCACCACTTAATACCAAACATTGAATATTTTTGTTTAACCTTAAATTATTGGTCTAAGTTTAGATAGAAAAATAAATAAAGAATACTTGAAGTAAACTATTGCATTTATTCTTTCAAATCAACTTCTTGATTAGAAATGTAGAAATTAATTAATATTATGATCTTCTAGTCACGTCAATTTTTTTTATAGCATTACTTTCTGGGATAATTATAATGAATCTCTAAAGAACACGTTGTAAAATTGAATTAAAAAAATAACTTCTAGTTTCACAACTATGAAATTGAAAATTATTTTTAATCATAATTTAAAATAGGCTAGAATATCATCTAATTATAAGCATGGAAATTGGAATTTATTCTATGTAACATATCATAAGATTGATTAGGATATCCTCAGACCATAAATATGAATTCTTAACTTATTTCTAAGTAACTTGATGAGAGTTTTAAATTGATTATCATTCTAATTAAAAATATGAATTTCATAAACTTATCTTCCAAATATAAGGAGTATGAGAACACTTTCAAATATGTAATATGAATCAAAACTATTTCTAAAGAACGTACTAAATTAACAGATTATTATAAAAGCAAGATGCATACTACATAATTAATTATATGGGAAAAAAATTTGCCCATTACTCATATAGTCTAAAGAATTAAACCCATTTTCATTAATAGACTTCATTTATTCAAGATTATAAAAGAATGACTTAAAACAAACTTTCACCTTTCCAAATTAGATAAAAATCAAACTCAAAAGAACAATCGATAACTATTATAGTGTATATGCATATAAAGAATCAAACTAAGTTACGACTTAAAACAAACTTTCACCTTTCCAAATTAGATAAAAATCAAACTCGAAAGAACAATCGATAACTATTATAGTGTATATGCATATAAAGAATCAAACTAAGGTTATTCTAACTACGGTGGCCAATAAATTGATTCGTGACCTCCTAAAGAGGCAACATTTTGTTCAATCTCCCAATTTACAAAGATTTAACACCAGAATAACATTTCTCTATGCACAAAGTGCTGTGACGAATCTTTATTCCAGATCTAGGCTCATCCATGTTGAAGTGCAACGTTTACAGGATATCTTGCAGGTTCAAGCTATTAAGCGATGTGAAACCAAAGTGAACACAAAATTAATCATAAACTCTATTTTTATTTTAAATGAACAACTAAAAGAACTCATTCTTTAACCAAAACAAACAGACCTAAGGCAATTCTTATAAAATTAGCAATATCTTTTTCTCAAAGCCAAAATTTATAGCACAAGTACGCACAGGAACAAACTATTTTGCACAACATATTGCATATCTGCAATACTAATATCTTTTGCTTCCAAACACATTTATTCTCAAATTTACATCACATTTTTGTTGAAAATACTCTTCTGAGGAGGCAGTTTGAATTGTTCCTAAAGCAAACAGCTAATTTTGACTCAATATCTCGACTTTCAAGTTTTAACATTAAAATGATTATTTCTATGAAAACAATCTATGGTGAATCTTTATTTAAGGCCCAAGCGCATCTGAACAAAACGAAATCTAAATTTGAAGTGCAATCTATTATTGATGAAATAAAAAAAATAGAAAAAAATCTATTTTCAAATAATAAGAACTCGCAATTTCCTCCTTTTCTCTTCTGCTCCAAGCGTCATTATTTTTTATTCTCCCCTCCTAAGCATCGATCTTCACTATTGCCCCTCTGCTCAAAGCGTCGATGCCTCTCTCCTCCCTATTGCCATCAATCCTCTCTTCAAAACATTGATGCATTCCTTCATGCCCTCGAGCATTTACCTCATTCATGTATTTATATCCTTCCTTCCACAGAATTTTTGTGCCATCATCATTTCTGACTTCCCTTTAGTCCAAGTCGATGTTTTTTTTACTGTTTCTTAGGAGGCAGTGGTAGGACATTGATGTGGTAGTAGTATATGGCCAAAACATGAATTAAAGTGGGTGATGACTAAGGGAATTAAATCTAGAGTGAGAGGAGGTGGCAATTCCTTTTGTGTTGCCTGAGTTAAAGTGGGTGACGGTGGAGTGGTTAAATTCAAACTGAAAGAATAGTTATTTTAGAACTGAAAGTTTATAATTTCCCGGCCCCCCCCACCGTGTGGTGTGGTAGAAGGGTCAGTTAACACACGTTATCAAATTTGCATGCATGGTGGATTCAATATGTAGGGTGAGGGCTTAGAAAAATCTTATTTTTTAAAAATTATTTGTTAGGTATAAGCTAAATATAGTTAATAAACTTAAAATTTATTTACGAAAAAAATAATTAATTAATAATCTAAAAATTATATATGAAATATATGATTTATTTGTAAGTTTTAGAGTTCAAATCAAAAAGTTTTTTTTATTAAAATAAAATAGCCTTTGACGTATTTATCCGATATTATCGAATAGATAATATTTTCCTCATGTGATGTTTAGCTTTTTTTTTTTTTTTGCTATGAGAATAACAAAAAAAGATTAAACAATCATCTCATTAAATTTTGCCTTCAATCACAATTTGTAAATTATAACAACATTGCATATATTTCTATGTAAGGAAAATAACTTTAATATTTTAATGATTTAATTTCTTAACTTTTGGAATTTGAAAATGAAATTAAATTCATACCTTGCTTTTCGTGAAAATCCCATCGATGACTTGATAGACTTTTAAAATTAACACAAGAGTTAATTTATCTTGAAAATCAAATCATTCTAGCATAAAATACTAAATGAGGTCCAAAACAACTTAAAGTATGAGCATAAGTCCATTGTGCAGGAAAAGAGGTCATGACAGCTAGTCCTTATCCTCCATCACTCATCACATCCTCCTATCAAAAACCCACAATATTGTCAAGTCCTACCATCCATTCTAGTCCATTAGTCCCCTATCAACATCAATTTCTAATCAAATCCATACCTCACATCATCTCCCTGGGCAGTATTGTCTCTCCTAGGGGCAATGAAGACACATGGTATAGATATCTAGAGGGGTCTCCATCAAGAATCACCAAAGGTCACATGGACCCAAATACATCCATCAATGATGACATGATTACATCATCATACATCCCTGGAATAGGTGTTGGCTAGAGATCATTGTAATGCATGCATTCCTGCATCTCACCTTTCTCTAATAAATTGAGATGCCTGATCAAAAGTCAAAAAAAAATCATTTGTCCAAAGGTGAAAACTAGCCTTCTAGCACCTTGGGCAACTACCATGATGAAAAATGGTTTCTGGAGTCATGGTAAATTAACCTAGTTTTTACTGTGGTCTTAATAGTGGGCATCTATCATAGGTCTTTATGCAGTAATAAGAGACAGGATTTTTTCAATCAAAGAAGTCAGTGCTTATTGAATAATGGGGTTTTTGCTAGGGAAATCCTCTGGAATGTCTCATCTATAATTATTATCTAAATTTCCCTAAGTCCTATCACATCCTCTTGTCCAAACATAATCCTATCACCCCATCAAATCCTCTTTGACAAGTGTCTCTCCTTTTAGCCTCAAGATCGAATCTCATCCCCACTTGTCCTTTGTTGTCTCTAAGACTATGGGTCACACCTTCCCACTAACTTTGTCATTATGTAAGGATCATACATTGGTCTTCTACTTTGGGGGTTTCACATGCATTATGATGTTGAATCATGAGGGATCACACTAACCCCCATATGTGATTACTTTTAGACTTGATTCGAATCTTGTTCTGATGTATGATAGTTTTGGGCACTATATACCTTGTGTACATATCCACTACTCATCACTAGGCTCATTATATATAACCATATCACATCATTATCCCTTTGCCTATTTTTTTAATATCTTTATTATCATCCCATATTATCATATGATTGTATTATGTGATTATGTGTATGTTTTGCCTGTGTGTATTTTGTTTGGTTACTTCTGTACATATTGCATTGCTTTATTTATTTAAAAAATCTAGTAAAGCATTTTCTATATTTTTATCTTGATGGGAAACAAGGATGGTATTGGTGGCCTCTAAACGTTTGCTTGGATAAGGCCACTTTTCAATGAAGTTACCATGCACTGTGAGTTCACTATATCCTTGACTCTTATCATGTCATTGGTACACACATACTCACAAGTGAAACCAAAAAAATGGATTGCAAAAAATATATGGCTCAAAACATCTTCATTACATTGCTACCAACAATACCCCTCGAGCAGGAAGATTACACTAAACTAGACACCTTTATTACATTATTCTTGATCACACAAAACTACCCATCATTTCACTATCTAAACACCTCTAACAATACCACAACACTCACACTATAAATCTCTGGTTGTTCTACAATAACCAATACAAATCTTACTCAAGATTTTACAAACTTGGATCATGGCCTGGGTAGTACTCCAATCGATCCTGAGTATCCCAGAAGCCAACCACCTTGCCTAGGTTCCATACTTCTAGCTTCTATCATCTCCCTCTAGGAATAATACTAGTCCGAATGGCCAACTTGCTTGCTTACAATAACCGCACATGACATATGGGGTCGATTCCTAACCTACCTACCTCATCCTGTTGATCACCTCATCTTGTTTCCCTCATGCATAATCTGCTCCCTTTTGATTCCCTTGCACGTCCCCCCTCCATAACAATGGGATGCCTCCCAATTCTATAATGCTTGGGGTGCATCTCCTCACCTGGCATCTTATGCAACAAAATTGCCATAGTGTCAGAAGTCTTGGATCTTCTGGTTACTACTACTATAGTATCACCTCTAACATATTCATCACTTGATGTAGCGTATGGAATACTTGTATGTTCAGCTTGTAAATCAACTCTAGCAGTGGTATTGGTCTACCCTGTGACATTCTTAGAGTCCCTACCTGCTTGCACCTATACTCACTACATGAATGATTACAGAAGTGATGAAAATGCCTTACCTCCCTATGTGTTATATAACACATACATCTTACAACCTTCGATATTGCTTTCCCATACCTATCGACAGGATGAATCCCAATAATGGTCATCACCCTTATCTAATAGTGTTCCCATTCATTGAGTGTCATCACATCATTTTATTTTCCACCCTCATGACCCCATGTACACATCATACCCATTCAATTTATTGTCTTATTGCCTATTACCATCATTCCACATAAAATCATTTCATGACATTATAAAACAAACATGTTCTTCTTTATTATTATTAACATCATATTCATCATTACTACCTCTTTTCACACCACTTATTCCAATCATTACATATCTTTACTTTTGAGCCACAACTCTACATTACAAATTTATATACTACCTTACAACCCACCCTATGATGGTGGCCTCGATGATGGATGCACTAACTGGATTAATGACCTAGAACTTGGTGTCCTCCCATATCAACTAATTACCCTATAATAAGGAGCCCTATGACCTGCTAACATCTCATGCTCATATAAATCCCTCCAATATTGTCTCCCAGTCCATCCTTACTACTTGGTTGGTCACATCTCTAAACCCCAGAGCCTCCAATAGTATATGGTCCATATTCTGCTCCATCCTTACAACTCGTGTCTCCACCTCTTGCTGCTCTAATCATTCTTACAGTTACATCTAGTTAGCCTGCATTTACTTTATTTATTCTTATAACACCCCAATTTCTTCCTCTCAATGATTCACCTGATCTAGTAATGAGGTCACTCGAGCCAATACTTATGTTATTTTCATATCCCTACACATAATCTGACCATATAAATGTGTAACATGGTACTACAACTCTAGTCATTCCCTTCGTGCAGTGACTAATGAGCTCACATGATCCCTAATACCCATGGTGTTTCTATTTTTCCTCCCATGCCTCTACAGTAGGTACATGTTCCTTTGCCAATGATTATGTTACCATCTCCACAAACATCTCGATGTACTTGTTACCACCATCATCCTTTCTCACACTTGATCTGCCTGCAATACACACACACACATAACAATTAAATGGCATCGTCACAACTTTCCCCCCAAAATTCAATCTTTTGCCTCCCCTATTCCCTGATGTAGATTTGTTCTCTCTCTCACTTAATCATAGTTCCCTATAATGTTTCCCTCAACATGTAATAGACCCTTCCCTGTGAATCATTTCCTACTATGACCCCCCTTCACCCTAAATTTTTCTTCCTAACGACATGGCCATGTCTCCTTTCCTTACCCACGTCCCTCCTTGACTTACCTGTGTGACCCACAATCACCCCTATTATGGTCCTCAAACCATTTTTTGACATGAATTTATTCCTCTAAACATACATATCAAACCAATAACAGACCCAATAACATAATCCATACCTGGTTTTGGTTTCCACCTTGAGGTTGATCCTCTACCCCGCTTCATCATCATTTTGCATGCCCTAATCTTCTACCATTAACCTACACCACAACCTCCCCTTCCCAACACGTTCTACTAATATGGCCTTTTTCCTTTTCCTTCCATGTTATTTTATGCCTTTTATACTCTTTTGATCTATTTTAATCACCTATGATGCATCTTAAGTGGTGGATGAGCCTCTGTTACCTTCTTCCTTAGTGACCATGCCTTCTTCCCCCAAGTCCTTGAGCTCCAAAATGATGACACTCTCCTCAATGCCCAATGAGGATACCTAATCTAGAAGTATGTGGACAGATGATGCATACACCCACCGATGAAGAGTTCATACAAGCTCTTCAAATCCTACCACCTATATCGATTCTCCACCTCAGCCCATAGCAAGGGCAGCCATTGGTGCAGGGCATCAGCATTGGTTTCACCTTCACTCTAGTTTAAAAACTTGGCTCGTAATAATGATGTAATTTTTCTAAAAATCCTCTGAAGCCCTTAGTACAAGATCCCCCCTTAAAACTTGGCTTATAACGATACTCACTACCATTTCGCTTACTACCCCATTTTTATACCTCACATGGGCAACTTAACACTAATCTTCACCTCTTCCACCGAAACCACCTCCTCTATATCAACTCCATTTTTTGGTTCCTCCACCTTATTATTCACTTCCTATTTATTCACCTTTCTCCCTCTACATTTATGAATCCCCCTACATATGGGACTAATTCACGTACCTACCCTTTTAACTATTGGCCTTCTTCTTTCATCCACACATTGGTCATGTACTCTGCTTATGTACCATCATAGCCTCACTGATATCCTCATCCATATCTCTTTGAGCTCCCATGACACTCCTTTCTCTTTCATTAATCATCTTACCACCTCTCCATCACTCATTATCAAATCTACTTCATCTATTCCATGGTCATGTCTCATATCTCTCTTGTCAGAACTACATCAGCTTGAGGTCTTTTCAAACTATGTAAGCAGCACTTGGCCATGTTTTAGTGCCCAAGGATAGCTCAGCCACTATCTTGCTCATCCAACCTCATCCACCAATCCTTTGTCATTCAATCATATCAATTTTTCTCGATTATCACATACATCATGTTAATCGATTTCACTTTGAGCTACATCCATTATTAATCTTATCAAAATCTTCATCTTATCTTGGACAATAACTCTCCTTTTCATGCGTCTTTACTTGGTATACGTCTAAATCTTACAGCCGTTTGATCCTATCATCATCATGTTATGGTTGATTCCCCCTTGGGATGTGTCGACAAATTTGACACCCATCATCTTTACTCCCTGTGCAAGTGTATTTTCCAGGGGCATCATCAATTTATAGCTCACTACTTAGGTCGATCATCTTCTTCATCATCTATCTCACATCTAGCATCTCATCCCCTCGTCTATCCATCTCATCCCACCCATCACTTCTTCTTTCAAATGGCCATCCATCTCATTCTTCCCTGCATGTCCCCTTAAAGGGGCATCATATCCCCTAACATCATTTACTAACATTCATCCATGACTTGGTTTTTCTTTGAAAGACCATTACTCCATTCATTTCACTTCACTCGTAATGCCCTTTCAAAGAGGGGCAAAATGTATGCACCTAATTCTACTTGCCATCATTATGCTTAATCTTGTCACTCAATCTCGTATTAATATTATCCCTTTTTTAATTAAACTTATGAAATACCCCACTTTCCACCTAATTCCAAATTCCATAGTTCTTTTAAAGTCTAACCTACCCCACTTTCCACTTAAATTTTTAATTTTATAATTATTTTATTGCTCATATATTTCCCTCTCAAAGGAAGGTCTAAAGGTTTCCCATCTCTAGAACCTTCTCTTCAAATTCAAAATTTGAGGGGAAAAATATCCCTCTCAAACCCCCTCTAGCCCCTTCTAAAGACCTCTTTAAATAGAGGCATGCCCCAAGCATGAAAGAATAAGGAAGAGATTCAAGTCCATGTTGTCTCCATAGCCTTTGTAATACTATCCTTCGTAGCCCTATTGTATCCATTATATCCATCCACTAAGCTATCCATCTTTGAGCCATTAGAAAGCAATCCAAACATTCAAGTCAAGTTACATTGAATAGTCCATTAGAATATCCTAGAGAGAAGCCAAAGAGAAGTGAGATGATGGTAAGTCCATTATAAATTCTGATTGCTCTTCTAAATTCTCTCATACTAGTGATCTTTGTAGAAATTTGGGTAGACTTAGTGTTGTTTGCATTTAAATTTGCAAGCTCAAATTCTTATGATGATACAACTAAGTCTCACTCTTCTTCACTATACTATGAAAATAATGTATCCTAGAAGGAGAATTAAGAATGAGACATCTTTTTATCTTATTTATAACAACCTTCCATTCTTCTTGATTACTCAATTTACCTGAATCCAAACTTAACAAGCAACACCCATCCTCGGGTTTGCAAACCTTATTCTTGCTAACCAAATCCATATAACTTTTTTCAACTAATCCAACTATCTCAAAATTTGGAGGTGGGGACATCGAAAGTAATAAACTTACTGTTGATTTTTTTTGGATGAAAACTTCTTAAGCAGCTCTTGGAGGCAAAATAGGGTCACTTTATGAAAATATTATAAGAAGCTCCTCACGTGCCTCCTTCCACCATGAAGAATCTACTTTTTGCTTGGATTTTTGACATGAAGCAGAAAGATGACCAATTTTTAATCATTTTTGGCACCTAAAAGCAATCCCCTCATAATCAATGATTTGAGACCAATATTTGTCCTTCACTTCTAACTCGATCATTTCAGGAAAATGTTAAGTAATATCTAAACATACAATAACCCTGGCAAAATTCATCTGGAAGAAATTCAATGAAGAAGCATCAATTTCCAGCAAATCACCCAACACACCTTTAATAGTCGAAAGCCTAGATTCAAACCAAAATTGGAGAGGAAGATACGACAACCTAACCCAAATAGGTCTAAGAGAGAGAGATTTTTTGTCAGAGTGTTAAAATTTGAAAACTAGGGTTTCAGAAGGAGAAGGTAATGATCACAACTCCAGGATTTCACTTGTATGATCTTACTATGGTCAACCAAATTATCAAAAACTATAATAAAAAAAATTCTAGCACAAGGATAAATTTCCATGTTGCCCTCCAACACTAACTGCCAAGAATTTGAAAGCCACTGGTGAAGAATAGGAAGGGAAGGCCAAAACCTGTCAAAATGGCACACCAAACCCCTTTCCACATACCAAACTTCACTTTGAAGAACCTCCTCAAGAGCCTCCTATTCAAAATTAACAACTGGAAGTTTCTTTACCACGCTCAAATCCCTAGACTACTCAAAGTGAGGAATCAAAGGACGAAAGTAAGCATTAGTTGCTTGGTTGTCCAACTTGACTGGGGTGATCGGCTTCCCTACTACACCCCCCACGCTCTCCTTCCAATCTCCTGTTCCAATCGTCGAGCCAAATAACTTGTCCCTACCTGCTAGGTGAGTAGATAATGCCATACTTCTATCTCCCTCCACCACTTTCCCCTGTCTCTACGGCTGGATCGCCAAAGCATGACTTCTATCAATTCTACCCATCGCAAACAAAACTTGACATGTGGGATCCGAGTTAGCCCTAATTATGAGAAATAGTAAATTTTTCATTACCGCAGGAGTAGCACTCTCAAAAAATATGATACACTTATAATATTACTCTTTAAAAATAAACATATAATGTTTATGAATTATTAATAATTAAAAATCATTTTAAATTTGATGTTTATTTGATTATCATATGATAATTTTGACTTTAAGTTTGATGTCCATTTGATTAGTATATTGAAGATTTCAATTTTTTACTTAAAAGAGTTAATAAAAAAATAATAAAATTTATTAAAACTAGTTATCAACAATGAATAAAAAATTTGTTAAGAAAATAATAAAATCATTAATCAATATAATGTATAGAAAATTTAAAATAGATATCTTAAAATTAATATCAATATTTTTTTCAAATAAATCTATTTAAAATATCTATATTAATTATAAAACAAGGGTGAAGGATTATATTCGAGAGAGGAGATGAGAGACCTGTGCGCGTGGAGCAGCTCGCGACTCAGCTAGGGCAGCCGTGCCCTAGCTGTTAACAGTTTTTTTCCTTTGGAGTGTGCGCAGGGGTGACTGGGGTGAGTGCGTAGGGTGAAGACTAGCAGCTAGAGAGGGAGTACAGGGTCGGTTGGCAGCCAGGATGGAACAGCAGGGACCGAAGAGTCCCATTAGGGAAAAAAGTTACAGTGAGATAGTGGGCAGGGGCTCTCTAGTGCAGAATGCCAGAATGAAGGAGACAGTTGGATCTCAGCAGAATTTTGGGGCGCAGGGCTCTAGTTCAGCTGGAGGGACAAGAATTTCCAAAGTTAATGGGTGCTTGGAACGCTGCAATGAGCGACCGAAACTGGTGATTCCGTTTGACATGATAGCGGAGGATGTGGAATACTACACGAAACATTCCTTGTACTGTAAATTCCTGGGTTTGAAAGTTTCCTTACCTTTTTTGGAAAATTGGGCCCGCAGGATGTGGGAGCCGGCTGGAGAAATGGAATTGGTGTTATTGGCGAACAGCTTCTTCATGGTTACTTTCAACTGCATGGAGGATAGGAATCGTGTGTTTGAAGGAGGGCCGTATTTCTACAATCAGGCTGGTCTTTTCCTGAAACCGTGGCATGCTGGTTTTAACCCCACTGAGGAGTTGCCGAACAGGGTTCCAGTGTGGGTTCGTCTCCCTCGAATGCCGATCGAATGCTGTAGGGAGGATGTTCTGCTGATGATAGCCTCAATAATAGGAAAACCGGTGGGGTCCTCCTCACAAACTACGGGGAAGAAGATCATGACATTTGCTCGAATATGCGTAGAGATTGACTTAAGCAAACCTTTGCCAGATGCGGTTGACATGTGTGCAGGAGAGTATTCTTGGGTTCAACAATTGGACTATGAGACCTTGCCATTTAGATGCCGTCTTTGTCATGAGTATGGACACTTGGTAAGAAGATGCCCGAAAAACAAGGTGGAGGAGCAACAGCCCGATTCCTCACCTCCCAAGAACAAGCCAGTTGTGGAGGAGAAAAGGAAAGAATCGGGAGGGGTTGGGGGCAAGGACACAGAGGGGTTTATGCAGGTAAAATCCAGGAGCAGGAATAAGGGTTTTAAGAGAACCTTTTTGGAAAGGCAAGAGGATGACTCGTTTAATAGATTTGTAATCTTGGAAGATTTGGGGCAGCAGGAGATTAACCCTGGTTCTGGTAGTGGAGTAGTGATGATGGAGGAAACAGAAAACATGGTTCAGGATGCTTCTATTCCTCCGGAGCACGCAGCAGAAGCGCCCTTTCCAATGCAAGTAGAGGGACAAGGGAGAGTGCAGAGTTTGGCTGAAATGATAGAAGTAAGGTACCAAGGTGGGGCGGCTAGAGGAGAGGCGTCACAGCCAGGGGCAGAGGAGGAGGAGAAGCGCAGGAAAGCTCCTTCCAGCCTGGGAATTCTTCAGAAAGAAACCAAAAAAGGAACTTCAGATAAAGGTGGGAAGGCCGGGAGAAGAAAGGAGATAGAACGAATTAAGGCGATTGGGGAGAATTTGGTTGAATCAGGGTCGGTTAAGACCTTGGATACACACTTTTTGTCCCCGTTGAAATGATTACGGTATCATGGAATGTAAGGGGCTTGAATAGCGGCCCTAGACAAAAAGCTATTCGAGAATTAATCAGAAGTCAGCACCCTGACATTCTCTTCTTGCAAGAGACCAAAGTGTCAGTAGAGTTCATGTTGGGTATTGCCCCAAAGATGTGGGGTCAAGGAGCTTGCCAGTGCATTGGGGCGCAGGGGGCTGCCGGTGGATTAGCTTGTTTTTGGAATCCGAGGAAGGTTACACCGGTGACTTGGTTGGCCTTTAGGTCGGTGTTATCTATGGTTGCTTTGAGTGTGGATACGGGGGAGTATGTGCTTCTGTCGAATGTTTACGCACCCACGGATTGGCAAGGTAAGATATCTGTTTGGAATAGCATTCAGTTGGTACGTAAGGAATTTCCCTATATGCCTTGGATCTTAGCAGGAGATTTTAATGCTATTATGGATCTGTCGGAAAAAAGAGGCGGAATTACTAGACTGGATCCGTCTTCTTCTCTTCTTAATGAGAAGGTGGCAGAGTTTAATTTGGTGGACATCAAACCAAGCAATGGATGCTTCACATGGAATAACAGAAGGCTGGATAATACTTTTATAGCGGAGCGGATAGACAGGTTTTTAGTGTCCTGTTTTTGGGTGGGAGGCAGGTGGGCGCTCAACTTCGAGATTTTGGACTGGCGGGGATCGGACCACTGGCCTATCAAGTTGAATATCACCTCGGCTGTCACGCTTCAGAAGCCTCCCTTCAAATTTCAGATTATGTGGCTACGGGATCAGAATTTATATGGCTATATTGCAGAATGGTGGAGAGTTGGTCGGCCTTTGACAGGGACAGCGATGTACGTTTTCGCTAAGCGTCTCCAATTTGTCAAATACCAGTTGCAGAGATGGAATAGGCAGAGTTTTGGCAACATCTTCCAGGAAAAGAAGAGAGCGCAGGAGGAGCTTAATGTAGTTACTAGATTAATTCGTGAAGAGGGGCTGACAGAGGACTTGTTGAGAAAGGAAGGGAAGGCGGTCAAGGTTCTGGAAGAATGGGAATTGAGAGAGGAAATTTTCTGGAAACAGAAGGCAAGGATTGAGTGGCTGCAAGAAGGAGACAGGAATACGGCCTTCTTCTTCAACTCGGTCAAGGCCAGGCACCATGGTAACGTACTTACTTCTCTTGTCACTGATCGAGGTGAGGTTATCTCAGCTACTAGTGATATTGGCAATGAGGCCGAACATTATTTCAGCGCCCTCTTCCGTGAGGATGGGCAACGGGATGAGGCCACGGAGGACTTGATCTTGTCATGTATTCCTTCAGTTGTGTCCCATGACATGAAGGAGAAGCTGGGTAGCCCGATATCGATGGAAGAGTTGAAGAGGATTGTCTTCTTGATGAAGAAAGGTAAGGCTCCTGGTCCGGATGGGTTTCCGATTGAATTTTACCAGGAATTTTGGGGGATTATTAAGGATGATTTGTTAGCGGTGGTTCAAGAGTCGCAAGTTAATAAGCAGATGTTGCGGGCTTTGAATTCTACCTTCCTGGCATTAATTCCGAAGGAGGAGGGGGCGAATCGCCTTAGCCAATTTCGGCCTATTTCTCTGTGTAATGTTATTTACAAAATTCTTTCGAAGCTGATTGCTGAAAGACTGAAGAAGTGCTTGAAAGTGATGGTGGCGGAGGAGCAGAGCGGCTTTGTGGAAGGCAGGCAGATTTTGGATGGTATTGTCTTGGCTACAGAGGCGGTCCATTCGATGTCGAAGTCTAAGGAGAAGGCAATGTTCATTAAATTGGACATGTCAAAGGCTTATGATAGGGTGCGGTGGTCCTTTCTTCAGAGAGTGTTGCAGGCCTTTGGCTTCGCGATGGAGTGGATAGAATGGGTTATGAGCTGCGTTACCTCGTCTTCGTTCTCGGTCTTGGTAAAGGGGGAACACACGAGGTTGTTTGGGGCTACCAGGGGCTTGAGGCAGGGAGACCCTCTCTCCCCCTATTTATTTCTTCTTCTGGCTGAGGGTCTTGGCCGTCGGATCAGAGAGCACACGAGGGTGGAGGAGATAAGGGGATGGAGATGGGGAGGTGGACTACCTGTTCTCTCACACCTTCAGTTCGTGGATGATGTGGCCATGATGGGAGCGGCCACCACTGGTGAGGCTAGAAATATCCGCAGTTGCCTGGATGAGTACCTTGTGGCTTCTGGACAGGCTATTAATGAGGAGAAATCGTCCATCTTCTTCTTCAATACGCCTTTGGCTATACAGAGGAGAGTGGCCGAGATTCTCAGGTTTCAAATCGGTAACCTCCCGGTTATGTATCTTGGTATTCCGGTTTCCACGGGGAGGCAGTCCAAGGAGTCTTGGCAGGTTATTTTGAACAAATTTCGTACCAGGGTGAATCATTGGACCCACAGATGGCTATCCTTCGCAGGCCGGGTCCAATTGATTCAATCAGTGGTTCAGGCTCTCCCCATCTACAGGTGCATGCTACAGGTGGCGCCAGTTAGCTTTGTGCAGGATTTGGACTCTCTGGCGAGACAGTTCTTATGGGCGGGGAACCTTTCCGCTACCAAATGGAGTCTGATCCGCTGGGATGTCGTCTGTAGCCCGAAGAGATTGGGGGGTTTAGGCCTTAGACAATCCATGCTGGCCGGTACGGCCCTTGCGGCCAAGTTGTACTGGAGATGGTGTACTGAACGGGACAGTATGTGGGCCAAGGTGTTGGCACACAAGTACTTTCCTGGGAATGATCAGCATGACATACCTCGCTACCGCTTGACGGGGATGGGCTCAGTGATTTGGGACACACTTAAGAAGGGGGCGGCTTTAATCAAAAGTGGTTTGTTCTGGATTTGCAAAAGCGGGATGGAAGCGCAGTTTTGGCACGATTCGTGGGATGGTTTTCCTCCTATAACACAGCAGTACCCTCACCTTCAAGCTCTTTCTCAGAGATTTTGTGAGGCTGGGTGGGTTAAGGTGAGTGATTTCAAACACTTTCACTGCCAGGAGCAGCTCACAGATGCCAGGTGGAAGAGCCCGGAGGGTTGGCCGGTTAGAGGTATGGAGCAGGAGTGTGAGGAGTTGAGGGGGATTTTGGCCAGGCGCAACTGTTGCGCCCTCAGGGGCTCTGATGAGCTGGCATGGTTTCCTCATCCGAAAGGGAAATATACTGTTTCAGCGGGATACCAGGAGCTTGTGGCAAGAAAATTTGGTGAAACTGGGGAGGTCACCTGGTGGAAGCGAACCTGGAGTAAGTTCTCGTGGCCGAAATGCAATTGTTTTGCTTGGACTTTGGCTTGGAATCGCTGCCTGACTTGGGAGAATTTGCGCAAAAGAGGCTTTGTCGGACCATCCCAATGCGTTTTGTGTGGCGTGGAGGAGGAGAGCTCGACGCATATCTTCTTTAATTGCCACTTTACTAGACGCATTTGGAATGCCTGGTGGGCGGCATGGAATTGTAGAGCAGTCCGGGCCTCTTCTTTGACCGACTTCTGGCAGCAATTGAGTCAGCCGACCCCTGCTGCGCACTTCCTGAAGGACGTGTGGTATGTGGGTCCTATTTTTTTGTTGTGGCAGGTGTGGCTTGAAAGAAACAGAAGAATCTTCAATGGGGTCAGTTTGGAAGCGTCGCAGGTATGGGGAAGAATCAACAGGATGATCCAAGAATCGGTGGAGGCCAAGAGTGAAGTCGAACTGCCCTTGAACAGAAGCGACGCTGTGGTGGCGGACAGGTTGGGAATGAGTAGGCTCTCTCCAAACTCAGCGTGTGTGAGGAGGAGAGAGGGCGCGCAACAGAAAGTGCAAAGAGGAGGGGCGTGGCAACCTCCTCCGGGGGACTTTTTGAAGATCAATACTGACGGATCGTCCAAAGGGAATCCGGGTCCGGCGGGTATAGGCGGAATTGCCAGAGACGCTTCGTGTGAGGTCATTTTCCTTTTTGCGGTCTACAAGGGAGAACAGACGGTCAATCAAATGGAAGGATCGGCCATTTTGGTCGCATTGAGGAGAGCTTATGAGATGGGCTGGCGCAAAGTGATTTGTGAAGCTGATTCACTAGTCTTGATTGGTATGATTCAGGAGCGGCAAATTCATGATGTAAACTGGCAGTTATCCCTGATTGTCCAGCAGATTTTAGAAATAAGTTGGCTTATGGATTCGGTGATTTTTGCTCATGTCCCACGGGAGTGGAATAGAGCGGCGGACTGTTTGGCCAGATGGGCCTCAGAGGGAACGGAAGGGAGGCCGGTGGTCGAGGAGGCTCAGCTGCCAGTTGATATTAGACATAATTTGGAGCGAATTCTGGTCGAGGAAGGGAAGGTTTGAGCGTTTGTTTCTTTGTCTCCTGTTTGTTTTGGTTGATGTGGTTGCCGGAATGGCTGATTTGGTCTTTGTAATTTTCCGTATTTGAATAAAGTTTTTACCCCTTGTTTATTTTAAAAAAATTATAAAACAAATACCTCAAATCATATTGAGATTTAAATTTAAATTTATGAAACAGATTTACAAAACTTATTTAAATTTTTAAAATTATACATTTCGAATAATAATGTCTGCCATTGATATTGGTTTTTTCTTCTCTTACTATAAAAATTAATTGTAATGTAACGTAGATTTTATTCTTATAGTTTTTGGTCTTGGCTCTGGGAGATAAATTTTTTCAACTTTTACAAGCTGATTTGAAATATTACATTTTATATAAAATTTTGTTAAATTTCATAGAAATTATAACTTATTTATTTTTATTATTATTATATATATAATTTATATTATATATTATTTTATTTTTTATTTTTATAGTTGTAAGTGATCATGTAACTTAAAAATAAGAGGGGTTGTAATATAAATAAAATGAAACTATAAGATAATGATATTAATTTTATAAATAAAATAAAAAGATAAAATAAAATAGTATCAATGTTGGAAGAGATTAATTAGTTTGTGAAAAAACTTTTCCGTTACTAAAATAAACATAATAGACTTAAATAGTTTAGACACACAGATATTTATGGTCAATAGTTAAAAATTATTAATATCTTTTTTTTATAAGATATTTTTTTATAAAAAACTAAAGTAAAGATTTTTATTAAAATATTATTTTAATATATATATGTGTGTGTGTATGACAGTTAAATTTTGAATATGCAAATCATTTAATATCGAATTGATATTTTAACATCTCAATGATAATGGTCATATTTAAAAAATAGTTATTTTTAATCTAAACTAATTAAAAACACAACCACCTTAAAAAATTTAACATTGAGAACAATTTCAACAAACTTAAAAGTGAATAAAATGAAAAGCATTTAAGTTTTGAAAGTATAAACAAAATTAAAAAAACATGTTTAATTTAATCTAATTTAACTATTAATAAACATCAAAGGTAAGAGTAGTTTATGGAATTGTAAAAAATATAATGTAAAGAAAATGTTATGATGAAGATCAAAAATAGGAGGTTCATTGCATTGAACTTTGTTGTCTCAAAGAAATATTTTTGGTATTCAAAGTGATGAAGAAATATGTGATAGGTGTTATGTCATATGAATAATTGAATTTGTGACATTTCGTTGGTCTACCATTTAAGTTTGGAAGATGTCCACGGGGCCTCTTCTTATTAATGATGTGACATGGATGGAAGTAAGATGTAATTACCCTGGGGCATGCCTCCCTTGGGACTTATGTCTGAAATATCGGTTGCAAAGGTCAAACATCTTTTAGAAGAAAAGGGTTAAACATCTTTAGTTTTCATAAGTGACAAATGTCTAGAGATAGCAAAGAAAATATTTAAAGAGGCAAAATAATTGTCCCTTTATTTCATAATAAGGAGATCATCTAATAACAAAATAAACCTTGGTCGTAGATTCCAAAGAGAAAATATGACAAATACAATGCTCTTGAAGGATATGGTGGTTTGTCTCAATACGATGTTGATGAAAGAAAACTCTACACTGAGCATTGGGAACCCTTAGGTTACAAGGTAACTATAGATTTGTGTACCTAAAGATTGGATGAACTCATCGCTAAAGTGAAGATATAGCTCTAAGTAATATTGAATTTTTGAGGTGTGCAACTCTTGAGGCTGAGACCATGTGGACTAAACATAGACTCTATAAATCTTAGTACCAATGTCATTGTTTCTTTCTCTTAGAGAGATCAGATGCATCCACTGGTAAGCTATGCAGATGGCTTCTAACTATTAAGATTAATAAGGCAAAGTAATGAAGAGGCTCTTATATATCTATATGAATCAAACCCACATATTATTTGCTCCATAGAAGATCCGAAAGGAAGGTATAGATACTTAAAGTGACCATTATAAAAATTATCCAATTATCCAAGTCTATGAATCATTGTCATCTAATAATGACTGGTATTATACCAAATTCTACAAAAATAATAATATGAAGCACTAATCTTTTAACATGAATATGTTTAAATAATATTACGACAATCACTCTCTTTATTCATTTTTTATTTTTAACTTGAAAATATAATCTCAAGCTTCACTACCATACAAAACAATAAATCTAATGAATAGAAGACACAGATCTTCCTCTGGATGCCCTCAAATTAAAACCGTATTCAATCAAACTCCATCAGAAAAGTAATATGAAAAAAAACATGGCTTTAAAAAAGCATGGATTTTATTTGAAAAACATGGCTATGAAAAATAGTTTGAAGAGGGGAAAAAAAAAAATGAACAAACAAAACACGTGAGAGAAAAAAGAGTTGAAAGAAAGGAAAATAATTATACAACCAAAAACTGAATTGAATGTTGAACCATTTCATTTCATGTCATTTATTTATTTTTATTTTTTTTAAATTTTATTTTATTATATTTATGGAATATCTGAAATGAAAGGCATTTAAATTTCATTTCATTTATTTTATTTTATTTATTTATTTTTATTTTTTTTAAATTTTATTTTATTATATTTATGGAATATCTGAAATGAAAGGCATTTACAACATCTATAAATCATGTGAATTTTCACTACCAAGATTCCTCAAATTTCAACGCACTCAACGATACAATGCTTTCTATGAATGTGGGAGAATATTGACCATTTTAAAGTGAAAACTATATTTAAAAAAAATGTTGCATTATTGCCTTAAAAAGGCGTGCAATGACTTTTTAACCTCTGAAAAAATAAAAAGAAAAAGAAAAAGAAAAAGGAGTAAAGCAATGAATACCACCTTTAACAACCACTCCCATATTTCTTTAAACCACTTGATTGGCCATGACTTTTTAACCTCTGAAAAAAATTAAGGAGAAAAAAGACTACTTTTAAAAGTGTACAATGCTTTCCAAAAAGTAAGTTTTATCTAAAAAATTATAAGAACTAACATTTCATTAATTCTGAACATATTTCAATTTAAAACAAAATTTTAAAATTATTAATATTAAAATCTAATATCTCATACATTAAATTCTAATTTTATTATTATTTCATGCCTAAAACTAATATTACTATCTTTTCCATATTTAATATTATACATTCTCAATCTCATAAACAAATTTTAGCCTTTCATAAAATATTAATGTCATTATCTTATGTTTATTTTCTCTTACACAATAATGCAGTCATAACAATACCATTATAGTACCTTTTACATATACATTTGCAAAGTGTTGCTAAATATTAACATGTGGATTGAGCTCTAGCATTGCTACCATGGTACACATACTTCAACATCATCTCCCCTCTATTGTAAAATGGCAAAAGAGTCAAGTATTTATAAATGAAACATGTGCATATAATGCTCTTTTGAGAGCAGAGATCATAAAAATTGATCGTGTATATTCCTATGTATGGTGGGCAAATTAGTTGTGGATGGTAAACCTAGAACACGCACTTAAAAGATAGAAACTCACCAGTTTGAGTCTTTTGATCAGTGTAGATTTTAGTGCTCCAAATTAATGCTTTTTAAATGCAGTTTGAAAGCATTTGTTCAATTCATCCACCTGTCGATTCAAGCTTTCGATCTTGTTCTTAAGTTGTTGAATGTTTTTTGTGTTACAACAATGGAGTTGTCACATCCTACTCCATACACACTACTCCAGTAATCATCAGCTCATCTACTCCAATTTATCCTCATTTTACTGATTGCATTATGTACATTGATATTGATATGAATGTGAATTAATATTAATGTTCAATTTAGTAACCATAACAAGTTAATAAGACTGCAAGAAAAACAGTTAAGATGTAGTTTCTATTGTAGAGCACATTAGTTATGATCTTAAAAAATTAGAGAGAACCCATTTTCTTGATGATTTAGAGAGACACATTTGAGTTCAAGAAATTGATCTATAACTTTGGGAACCATTGTTTGAGAATATGTACCTCTAGGTAGACTCTCAAAAGTCTCTTAAATGTAGGTCTTTAAATGGAATATATATACACACACACTCATTGTTGACAATTGGCCTATGAGTCAAAATATTCAAGTAGTTTTATTTTTTCCAGAACACCTATAAAATGAAATATGTTATATAAATTCACAACTCATTGAGGATTTTTTTGAAAAGAAAGAGCATGGGTCCAATGATGTATATTCACATTAATCAATGGATTATCAAAAGCCTTTATTCTCATTATTATGTTGATAGGTATCCTATAAGGACGATTGGGGATGTCTTATAAATTCACATTTCATTGAGGATTCTTAAAAAGAAAGAGCTTGGGTCCATGGATGTATATTCACATCAATCAATGGATTATCAAAAACCTTTATTCTCATTATTATGTCTATAACTATTCTATAATGATAATTGGGGGTGGAGGTAAAGTATACTATTCGTTTGATTATTATATGACAGTTTTTTTTATTTTTACTAGAAGATTTAAATTTTATAATTTATTGTAGATTTGAAGTTTATAATATTGTTGGCTTTGTTTTATTGATGTTAGAAAGTCATTTTTCTAACTTTGACACGCTGATTTAAAAATACTACAGTTTATATAAACTTTTGTATTTATGTCGTCTATGAAATGGTTGGAAGTAAGATATAATTAACTTGCTACATGATCACCTTGGGTACTTATGTCTAGAAAGATGTTGGTGAATGTTGAACATTTTTTGAAGGAAGAGGACAAAATATCTTTGCTCTTTATAAGTCATGAATGTTTAGAGAGAGTCAAGATAATCTCTAAAGAGATAAAAACTAAGCAAGGGGAACCCTTAGGTGCAAGATAATTGTAGGTTTGTGTACCATGGGGTTGGATGAACTCATTGAACTGAAGTGAAGATATAAGTCTAAATACTGTTGAAGTTTTAAGGTGAACGGCTCTTTAGGTTGAGACTACGTGGACTGGCAGTAGGCTGTATAAATCTCAATATGAACGGCATTGTTATGAAAAAAAAATTGGAGAAATTAGAAGCATCCACTGGGAAGTTGTGTGGGGATGCCCTGTCAATATTAAGATCAATGAGACGAAGCAATGGAGAAGCTTTCACATATCAACATGAAACAATCACTTAGTTTAATTGTTCTATATAGAATCTGAATGTAAGATATGCATACCTAAAATGATTATTGCGACAGTTACCCAACTATTTAAGTCTATGAATCATTAGCACCACATGAAAGATCACTAAAACAATAAATATTATTATACCAAATTTTTAAAAAATAATGATGCAAGAGACTGATCTCTTAATATAAATTTGTTTAGATAACATAACAAGAGTCATTCTCTTTATTCCTTTTTAATCCTTAACTTAAGAAAATATAATCCCTAAACATCACAATCATACAAAAGAATAGATATCATCAATAAATGAAAAGGACAAATCTTAATATGAATATTCTAAAGCTAAAATTGTATTCAATTTGAACTTTGAAACTGAAATTTTTAAAAGTAAATTGAAAGAAAAATGAAAAAATATTTTAAAAACACTAAGGTTTTATTTGAAAAACACGGCCACGAAAAGTAGTTTGAAAAACAAAAACCAACAAAGAAACACTAGTGAAAGTTGGAAGAAAGAAAAACAAATATGAAACCAAAAGTTGAACTCATTTGGAACCATTTGTTTATGATATTTATGGGATATCAAAAAGTGTGGCAATAAAATTAAAAGCATTCAAAGTATCTATAAATCATCTCACTTTTCCCTGCCATGCTTTCTCAAATTTCAACGCACTTATGTATGTTGGGAGGAATATTGACTCTATTAAAGTGAAAAAAAAAAAAAAAAAATCATTTATGAGATTTGATGATAGCAAGCATTTGGCTTTCTTCTAGTGCTAGATGCATTATTGCCTTCAAAAAAGGCGGGCAATGACTTTAACCCTAAAAAAGACATTGGTTTCTTCAAAAAGGAAATTTTATCCCATTGATACTTGTGCGTAATTCAATAGACTATGTAAAGATTTATTCAATAACCAAAAGTAGAGCAATTAATATTATAATAGACCACTTAGTTGGGCATTGAGTTAAAGTTAGTGGTGGGGTTTAAGATTATTTTAAGTGTATGTTATTTTATTTGTCAAGTATAATTAGAAATATTTCATCAAGAATTAATTATTAGTGTATAGATTTAATATTTATATGGAATACACTTGAGTTTGAGTTCAAAGTATATTTGGCAAAGTGAATATATTTCAATCTTTTATATTAAATTGAAATAGATTTATTTGGTATTTGTTAATTTTTGGTATTAAATTAAAGTAAAATTTTAAATAATTTTAATGGAATGGGATTTCTCAATTTTATTAGATGTATTATTACATTTTTAAAAAATGTTTTTTTGGAAAAAAAAAATTATCTTATTGATGTATCTCTATATAATATAATAAATCACGTAAATATTTATTTAATAACCTTTAATTTTACTTCCAAAAGTCAAGCAATGAATATTGCCTTAAAAAACTCTCCCACACTACTTTAATATGTGTGTTGCACTATAGTAAACCACTTAATTGGGCACTATGAGATACAACTTATGATGGGGTTTAAGATTCATTTTAACATACATTGTTATATTGTTGGTGAAGATAATAAGTTCAATCGAATCAATTCTTAGAGTGCAAAGGTCTAACATTTATAAAGAATAAAGTTAAATTTGAGTCCCGCGTAAATTTGGTGAAGTAAAATGTTTCAATCTTTTGTAAATAAATATAATTAGTAGTTATGATAATGGTGTAAGTCATGTTGGAAGGGATGTAATTTTATATTTTGGTAAAGTGGGTTTTGTAAAGCGAAAGAGTGTAAATCGATAGTTATCCCTGATTCAAAACTCATGACTATTGAATCCATCGCACCTTTTGTGCATTAAGGGTTAAGCAACAATAATCTTATACTAGTGGAGGTGGTGGTGAAGAATGAGGTTGTGTGTTTCTTCATATGACACATGGTAATGTGTTGTGCAGGGAGGAAATATTCCATTTCACGGTAAGCTTGAGCAATGGCAAAGTGGTTGGGAAGGGCAAGGCCATACAAAACATACAAGTGGTGAAAGATTTCAAGGTGAGTTGGACGGTGATGGTGAGAGGTAATGAGTGGGTATTTCAGTGATGGAATTGAATAATCCTAGAATATATACATACAAAGTTCAGTAACATGTCATATCTGTAAATGGGATATCTAGCTTCCATCGAATTGTTCCAGTTTCCCAATACATGATTGAAACAAGCATCATTTTAATGAAAATAAGTGGCAGATATCCAATGGCTCCTTAAAAACGTAGAGAATGCATTGCCTATTAATTTAGAGAAGTCTAAAACTAATTAGATGAAAATTATGTCTAGTTTCATTATATAAAACCTAATTAGACAACTCTTAAACCACTCAGAGAAAAAATGGAAAAGGCTTATTCAATGAAAGATGCCTCAGGATATATAATCTAATCAATGAAAATAAGATGCAATATGCAAATAGATATAGATACATATATTTTTAAGCATTTTTTAATTCTCATTCTTAGTATCGCTAAAAAAAATGATTGTACTTATAACAATAGTGCACATTTCTCTTTATTTGGTTATTGAAAGAAAGGTAAAAAAAATTCCAAGACCAAAAGCAATGCCAATTTTGGGTAGTTTATTTGATCTGGTTTTGAATCCCCACCAGTATTTGTATACTTTTTCCAAATGCTATAGCAACATGATGTATCTCAAATTGGGCACCACCTCAACTGTTATAGCTTCCTTTGTGGAGGCTCCAACTATCATAGTGCACATTTATCTTTATTTGGTGATTGGAAGAAAGGTAAAAATTTTGTGAAGACCATAAGCAATGCTAATTTCGGGTAGTCTGTTTGACCTAGTTTCGAATCCCCACCAGTGTTTGTATACTCTCTCCAAGTACTATGGAGACATGATGTATCTCAAACTAGGCACCACCTCGACTATTATACCTTCCTTTGTGGAGGCTCTAACTATCATAATGCACATTTCTCTTTTTTGGTGATTGGAAGAAAGGTAAAAACTTTGTCAAGACCACAAGTAATGGCAATTCTTGGGTAGTTTTTTTGACCTGGTTTTGAATCCCCACTAGTATTTGTATACTCTCTCCAAGTGCTATAGCGACATGATGTATCTCAAATTAGGCACCACTTTGACTATTATAGCTTCCTTTGTGGAGGCTCCAACAATTATACTAAAGATTGTAAGTTATGCTGAAAGGGATGTAATTTTTTGTTTTGATAAAGGAAGGTTTTGTAAAGCATAAGAGTTTAAATCAGTAGTTCTACCTCACTCAAAACCCATGACCATCGAGCCTATCTCACCTATTATGCACAAAGCGTTAATAAACAATAATATGATACTCATTATATATATATATATATATGGGGTTGTATGGCCCCCTCACCCTTCACTAAAAATTGTAGAAGAATAAAAAATAAGGCTGAGAATATGTAGCTGATAAACAGATCAAGGGAAAAACATTGAAACGATAGAATATCCTAAAGAGATACTAACACCTAAAAACCAAAAAATAGGCCATAAGAAAAAACACTAAAGATCAACATCAACCTAAAAATCATTATCAACAAGGACAATCACAACTCCTTACAACAAGAGCCAAATCACAACCATGACAATCAAAACCCTTTATTACAAGGGAGAACTCAACTAAGAGCAGTAAATGCTCTTTTTCCTCTTCGAGAAAATAGTTCCTCCATAGTCTATTGAGTTCCCCTAGCTATGACAAATGATGTATCCATTTTTAGATACTCTACTTCTATTTTTCTACCTTTACTCCTAAAGGATCCACAATTAGGTTTAGTAAGCAAAGAAACCATCTTAGATATAGTAGGGATTTATCTAGAAGTTAAATATTCACTATGATAATACAAATAATCTTCCTAACCTTGATAAAAAATAGGGATTTATTGTTCTAGAAACACTGAAGTTCGATATCTTTCAAATCCAATCAGCTCATTCAAACACTCAGGATTCTAAAAATTATTGCTAGCTCTATAAAGAGGTGAAGAAACAAGCTTGGGATTCTCTTCTAGACCCTTTCCCTCATTAATGGATTGAAACTCAACAAAGGACTTTAGAAGATGAAAAGGTTATAGAGGTGAAAGCACAAAAGATGCCATACCACCATCATTTGCAACTGGAATCCACTTATGAGATTGATGTTTCCCACTAGGGATGAGGGATGAACAAAAAATAATTTTGTAACTAAATTTATTCTAGAAAAAGCATATAAGGGGCAACCCTTTAAAATCAACATGTTTTAACCAATAACTAGACTTGGAGGAAATCTAAATGATTTGATTCACTAGTTTAGAGGCATCTAAAAAAATACATACTCGAGCACATAGAGAGATCCATTAACATTAGGATCAACTTTCACAAACACTCCTATCTTATTTTCAAGTTACTTAACCTTTTTTGCGGAACAAAAAGTTAAATGAAGCTTGTAAAAATGAATCTAGATAAGAATTTTGGCAATGCATTTCACCAATGGATCAAAAAATGGTACTCGAGGGCATAAACAAAACCCTGCCCTACTAAAAAACCATAGACCCTTGTCCTAGACAAACTCATGATGTTATGAACAATAGAAATGCAAGAGAAAAAATCTCTTTGCTATAAGAAACACCATAGGGCATAGAAAATCTTTCCACATCAACGTTATCCATTTTAGAATCATAATAACTAAGATTATTTAATCTACAAACCATCCAACCAAAGAACAAACCCTCATTTCTTGCACCTACCCATCTTCCTCTTCTTCCAAGTAACAATATTACATTGTCCGCTCAGTTAGAGACATGTGAATATCTCCAAAGGCAAGATCTGAATGTTGCATATCCCCACTACCATAAGGAGAACTCATTCATTCCTAATTAGAAACTTCATCATCTAAAATATCACCAATAAAATCCTATGTAATTATCTTTGGAGGGGAAAGACCATCAAAATCAAGTTGGATAACGAACTCTAAATCATAAGTAGATTGGAACTTGGATCGATAAAAATCACTACATGAGTGGTATGACCTTGACCCCTTCCCAATGAACTCCACGCCCTGATCCAAGCCGTATCTACACATGCTTTGTTTTTTATTTCCATTCCATCGAATGCCCTTACCTTGATCTTCAAAATTGCTCACAAAATTCCCTTTGCCCTCGCTCGTATCCCACTCTCGCACTGTCTTGATCCAACTCCCACACTCTCTTGTTCCCTTACTCCCATCCATCATATTATTTTATATGATGGACTCCAAGGCATTCTTCAAAATATTTTGAGACCCTAACCCCTTCTCGACAAACTCCACACCCTGATCCACACTACATTTTCTCACACTTTGTTTATTATTTCCATTATGGAGAACACCCTTACCTTGACCTTCAAAAGTTCTCGCAAAATTCCCTTTGCCCTCACTCATTTTCCACTCCCGTACTCTCTTGCTCCAACTCTCACTTACCATTTTTCAAAAAACTATATTATATATTATTATTAGATTATATTATTATAATGTTTTTATTATATAAATAATATATATATAATTAATAATATTATATCATATTATTAATTATAATAGTATACTATATTAATATAGTATAATATATATTACTCCTTGTTAATGGGTCGGCCATGTGATCAAAGGCATTAAGACGCACAAGTAAGATGGATTGGGTGCCTCCCCCATGGTTGTTTAAATTAAATTTTGATGGGCCGCTAGGGTAAATCTAGGTGCTTTAGGGGCAGGTTGTGTAATACATGATTATGTTGGCTCGTTAATTATAATGACTTCAATGAATCTCATGGATGGCACCAATAATGAGTTACAAGCACATGTATTAGTATTGGGGATGGATGTTCTGATTTAGTGTGGTATCGATCAGGCAATGATTGAGGGGGATTTAATGGTAATTATTTAGGCCTTGAAGAAAAGGCAGGCTGATTATTAGAACATTGATAACATTCTCAATTGGGTGTGGAGTGTGTTAGATGATTTTAGCTTCTAGGAGGTTGAGCATTGCTTCTATGAAGCAAATTTTGAGGTTGATGGCCTTGTAAATTAAGGTATCTCATAGGCTGAGGGGATCATTATTGGTAATGATTATGGTATGTGGAGGGTTGAAAGGACTCTCTCAGGTGTGTGGAAGGGACTTGGTGGTGTGGGCTGGATGACATGGTTTGTGAGTAAATAATCTTCGATGAGGGTGGATTCATATATCACATGTGAATTGTCTTCTCATCATGATTTATTTAGTTGTGGTAGGGCTAGTGGTGTATTCATTTATGGTTTCATTGGGAGGCTTTCAATTTTTACATTGTGTAGCTTATTTAGGTGTTGGTTGTTGGGAAAGTTTGTTAGCATGAAGTGAATGATACAAGTGTCTTTGAGTGAGCCTCTTCTGTGTGTCAAGCCAGATACGAGGGAGATGGAGTTTGAAGGGAGAGTGTCAAACTATTGGCTGAAGAGGGTATTCATCATTTAATTAGGAATGCCTTACATGATGTAAAGGAGATTATTGGACTAGTGTATTTGGAAACCAATTACAGGGTGAAAGTGAATTCTTTGGTGGCTTTATCTTTTGTGGGGATATGCTCAAGGCATTGAAGGATAAGGAGATGACTTTGGTAGTGGAAAATAAGATTATTCAACTAGGAATTTGAGTTAGACTAGAGATTATAATGGAAGGATTCTTGTTGCATGAATAATTCTCATTAATTTTCTCTGAGTAAGATGATCAAGGTCTGGTTCTTTTACTTACTTTTTAAGACTTAGAAGATTGTTTCTGCCTCTAGTAGAGCACATTGAATTCATATAATGCTATCTCAAAAATATTGCACTGATGGGGAGAGTGTTGCTTATGATTGATTGAATTCTATAAGGCTACCAATGGCATTGTTTATAGTAGTTTTAAGTGCAAGGAAATCATCCAAGTTAGCTACAACATTAAAAATGTTGGCCTAAATCTATGATGCACATTCTCCATTACCACAGTCTCCCCCTTAAGGGGTGGGAGAGGGTCCCTTAACAAGGCAAAGGGAAGTTTCAACCCACACAAAATCTTTTTTAGAAAGTATGGTGGTGACACCAAGGGTAGGAAGAGCTTTTGATAGGAAGCATGTGGTCAAACCTCATCTGTGGAGGTGAAAATTGATAGAGGTGGATGAGGGTGGTTCGGTCAAGGGGATGTCAGGTCGAGGGGTTGGTTTGGGTGAGAGGCAAGGGTGGATGAGGGGTGGAACATCGAGCATTGGTGGGCTAATGCAGGGGGAAGGCAGTGGTAGGATCAATGGTGTCTCTTTAGTGGTTGGCGATCCATAAGTGGGTGGTTGGTCATGTGTTAGTTATGTGATTTGGTCTTTTTTTAGTTCCTTTTGGTTTATTGAAATGTCTTTGGTTTGTTTTTTTATTGCCCTATAGAGCTTGATTTTGGTTGACCCACCCTTTGGGGGTTATTTCTTTGGTCTTTTTAGATTGGTTCCTTGTGGTGCCATGTGTTTATCGATTGTTGTCTTTTCACTTTTGGTTATTAAATAGGCGAGGAACCCTCCAACCCTCATTTACCTATCAAAAATATATATAATAATATATTATATATTAATATTAATAACAAATATATTATAATATTTATTATTACTATATATAATGTTATATTATTATAATATAATACATTATTATATTATATATATTATTATGATTGTGTTATAGTATATATAAATATAATACTTTTATATAATATTATTATATACTAATATATAATTATAATATATATTATATGATATTAATGTAATTTAATATCAAGTAGAAGATGATGGCAGGGACAGCGCCCAAGCTACTGGCTAGGAGCCTATTCCAAATGGCAATGATTTGCCAAGTTTAGGTTATGGTCCTGATGATGATATCGATCTCCACCTTCTGGTCTTACTCTTGCTACATAAAAGTTATCTTTATTTTATGACTTTGTGACTTGTTTCTAGGCTTTGGCTAGTTTATGATGCTTTTGATCTTGCTCTTAGGCTCTACCTAGTGTAACATGACATGCTTTCATACCGCCTATATTTTTTTGTGAATTATTTGTACATTTTTGTTAAGTTAATATATAGATATATTTCATATATATATATATATATATATATATATATATATATATATATATATATTATAACAACCGAATAAATGATTGAAACAAGTGTCAAATATTGAATGAATCCTTTAAAAATGTGGATAAAAGGAGTAAATGGCACAAAGGATTTGAGTGCAAGGAATGAGAGAGCTTTTTTTTACAATTTTTCAAACCATTTGATTCAATTTCCTTTAGTATGCTTCCATATTTTGTATAGATTTTTACCAGAGCATTCACAACTACGTCTCATAAATATACACTCTTAAATATCATTTGATTGATGTCCATGCCATGTTCCAAAGCTCTCATTGTATCATGGTCTAGGAGGATGCTCTCAATTTGTATTTAAACTTGCTAATTTCATTTGCTTAAATGACTCTAAGAACTTTATTATAAACCCATTTTGTGTATATCCTGCTACTATAGAATTCCATTAGACAACATCTTTGACCTTTAACATAATTTCTTGCATTTATTTTATGTCACGTCAATGTTTCAAATAATTATACACTTGAGATTTAACTTGATCGGAGAAAACTAATTGCATCAGTGCATGGATTATGTAAAAGGAGAATAATAGTATAAGGAGTAGTACATGCCCTCTCGTATGTGCAGCTAGTAGCAAAGAAGGATGCCTCAATAATGTTGTAAAGGTATACTTGGGGAGCCATCCTATTGTTAAAGGCCAAAAAAAACATTAGAAAAAGTGGTGATGTATGTGGAAACCTTACACATGGTAGGAATCTAACAAGATGTTAGATAAATCTTTGATGAGTTCCTCACTATGAAAATTTATCTGATGTAATCACACCTAAAATATAAAAATTGTATTTAATTAGATAATTAATTATTTTTTTGTAATACATGATAAGAGAGGAGTTTATAAGAATATATGATTTAGTATTGAAACATTTGTCAAGATTAGATAGTGCATAATATGTCAAAATAATAAGGTGAAATGAACCCAGAAAACTAAGGCTAAGAGAGACCCTTCTAAAGCTATAAGGATGTTTTTGAAATAGTAAGTTCATTCACAAAACCATAGTAACCAATTTCATTAATTTTGGACCTATTCAATCTAAGGAAAATTCCAAAATAGTTGATATTGGAATCTGATATCTCTTACATTGGATTTTAACTTTACTGTAATTTCACACCTTAAACAAATATTAAATTTTTTAGAGTTACTCTTACACTACCTATTCCATAATTAACATTGTACTTTTTCAATCCCATAAACTATTTTTGGCATTTCATAGACATTAATATCATTATCCTATTTTATCTTCTCTTACACAATAATATATTAAAAATACCACTGTAAGACCTTTTACATAGTCATTTGGAAATGTTTAACCCTAAATTGATGTGTTGGGATAGGGTTAAGGATATAAAATTAGTTCAATCACAAGGGTGATAGACTAAACTATAACAGGTCAATTAATTGAAAAATTAGATAAATAAATATTTTAGATTGATATATGTTAAATTTAAAAGTACTAAATTTGAAAGATGTTCAATTTATTGCAATACCAAAGAGAAATGATAGTTGGGTTTATTATACACAAGTCTATCTGGACTAGATATAGGTGTAAAATATGCAAGATTAGTATTTTAGATCAGTCGTCAAATTCTAGAAATTGTACTTCAATATCCTCAGACACTACTATCAGATCTGGACACTACTGTCGATGCTAGTGTCTGACTATTACATAGGTGTCTAGTATGGAATAATGACTAGATCTCAATGGGACCAACTTCATTGTTCTTGTGTTTTCTGTTGCCTTTTTGTTGATGTGTTCAGTTTTGGGATATATGTTGTTGTTCTTTTCTAATTGATCAAACCATAGCTATACACCCTTAGAATGAGTTTGCTAAAAATGGGTTACTGGGCTCACATTGTCAAACTAACTCCAAAGACCCCTCTATCAATGGATGATGCCTACATAGACAATAATCCAAGGAGGGCCTCAGACTTATGTAAATATAATTAGGGAATATGTGTACATAAGGATGCAAAATACTATATGAAGATGCATGCAGTGATCTCACTTATAATTTGAACAAATATCACTCATGGGTTTTTATTTCAATACTCTAGACATGTAATATGATTGTTCTTATGATTGATATGAAAATAGAAATGAGTAGGACAATATAGCTTGGTTGTGCATTTGATTGATTTAGATTTAGTAGGTGTTTGCTTGCTAGATATGGAATGAGAAGGCTTAGACTTGTATTTATATGACATCTTTTGAAAATATCTCACAATAGGGTTTAATAAGATAAATAGGCCGCAAAAAAATATTGTAACTAATTTGTAATTGTATTTCCCTTGCAGTCCTAGGAAATGCTCAAAAATGCATCTAAAACCCCCAATAGTCAAGAATACATGGAGGCCCCTAAATTTTGACGAACCTAAAGAAGAAGAAGGGTCAAATATGGATGAATTTGGAAACTATTAGGTGGGTTGAGAATGTTGGAAACCCTCTTCACTGCCATAAGTACCTCAAGTAATGAGACATTAGATACCCTATCAAATATGAAACATGTATATAGTGGTAGTCATACATTAAGTATAATATGCATTTACATTTAGTAATAGTTCATTGATAATGTGTGTTTAGACTAGTATGTGTTTAAATGAAAAAGTGGCATTGCTCTACCAATATACAAAACCTTTAAGATCTAAAGGACATTCAACATCATATTTCTATTAGAGGCATTAATTGGCAAGGCCATTACATAAATTTTTTTTGACATATAAATATGCCAATCATGTCAAGGGATTTTGAACACCTTTTGTCAGCTGGTGGTTGATAACTACTAGTTAAGCAATCAGTTTGCTATGTGGATATTGGATTTGGAAGGAGTATACTTGGGCATAGTCAAATTTGTAAATACTCAAGTAGCTGCAAATACAAGTTTAAAAAGCTCTTCTAGGGTGTGGGGATGTCTGATTATACCTACAAAGTTACCAAGTATCTATATGCAACATCTAATATAAATTTCCCTATGTTTTTCTAGTGACTGCACCTACAAAAGTTGTGGAATAAACACGCAAACAAGATGGGCTTCATCATCATGGCGATGAATGAGTAGGAGATAAAGTGGCTGGGGCATCGAGATATCATGGTGTCATGATTGGTAACTATTATGTATATCAAATGGATTATTGATCTTATGGATTACCTCCACCTAGCTAAGTTGAACCTAAAGCTCCTGCACACACATGTGAAATTGAAATCCAAATTCCTCAACTTGTACATGGACAAAGATATGGTGGGTCATTACTTCAAGAACATCACCCAGGAGTCACTTCTATGGGAGTTGGCGATTGATGGAGATGTACAAGGGTGGGAAACCATTCCCATAAGGCTTGGGAAATAGTAATTTGATGAATCTTGTTCTCTAGGTAAAAAAAGGTCCAAAATGGTAGCCCTCATGGAAAGCATAGCCTTGGTAGAGAACAACAAGAAAAAAGTGTACTTAGTGTTTACCTCGACAGATGTGGGCATGGAGAGGTTATGTATGAGCTCTTGCAGGTTCCATGCCATGGTGGCATATGGCAAGAAGATTGTGCCATACACATGGTAGGAAATGTGGAGAGTTAGTGCACGGGGTAGTCTGTATGGCCATTTCATTGGCCACTTTACGAGACTTAGATCCCTCCTCTGGTGTTACCCAATGTCGATGTGGGAATTTACAATATGATCATCAATATTTCCACTGTTCTTGCGGGGGGTGGTGATAAATCCCTAGAATACAAGATATTTTTAAGGTAAGTGACAAAAGGATATGTTATTATTATATATAATATTAAATTAAATATATAAAACATATTATTATATATAATATTTAATAAATATATAATATTAAATTATATATAATATTTATTCAATAATATTATTATTATATTTAATAACTACATAGTATAGGGTACTCTATATTATATTATATTTAGTGCCAAACATTAGAGGGCCCATATCATACACCATCATTTGATTTAGTGAAATTGTTTGGATTTACATGCCCCTCATCCATAGCAAAGGGGTTTATAGCTTGTAGGGTGGAGGCATATTTGATTGGCCATTTTCTATTGTCAAAGGTGGACAAGGACATCATGAGCACTAATTTGATTATGAAATGACTCCATGTCTGATGTGTGACTTGATTCAACACTGGACTATCATTAATATGAAGACAAGACATTGAGGTCCCAGAGTTTATCTTGTAGCTTCCATTCATCCATGCTATCAATATATTGATACCCAAGAGCGATTAACATCAAGCTTAATAACATACAAAAATGCTCTATGAAAACCCATAAAAGAAAGGGGAAGGCCATATAGAACATGTAAATAGTGAAATATTTTAAGGTGAGGTGTGTGGTGGTGGTGAGGGGCAATGACAGGGGGTTTCAAGTAATATCGTACACTAGGGGGGCAATATAACTCAATATAATATTAGCATCGACGAACACATTACCATTTGGAAGATAAGCATTTTTATTACAGTGACATATGGATAAAACTTATCCCATATAATTTATACCTACCCACGTGACTAAGTTAACTTTTAAATTGACACGCTAATGTAATAACGATGCAGAATGATACATGCTAGTTATATCAAAGGAAATTGGTGGTAAATTTTAATAGATGTTTTCTATTGTCAAGGGTGAATGAGGACATCACGAGAGCTTATTTTATTACGATAGGGTTCCATGTCTTATGTGCATCTCAAACCAATGATGCAATGCCATTGATGTTGGGATAAGACATTAAGGTCCCAAACTCGATCTTGTAGATTCCATTCATTGACACTGTAAATATATTAACACCTAGAGCAATTACATCAATGTTAAGAACATACATCAAAATTCCATAATCAAACCCTTGGAATACATGACAAGGCCATACAAAACATATTAGTCATTTTCCATTGTCAAGGGTGGACTTGGACATCGTGAGAGTCAATTTGATTGCGACAGGGCTCTATGTCTCATGCGTAGCTCGAATCAATGATGCAATGCTGTTGATCCTGGGACAAGACATTGAGGTCCTAGAGTCTATATTGTAGCTTCCTTTCATCCATGATACCAATATATTGACACCTAGAAAAATTACATCATGTTTAAGAACGTACAAAAACACCATACTCAGACCCCTATAAGAAAGAACAAGGCCATACAAAACATGCAAATTGTGAAAGATTTCAAGGTGAGATGAGTAGTGATGGGGAGGAGCAATGACAAGGTATGTTTGATGATATCGTGTACCAAGGGGCCCATATCGAACACTAGACCTAGATTCAAGGTAATTTTTGGATTTACGTGACCATTGCCTATTGTAAAGGGGTTAGTAGTTTGGAAGGTGGCAGTAACTTTGAATGGAATTTTTATTGTCAAGGATGTATGAGGATGTCATGAGAGTTGATTTGATTATGACAAGGCTCCACGTCTGATATGCGACTCGAATCAATGATACAATGTTGTTGATGTGGGGACAAGACATTGAGGTTTAATAGCCTATCTTATAGCTTTTGTTTGTCTATGTTATAGATTAAATTGAAATATATGACATATCACTGAGCTTTGAATGTGTATCTTCCTAGGATTCATCGAGTATGTCACTAAAAACAAAAAATACGCCATCCTTTCTGACATAACTTACACTTTTAGAACAACTGGTAATTATCAATAAAACATAACAAGAAAGAATGATAGGTTTCCCTTTTAGGCATATATTTTTAACGTTTAACAATGACTAAGAGCAAATTTGTTGATAAATATTGACTTCGTATTTGTAACATACTTATCATATAACTTTAGATTTTATCTCACGACTAGAAGTTTAATTAAGAAAGTAATATTAAATGTGCTTATTAGAGACCCTATTATATCTATGAAAGGACAACGAGAAAAGATTCTTTATGCCACTTGGTACCAAAACGTCATTGATGACGAGGCTTATTCATTACGTCTTTTTACTTGATTCCTCACTTAATCACTAATTATTGATTTCCACGTCAACTTCATCCCTCAACACACGTCTAAGTGGGCGCACGTGAATGGAATTATAGTGGTAACCATATGATTATGATTGGACCAAGTTAATATCTGCTTAGACTAATATCAAATTTAATGTTAGAATAAATTAATTATTTTATTAAAAAACTTTTTAACTAAATTAAAATAAATAATATGGACTCGAGAGTTTTATAAAAATGCATTGTTAATAGTGTGTTATTTTACTAATTAATCTTCTAATATTATTTATTAAAAATTAAAACCGGTTTAAAAGACTCAATGTAAAACTTTTTTTATTAAAATAATAAATTGTTATTATTTTATATATATAATAGTTAAACTTTATATATACATATCATTTTAACATTTCTAACAATAATGATTATAATTTTTAAAAATATTCTTTTTCATGTTTAAAATGATTAATAATGGATAAACATCTTAGAAAATTCTAACATTCACACCAACTTCAACAAACTCAAAAGTAATAAAATGAAAAGCATATAAGTTTTGAAAACATAAGGAAAATTAAAAAAATAGTTAATTTAATTTAATTTATTTTATATATTATTATTTATTAAAAGTTAAAATTAGTTTATGGAATTGTAAAAGATATAATGTGCAAAAGATATTATGAATAATATTAAAAAGAGGAGGGTCTCACGTAGTATGTTAAACTTATTATTTCAAGAAAACACTTTTGATATTTAAAATGGTGAAGAAGCATGTGATATATGTGAGGTCATGTTAATCATCGAGTTTGTGATATATTACAATTCTAACATATAAGTATGGAAGATGGTCACGAGGCGTTTTCTTATTATTGATATAAGATGGATGGAAGTATGATGTAATTAACTTGGTGCATACTCATGTGATCTAGGAATTTGGCTCAAGAGAGGATGGTTAGTATGGTGTTAGTTTGAAAATAAAGACAAGGTGAAAGAAACACACTAACTAGCATAACATCTCTAAGCCTAGACACTAGGGAGAGCTTAGTTAATAAACATGAATAAAACACACAACTAAAATGCAAAATAAACCCTCTTTTACCTTCCTTGGATGCTCCAAAATGCTTGTTGTAGTAGTTTGCTCGGTTTGTGCTCATGAAGTCTTCATCAAAGGAGGCTTGGCTATCTCCTCTCCTTGACACCTTGTGGCTTTGGCTTGGCTTGTCTTGGAATCAATTTGGCATGGTAACACTAATTGCAATGGCTTTTAGAATCATTTGTGCATTATAACTTTGCATTATCAAGACTTAGAAATGATGTTCATGGCCTCTCTATTTATAGATTTTTGCAAATGACTAGAATCAACGTGAACCGTCCATCTCATGATTGAAATATGTGGCTAAGGATTAATCTAATTATGCAATTAAAATTGATAAATAGGCTCGTCAATATTTGGAATAGAGGAGCAATTAAGAGGCATAGAGGGCTTTGATGAGGCATGGGAGGCATGAACCCTGATATTTGTCGTATTATGGCCTAGGGATGTCTTCCCAAGAAATGCGGTTCCCTGATGATGCATATATTCAATATTCATTTATAAAACAAATTATTCAACAAGTTTCCATGGAATTATTAATTAGGCTTTAATTTAGTTTAATTAGCTCTTAAATATGTTTAAGCACTTTGTGCACAAATTACTCAAATTGATTAGAATGCCTTGTTATTGGTCCAAAATTTGACTGGATTAGAATTAGAAGATAATGTCATATGCATTGGATCTGTTATCCTATTTAAGATGTTACCAACAACAAATAATGAATACACATGTCTTGTGCAAGAGATTTGATAGGAAAGAGCAATCCATAGCACCTAGGTGCAAAATTGGCATTTTGATTCGAAATGAGCTAATTAAAGTTAACTAACCCATAAATTGCATTGCCCCATTTAGGGATACCTTGGCCAAAATCGGCATTTGAATATGTCAGTTTCAAATATTTTTTTGTGCTTTAGTGTTTTTAGGCCAAATTATGTATTTTAAGTGGAAATTGGTCAAAAGCCTGGTTGGAGGTTATTGGTGCCCAAAGTTAGGTGTCTACAACCCCCATGGATATTTATGTCTTAAAAGATGGCGAATGTTGAATATTTTTTGAAGAGGGCTAAAAATCTTTGTTCTTCATAAACCATGAATGTTTAGATATTTTAGAGTGTTGGTCCCCAAAAATGTCACTCATTTTTGGAACAACATATGAGCTATCTTGGTCCTACAGGACCAAAATTTCTCTCTTCCCTTCTCAAAATTTGTTCTGAGCTTTCAAATTCCTCTTTTTTCAAGCTTTTTGAGTAAAAGGATTAGCAGGTTCAACAGGTTCAAAGGCTTCTGCAGGCGAGTTCAATTAAAAGAACTAGTTTCCAATACTTGGCCATCTTCAGGATTGGTTAGCGCCTTGGTTCAATAAAAAATGTCCATCGGCAAGCATCTAAGCAAGGATTGAACCATTGAACCGTTGAACCATTTTGGTTCGACGGGTTCAGTGGGTTCAGAGGTTCAACTATCTAGAAAGGGATCTGGGTCTTGGCTGAATGTTACTTCTGAAAGAAGAGGAGTACCTTCACCAATCACTCAAGATTTCTCCTCTGTCTGTGAGCATCATCTCTAAAAGAAGAGAGATGGATGATGTATGATGCCCCTGTGTCTTACTTTCTCCTTATTTATATAGTATATAGCCTCCACATATTTAATAGGGAACCTCCCCTTGATGAGAGGAGATATTTGTCCCCTATTGATGTAGTAAACATGCACACTAGGATGACCCATCCCTATGCTATGGTGATAGGAACTATTTTGGTCACCAGTTAGCTGGCCAACAAAATATTCACCCAATAGTTTTTGGCGACTCCACTGGGGACTTGAACAAGCAGTCCCTATCCTTATCCATTATAGAGTCTGGCGACTCCCATCTGGGTCTTACCCAGTATCATTATAACCTTACCATCTTCCTCTGTCTCTGTTATATTATCTGGTCTGTAAAACCAGAGCCACTGAGAAAGAGTGCGCAGTTTGAAGCCTCAAGCTGAAGTAGGGCCAGTCCTTTTCCATTTTTGATTCACAATCTAGCCACTCCACCCAGATTTGTTATCCCTATTTTACATAATTAAATCATGGCAGTTCAAGGCCCCTGGGGTAACTCTTTTGGCCCACTCAACTTGACTCCACCTCTGCATGAACTCCCATGTAGTTCAAGAAAGAATTTTCCAAAATTCTTTAGTAATGGGATAGTTCACCCTGATGAACACATTGCAGCCTTTAGCATAGCCTGTGGTGTTATAAGGGTGGAATTTGAAGACGTGGTAGTCAGGCTTTTTGTGGAGACACTGCAAGGTGCTGCTGTAGATTGGTTCTACCATCTGCAAGATGGATTAGTGATTGACTGGGATACACTCAAAGCTAAGTTTGAAGCTAGGTTCAAGCCTACAGAGGATTCACATACTTTGTTGGCCCAACTCACTCAGATGAAGAAGGAACCTCATGAGCCTATGAGGGATTTTATTGCCAAGTTAAACAAGCTGAGGCACAGGATTCCCATGGTCACCCAGCTGACACCTCAAAATCTCAAATGCTTCTTCATCAACTCACAGTTGCCTGAAGTGAGTTTTCTGCTAAGACGTGCTGGCCGCATAGATCTTGAAGCTGCTCAAGACTTGGCTACTAAGCTTGAAGATGACCTTATCTTGGCAGAAAAGATAAGGAGAGATCCTAATAGAGGTAAACCCTCTTCATCTTCTAAATACTCACCCACAGCCACCATTGACCCAATGGTACACAAGATGGTAAATGAATTGCTAGCCTTGAAAAGGCAAATGGCACAAGGTATGTCTTCTGCTCCTCTATATAAAGATATACCAAGGAGGACATTCCCCAATCATCCATATCAAGGCAACGCTGCTAGAAGTCAAGGGCAACCAAATCATCTTCTTCCCCCACAGAGGAACCTTGCCCTTGAAGCACCTCCAACCAACTCAGCAGTTGGATATTTGGTAACATAACATGTTTCCTATTTCCAACCTAAGTTTGAGTAAGAAAATGGTGCTGATCTCTTCAGGGAGGATCAAGAAGAATCAGTTGGCGACTCCCACATTGGTTTCCTGAATTACCAGGATGAACCCAAGAGTGAAGGTGAAGCAGTCGAAGGATCAAATGCAGTATTCACCCAATCTGAGAATTAGTCAGCCCAGCAGGCCAATAAAGAAAAGATAGAGGAGCGACCCCAACTAGGGATTTTAATTGCTAAGCAGAGAACCCCTCTTCCTTTCTAGTCGAAGGCCCCGGTGATTGCCAAAGAAGTAAGTACATCAAACATCTCTGCACCTTCTACTTCAAATTTACAGACTAGTCCTCCCCTTCTTGAAAACCAAAAGGATGAACTCCCATCCTCTCTTCCAAGTCCATCTCAGTCATTTGACATAGTTGATATTGTCAAGAAATTTGAAATTCAAATGACTGAGTTTGAATTCCTACAAGCCAATCCTAAGTAATTGGACATTGATGGAAAACCAGGTGCGGACCTGTCTGAGAAAAAAATTGTGGCCACCCAAACATCAGCTCCTGCTGCTCAAATTCTATTTGAGCCTTCAGGCAGAGGTTATTACCTCTTGACCATAGAGGATGCTCATGTCTTAGCCGATGAAAGTCCCACAGTCGGCAATCCAGGATTTGATCCAAATAAGGCATCAGAAGAATTAATAAGGCGCAATATAAATCAAAAAAGATCTTCCATCTCTAATGAAGATAAATCTGATGAAAGATCAGCTTCTAATGATGCTTGGATCTTGGAATCTGATGGCAGTAATTCTTCCACAGTTGGATGCAGATCTCTGTTGCTTGGATTGAAAACTGCTCAAGATGAAGAGGTCAAACTCCTTCACACCAAAGGAGATGCCGAGCTGATGGTTTGTCAGGGGTTTGAGGCTGACAATCAAATCGTGTGCTAGACTGAACCAGCAGGATAACAAGCTGTGGTGGTGGACCATATTGCTGTATTCCAAAGTCAGCAAAAGGAACTCTTTGCAGGAAGAACAAGGAGCTATAGTTTTCAGAGGGAAGACCATGTCCCGCCATGGGGCAAGAAGAAGAAAAGGCCAAGAGGAAGATGGAAAAAATTGGTTTCCTGATGGAGAGTTCCATTCGCCCGTCACCATTTCTAGGGACAAAATGGTTTCCTGCTGGTTTATCAGGATGGCACACCATTTTCACTGTCTCACAGTGGGCAGCATCTAAAGCACTTCAAATCTTGAGGCATCAAATAAGATCATCTGTATATATGTATATCTGTATAGTCTTTAGTTCTATTTTATTCTTTTCATTTTCATTTTTTGAGACTTTCTTTTTGGGTAGCATGACTCCGTAGCCCAATGGCACACTTTAAGGCACTGGAGATTTTGGTTTCTACTCCCCTAAGCTGTGTTTCAAGTTTTCCCCTGAAGGAAGCTCCCCAACTGGAGCCAGCTGTTGGTCCCCAAAAATGTCACTCATTTTTGGAACAACATATGAGCTATCTTGGTCCTACAGGACCAAAATTTCTCTCTTCCCTTCTCAAAATTTATTTTGAGCTTTCAAATTCCTCTTTTTTCAAGATTTTTCAGTAAAGGGATTAGCAGGTTCAACAGGTTCAGAGGCTTCTACAGGCGAGTTCAATCAAAACAACTAATTTCCAATACTTGGCCATCTTCAAGATTGGGTTGGCACCTTGGTTCAATCAAAAATGTCCATTGGCAAGCATCTAAGCAAGGATTGAACCATTGAACTGTTGAACCGTTGAACCTTGAACCATTTTGGTTCGACGGATTCAGTGGGTTCAGAGGTTCAACGTCATCTACAAGAGCTAGCTGCGCTTTGTAAGAGGTTCAAAGTTCAATCGTTTCAAAGGTTCCACAACTCCGAGCACTTAATTAGTTTCAAAGGCTTGAACCATTGAACCTTGAACCATTTTGGTTAATCAGTTCAACGGGTTCAATGACCAATTGGTTCAACGTGCTTGGTTCAAATGGAACAAAACAGACAGAATGAACAGATGAACCAATGAACCGATTGAACCTTGAATCGAAAGAGTTCAAAGTTCAATGGTTCAACATGGTTCAAAAGTTCAAAGGCGGCCTCAAGCAAAGAGAGAAGCAACATGGATGATTCCAAAGGCAAGTTCAAATGAAAGCGATGGTTCAACCAAGGAGCTGAGAAGGCCGCCTGAACTATTGAAATAGTCAACCAATGATGTCCTCACAGACGTCAAATTTAAGTTAACAAAATATCTGTTGAAATTCAAATAAAGCGTGGAACTTGAAGGAAGAACCAAGCAACTGGCTGAAAAAGATAGCTCGATAGCTCAAATCACAGCAAAAAGAGACAAAGCTAGAAAAGACAAAAGCAAAAAGAAGGAAAAGCCTGAAATGTCTGCACAGAAGTAATTTTAGTAGGTGGAATAGTCCACTAAGCAGGTATTTTAGCTGGCAATTTAAGGGTGCGGCCTATTTTTTCCTTCCATGAAGTAAAGACAAATGGACAGTTGCGCAGACGTCAGAGGGGACAAACCAGATGATCTAGACTCGGGAGAAGAAATATGGGATGAAATGACACGCCATAGTTAAGATAGTTGCCATGTTTTCAATGTAGTCCTTTGACAAACCTAAAAATGCATTCAAGGCATTGAATGCACAGCATGGGCCGTTTTATGGAAAACAAGCACCCAAGTCTTTCTTGGAGCGCTATATATTGTAATCTCTCAGTTGTTACAAAGAGATCTTCCCCTTACCAGAAGTGAAACTCTGCCCGAATTGAAAGGCATTACTGAGACTTTGAGCTCAAATTGTAATTCATATTTCTTTGATTGAATGAGAAAGCAAGTTACTTGCAGACTTTGTGCTGTTATAGCTTGTGCTACTTTAGGAGATTGTTCTTATGTCTGTCGTCTGAAAGCGTTCTTATTTATTTGATTTAACAAGCAGGACTAGTGGAGGTGATAAGGAAGGTGTCCTGAAGCCAGCTACTTTCAGACTTTGCGCTGTCATACTTGTCTTCAGTGTGTGTTTATTTTTTGTTTCTGTGTAAAGGACCTTGGGACGACTTTGTGCCCCCTTTGTTCTTCTTCATATCTCACTCTTGGGTAGTTGAGGTGGAAACTTTGTGTTCTATTTCATACCGCTGGTTACTGTGCCCTTTTGTGTTCTAAAAGAAGAGAAGTGCCTTCTGTCGCTTCACCTGGATTTCTACTATCTAGGAAGGGATCTGGCTCTTGGCTGAATGTTACTTCTGAAAGAAGAGAAGTACCTTCACCAATCACCCAAGATTTATCCTCTGTCTGTGAGCATCATCTCTGAAAGAAGAGAGATGGATGATGTATTCTGCCCCTGTGTCTTACTTTTTGCTTATTTATATAGTATATAGCCTCTACATATTTAATAGAGAACCTCCCCTTGATGAGAGGAGAGATTTGTCCCCTGTTGATGTAGTAAACCTACACACCAAGACGACCCATCTCCCTATGTTGTGGTGATAGGAACTATTTTGGTTACCAGTTAGCTGGCCGACAAAATATTCACCCAACATATAGAATCTTTGAAAAGAAAAAATAACCATCCCCTTATCATATAAAAATGAAAGCATCTAAAAACAAAATAGACCTCAGTGTTTTACTTCAAGGAGCAAAAATGATAAATATGATGCTCTCGAGGGATATGCTGGGCTATCCTAATGTGAAGTTGATGGGAGCAAACTTTGTGCCATGTAAGGAGAACCCTTAGGTGCAAGGTAACTGTAGTTTTGTGTACCTTAGGGGTTGGATAAACCCATTAAACTAAAGTGAAAATATTAGTCTAAATAGTGTTGAAGTTTTGAGGTGAGTGCCTCTTTAGGTTGAGATCATGTGGATTGGTAGTGGGTTTTGTAAATCTCAGTATGAATGCCATTGTTTATTTGATTCTTGGAGATATCAGGGGCATCCACTGGGAACTTATGTGGGGGTGCTTTCTTAATATTAATATTAATGAGGCAAAACAATGAGGAAGCTCTCATGTGTCGGTATGAAACAATCCCATGGTTTCCTTACTCCATATAGGCTTTGAATGCAAGGTATAAATATCTAAGATGACCACTACAGGGGTTACTCAACTATTTGGGTCTATGAATTGTTATCACTACTAAAAGATCACTGAAATAATAAGTGGTGTAATAAATTTTATAAAGATGATGACGCAAAAAAGTGTTTTTTTAATATAAATATATTTAAATAACATGGTGACCATCATTCTCTATATTCGTTTTTTTATTTTAAACTTGAAAATATAATTTTGAAACCTCACAACCATACAAAAAGATAAATATAACCAACAAATGAAAGACACAGAGCTTAGTCTAAATATCTTAAAACTGAGGTCATATTCAATTTGAACTCTACATCTAAAATAAAATAAAAACTAATTTAAAAAAGAAAAATTATTTGAAAAACACGGCTATGAAAAGTAGTTTGGAAAACAAAAACGAACTCTTGAAGAAAAAAATTTCAAAGAAAGAAAAACAGATATGAAGCCAAAAGCATTTGGAACCATTTGTGGCAATAAAATTAAAGGCATTTAAAAAATAAATAATTAAAGGTATTTTTAAAAAATTAAATAAATAAATAAATAATTAAAGGCATTTGGAGTATCCATAAATCATGCCAATTTTCCCTGCCATGGCACTCAGGAATGCAGTGCTTTTTCTATTGACCATATTGAAGTGAAAAGCATTTAGATTGTTTTTTATATTTCATTTATGGGATTCGATAATAGCAAATATTTGGCTTTCTTCTACGATTAAATGCATTATTGCCTTCAAAATGGTGGACAAAGACTTCAATCCACCCACAACCAACCCTTAAATATTAATAATAATAAAAACGAACAATTATTCTTCAAAAGGAAAATTTATCCTATCATACTTGTGCGTAGACCATCTAGAGATTTATTCAATAACCTCTACTTTTCCTTCCAAAAGTAGAGCAATGGGTATTACCTTTAAAAACTCTCCCACCCTATAATACGTGTGTCGCAATATGATAGACAAGTTAATTTAGCATTATAAGATAAAGCTTAGGGTGGGGTTTAAGACTGTTTTTAACATTGTAATTAAGAAATTAATAAGGTTGGATATAGATATATATAATATAATATAATATAAATATCAAATAGTAATCATAATAAGGTAATAAGATTGTAAGAAAAATAATTAAGATATAGTTTTTATTGTAAAGTATAATATTTGCAACCTAAGAATATAAGCATTTGTGATTTTAAATAATATTTAGTCAAAATTAAATGGTTTAACTGATTCCATCGGTGAATTGGACCCTAAATTCTTAAAGTATATGGTGGGAAAAATTGGTTCATCCAAATAAGCCTTCAAATATATGTCGTCACCATCCCTAGACCAACGTATATCCACATATTTATCTCTAACTTGAACATGATATATAGATATTTCAACGTATATAGATATTTTCGGGCTTTTTAGATTCTCATTCTCAATAACACTAACAACAACGATTGTATTCATAATAGTAGTGCTCATTTCTATTTATTTGACAAATGGAAGAAAGGCATAACTGTTATCAGGACCACAAATACTACCAATTTTGGGTAGTCTATTGGACCTGGGTTTAAATCCCCTCCAATATTTGTATACTCTATTCAAGCACTATGGTGGTCTAATGTATCTCAAATTAGGCACCATCCCGATTGTTATAACTTCCTCAATAGAAGCTGTAACTATCATATTAAAGAATTTTGATTCCAATTTCTACAACAAACCGTAAAATGATGAAGCTACAACATATGTGCTCTTATAAAACAAAAACAATATTAATTGGTGGGTAAGTACATGGAATTGAAAGGCCAAAAAGGATCTTAAGTGCATTTTTTTCTTGAAAAATTAGAAACTTCCACTTGAATAGATTATTTTATATACATACACTCTTCAAATTTTAAGTTGATATAAGAATATGAATTGTAGCATTTTGAGTCTAGCTTCTAAAATACTATTTTTTTAAAAATGGTCAAGTACAAATTAGTCAAACATCTAAAATTCAAAGAACTCTTATTTTTTAGAAAAACATAGTAGATAACTAGTTGTGCACCCCCACTTTTTAAGCATCATTTAGTATTTTTCAAATCCCTTTGGTGGAATATTAGATAAGATCATCTAGTTTGCAACCTATATATATATACACTAAAATTTTAATAAATATTTATTTTTAAAATATTTTTTCAAGTAAATAGATGCTAAAAATGATAGAAATGGATAGCTGAACATACATCCCCTCGCCTCCCTTCCCCCTCCCCCCAAAACTACCTAAAAAATACAAAATTAGTTATTTTTGTTAATGTGTATAGAATTAAGCCTAGTTTACAATAGTCTAATGTTGTTTTGGGATTTGGACGAATGAAATGAAAGATACACAAAAAAAGATAGACATGTATAGTTATAATATATAGTGGCATAAAAAAACATACTTAAAAATCAATATAGATAGAAGCGTTATAGTAGTTAAAAAACTTAAAAATTATATATTAGGAAAGAGAAGAGTGTGCTCAACGTCGTAGTCATATTTTCATAAATTATCTTGATAAAATTCACAATGTTTATTATGTCCAAAGCTGAATTATGTTATTTTTAGGATCAAACATAGATTTGGTTATGTTCAGTTCCAAGCCATAGGTTTGGATTTCCAAACCTATAACACTTACCTGTTACTATTATTATGTAATGTGCAAGGGTTTTAAAGCAGACAAGTCAAAGAATTAAAAGTCAAGTGGTGTGTTTATTAAAATAAATGTTAAGTATATATTTTAAATTTAATTTAGTAAATATAAGAAATTAGGACCACTCTGCATCTTCTAGAATTGGCCTCACAGCTCCACAAGTTATGATTTAGAATAATGTTTTTCAAAATCCAATTTAGTTAGTACTTAGTCATTTTTAAGATTTCATTATTGAACTTAAGTCTTTCGGGATGTAGCTTTTGTAATAGATATCCATTTTGGGTAAACATATAGTCACTTTTAGGTTTTGAGGCCTTTCAAATTGTTCGTTGACATTTTTAAGAGTTATAAGTGTGTCAAAATTAAATTTTACAAATCAATGCACATCCAACCATCCCTTTATTCCAATTTTACTTGTGATTAGTTTCCTTATAGGCTAAAAATGACACAACAACACCATATTCATTTGTGATTATGGTAAATGAGGATGATTTAGGGAACATTTTTATGAGTTCATCCTAATTTAGTTTCAATTCATGCCAAAGTGGTGTTAATGAGGTAATGTAGGTTGCATTGGTGACCTGTGCACACCTAACCACCAAGATTTATACCAATTTTAATTCAATTAGGTCACTCATAGGCAAACATCAACATTAAAACACCATATCCATTTGCGACTAGGGTAAATACAAATAATTTTAGGTACATTTGTGCACAATAACCATATTTCTCCTCGATTCAGGCTAAAGTGGTGTGAGTTGGGCAATGTAAGTTGCATTGTGACCTTTTCATACTCAACCACCCATTTATGTTGATTTTACTTGTGCTTAGTTGTTTTATAGGCCAAAAGAGACACAACGACACCATATCCACTTGTGGCCATGTAAAATGACGATAATTTGGGGCACATTTATGTGTGTTCACCCAAATTCACTTTATTTAAGATAAAGTGTTGTGATTGAGGCAACATAGGTTGCATTGGTGACCCATGTACACCAAACCACCATTTTATGCTAGTTTTAATTATAATTAAATGGATTATCAAAGGCCAAAAGAAACACAACAACACCATATCCACTTATGAAAATGTACGCAATTTAGGGCATATTCATGCATGATCAACTCAATTAATTTAAATTAAGGCTAAATTGGTGTGATTGGGATAATGTATGTCCCATTGGTGACTGAAGCACACCAAATTACTTCTTTATGCCATTTTAACTTATGATTAGGTCCCTTATAAGCAAAAATTGGCATAACAATCCATACCCACTTGTGATCAAGGTTAATGTAGACAATTTTAGGCACATTTTTGGATGATCACCCCAATTTACTTTCAATCTACGCATAGTTGTGTGATTGGGGTAATGTAGGTTTCATTGGTTACTTGTGCACACTCAATCACCCCTTTATGCCAATTTTAATTTCAATTAGCTCCCTTATAAGATAAAAGTGACACAACAACACCATATCCACTTGAGACCAGGAAAAATGGGGATAAATTAGAACACATTTATGCATGATCACCCCAATTCACTTTGAATTTAAGCCAAAGTGGTGTGAATAGGGTAATGTAGGTTGCATTGGTACTTGATCATATTGACTTGTGCCCAGGGAAAATACATATAATTTGGGGTATATTGGTACTTGATCACCCCATTTCACTAAGACTTCAAGCCAAAGTGGTGTGATTTGGGTAATTAAAGTCATCCTAGTGACTATCCCACACCCAACCATCCCTTTATGCCCATTTTACTTATGATTAGACCCATTATAGACCAAAAGAGACATAAACAAATACCATGTCCACTAGGGAAAATATAAATAATTTTATGAGCAATTATGCATAATCACCCCAATTCACTTCAAATTTAGGGAAAAGTCATGTGATTGGGGTGATATGATTAGATATGGTGTTTTTATGTCGATTTTATCTTCATAAGGGACATAATCGAAAGTAAAATCAACATAAAAGGGTGGATGAGTGTGTGCAAGTCACCAATGCAACCTATGTTACCCCAATCTAACCACTTTCACCTAAATTCAAAGTGGAATGGGGTGATCATGCATAAATGTGCCCTAAATTATCTGCGTAAAGGCATGGTTGGGAGTGAGCAGATCATAAATATGATTTATGTTACCCCAATCATACCATTTTGGCCTAAATTCAAAGTGAATTGGGGTGATCATGCATAATTGTTCCAAAAATAATATGTATTTTTCCTTATCACAAGTGGACATGGTGTTTTTGTGTCACTTTTTATTTATAAGGGTCCTAATCTTAAGTAAAATCAATATAAAGGGGTGGTTGGGTGTGCACTAGTCACCAATGTAAATTAATTTTATCCAATCACATCATTTTGGATTGAATTCTAAATGAATTTGTGCAATCACGCATGAATGTACTCCAAATTATCAATGTTTGTCTTATTGACAAATAGATATATGATTTTTTCATGTTGTTTTTTACCTATAATCCTCATAATCAGTAAAAATGGCATAAAGGGATGGTTGTGTGTGTTTAGGTTACCAATGCAACCTACTTTTCCATAATCACACCATTTTGGCATGAATTCAAAGTGAATTAGGGTGATCATGCACAAGTATGCCCAAAATTATATGCATTTGTCTAGGTTGAATGTGGAATGGTGTTTTTGTGTCACTTTTGGCCTATAAGGGGCATAATCACAAGTGAAATCAACATAATTGGGTGGTTATGTGTGTGGGGTCTCTAATGCAACTTACGTTGCTACAATCACATCACTTTGGTCTGATTTTAAAGTGAATTAGGGTGATAATACATAAATGTGACCAAAATTTTCCACATTTACCCTGGTCACAAGTGGATATAGTGTTTTTGTATTGCTTTTGGCCTATAAGAGACATAATCACAAGTAAAATAAGCATAAGGGGTTGGTTAGGGGTGTGTTGGTCACCAATTTGAATTAATTTTCCCTAATCACACCACTTTGGATTAAATTCCATGTGAATTAGGATGATTATGCACAAATTTTCCCCATGTTGTATGTATTTTCCATGGTCACAAATGGATATGGTGTTATTGTGTTTATTTTTCTATATAATCCTCATAATCACAAGTAAAAACAACATAAATGGGTTGGTGGGTGTATGCATGTCACCAATGTGACCAACGTTATTGTAATCACACCTTTTGTCTTGAAGTCACAATGAATTTGGGTGATTGGACACAAATTTACCCCAAATCAACTGTATTTGTCTTGGTCACAAGTGAATCTGATGTTGTTTTGTCACTTTTAGCTTATAATGGATTTAATTGTAAGTAAAATCAACATAAAGTGGTTGTTAGGTGGGTGCATGTCACTAATGCGACATACATTACCCCAATCACACCACTTGGCTTGATTTAAAAGTGAATTAAGGTGATCATCCATAAGTGTGTCAAAAATTAGTCGCATTTCCCTGGTTACAAGTGGATATGGTGTTGTTATGTCATTTTTTTATTACAAGGAAACTAATCACAAGTAAAATTAACATAAATGTGTGGTTGGATGTCTACAGGTCATAATATGACTAAAGTCTTCACAATCACACCATTTTGGCGTTAATTCAAAGAGAAATGGGTGATTATGCACAAATGTTCTTAAAATTATTTGCATTTATGTTGGTTGTAAGTGGATATGGTGGTTTTGTGTCACTTTTAGACTATAAGGGACCTAATCGCAAGAAAAATCAACATAGAGGGGTGGTTGGGTGTGCAGGGGTCACCAATGCAACCTAAATTTTCCCATTCACAACACTTTTTTATGAATTCAAATAGGAATTGGGGTGACCACACACAAATGTACCCTAAATTGTCCCCATTTACCTTAGTCACAAATGAATTATATGATGTCGTTGTTTCATTTTTTGGGTGTGTGTTAATTTGTAAAATTTTATTTTGACACACCTATAACTCCTATAAATGTCAACAATAAATTTAGAAGGCCCTAAAACCAAAAAATGACTATATGTTTGCCCAAAATGGACATTAGTTGAAAATGTTATGCCCTAAAAGCCTTAGGTTCAATACTAAAATCTTAAAAATTACTAAGAACTGACCAAATTAAATTTTGAAGAACTATCTTCTAAATTGTAATTCATTCCACAAAGTTATGAGACCAATTCTATAAGATGCAAAGTGGCCTTAATTTATTATATTTACTAAAATAAATATAAAGTATAGTAAATGTCAATTTATACTTAAAATTTATTTTAGTAAACACATCCCTTGCCTTTTGATTCTTCAACTTGCCTACTTCAAACTCCTGACACAATACATAACAATAATACCATGTATGTGTTTTAGGTTTGATTATAACCAAGTTTAAATAACAAAATCACATATCTATTTTTATTGAAAGCATGATTTCATGAAAAAATGTCTGGTTTTTACCACCTACACCCACACCCCCTGCCCCCGATCCCCCCGTCCCCCCCCCAACTTTTTCACTTACCCTAAAATTCTAGTCTTCTAAATGGACAATGTTTAAAAAGATTTGAATTTTCCATCTATGAAACCCCAAATGTTTGGAGGAGTGATTGTAATCCAAAAAAGAAGAAATGACATTGTTGCTTTCTTCCATATTCAAACAACAAGGTGGAGATTTTCTTAGTATCTTCACCTCTAATGTTATTTCACAAATGACATTGAAGATGAGAATATTCAATGAAAATAATACAAAAGATATTGTTAATAAACATTTAATTACTAATGTTTTATAATGACAACATAAAATCCAATGACTACATATCTATTGCACACTTGGTAAACATCCAAGGTGTAAATAAAAGGTAAAATTGGGCACAAGATTGTTTAGAGATGAATAAGAATAAAATTATCTAAAAAGTGATAATAAAATAGATTAAATAAAAAATGGAAAGGCATCCTGAATGAAAGACACCTTTGGCATAAAAGATAGATTCCATTAACGCTCTTTCAAATAAAAGAGTAATTAAAAATGATAAGGTTTTGTGATATGCATCTAAAAATTATGTATTTATTAGGTTTTGTGATATCCATCTAAAAGTTATGTATTTATTTAAGTGTAGCTTTTGATAGTTGCATCATCTGAAATAGTTTTCAGGGTTAGAAATGGACAACTACTACAATTTTACAATGATAGCTTGAAAGTTAACTCTTTGACTACCTTGTTTGAAGAAGATAGATTAGCAAAAATGACTAATTTTATATCAGCATATACAACAAAAAATTTAAGACAAAAAATGAAATGGATATCATAATAACTTATTTTAAAGGGTTGTTTGTATGCAAATAAAATTAGTCAATGATCCCATTAATTGCTTGTTGTGAGACACTATTAAAAATGTTCAATTCAATTCAACTATCCAAACGTTTCTAAATTGTCTTTGATGCATCAATGTTAGTCTATGTTCACTTTAATAATCCTTCCAATACTTATTTATTAACTAGTGTTCCTTTAGGTTTTTTTTTGTTAGTATGAATAAATAAGATGTTTAAGAAAACAACAATATTCAATAAACATAAATATTTAATAGGCCTAACTGAGCCATATGTGATTAAAACTTGCAAATAATCAATAACTTCAAACTATTATGTGTTAATCCCATACAAGCACATTACAATTTATAAAGAAAAAAAACAATACTAAATATTATGTGGCACTTTCTTCTAAATGCACCACCCCCACAGCACACCCCACACCTATGATATATTCACTTATTCTTTCCCGTAATTAAAAAAAGTAAAGAAAATATGTTTCTATTACATAAATCCTTAAATCATCAACATTAAATATATGATAAACTTAAGAAAATATACAAGCACTTGTGAAAGGATTTAGAAGGTTGTTGTAAATCTTTTAAATAGATGCAATATAGAGTATGTGCATTTCATACCTTGATTTGTTGTTGTTGTTGTTGTTATTGTAGATTTTTCAAGCAGATGTAAAAGGACCCTAATGCATATCAATCTATGTAAAAGAAGGGAAGATCTAGGGTAGAGAATAAAAAAAACCTTGAACTCATAGGAGAATCCAAGAGAAGCTTTGCAAAAAAAAGAATGATGTAACAAAGAATTGATGCTATTATTATTGAAGAGAAGAAAAAATATTTTTAATGCAAAACAATGTCAACAAAATAGACCACAACTGATAAGTAACTGTAATGGTCTTGTTTTACCAAAAAAACTACAAAATGTATTTAAAACCCTCAATAATGAAAAATAGCAAAGTGCCCCCCAAATTTTAACAAACCCAAAGAAAAATGATACTCTGATATGGAAAAATTTAGCAACTATCAGGTAAGTTGAAACATATATAACAACAATCATACATTAAATATAATATACATTTACATTTAGTAATAATTTGTTGATAATGTATTTTTAGCCTAATATGTGCTTGAAAAAGTGGCATTGTTTTGCCAATACACAAAACCTATTGGACCTAAAGGACAACATTCATCGTATTTATCAATAAGCATAAAAAGGAAGAAAGGTAAGTTCCTCCATGTAAGTAGATATTTTTAATGTTGAAGAGTGACTAAGAGCAAAATTATTGATAAATATTGACTTCGTATTTGTAACATACACATCATAGAACAAAGATTGATTTCCGTCAATAAAGATTGATTGGGTGCACAATGTGAATGGAAGTATGGAGGTCACAATGTGAATGGAAGTATGGACGAAGTTAATGTGTGAATGGAAGTATGGAGGTCACAATGTGGATGGAATTATGGAGGTCACAATGTGAATGGAAGTATGGACGAAGTTATGTGTGATTTGGATGAAGTTAATGTATGTTTAGACTAATATATGTTTAGACGAAAAATTGGCACTGATCTCTCAATGAAGATGTTTTAAAGTAGATCATAACTATTTATGAGATAATTTGAGGGTAGATAATTTGATTGATTTGATTGAGAAGTTTAAGTACATAAAATAATTATAAGTTTTTTAAATTAAAATGTGAAGTAGAAAATAGAGCATTAAAAATAAATTATAAATTATGTAAGATTAATAATATAATACTTGTGTTAAATAAATATGTTAATACGAAATAATTTTGTTATATTTTTTAATGTTATAAAAATTTGTTATAATTCTAAGTTTTATAAATTATTTGATTTTGTGGAAATTATTAAATTTTTTTTTCATTTACTCATATTAATATTAAAATTTGCAAACCAATCTTTATAATATAAATATCTAAAAATAACTAATAAAATATAAAATATGATAATGGATGTATTATTTTTCTATATTTAGAATTTAAGGCTCATTAATGACCTACTTCCTTACATCCACAAATTTCTACTAAATATGTATCTCAATTAACATGGATTGATTCATCGATCCTTTGTTTGTCACAATGAGATAGATTTGTCAGATCGTCTTGAACCCAAAATCAATGAAATGATGGTTAACAATGTAATTTGTTAGGTGGTCTACTAGTAGTTTGAATTTCTGAAAATTTATAAATTTGAAAAGTCAGTAAGATGATTACATATATCATTCATAATGCATGTGATTACCCAATAGTAGTGTATGTGAATTATTGTGACATTTTCAAATTTATCAATGGTTATTTGTGAATCCAAAATTATTCACATAAAGTAATAAACCTTAATATATTGTGAGAGCTTCAACCGTATAATTGTAGGGTTCTTTTTGGAAGCAACATCTGTTATAGAGGTGATATAAGCAGAGAATCAATTTTATTGATGATTTAGAGAGAGACATTTGAGCTTAAGAAATTGGTCCATAACTTTGGGAACCATTGGTTGAGTATATGCACCTTTATACTTTTAAGAGTTTCTACATGTAGGTTTTTAATTGGAGAAATGTGTGTACACTCATTATCAACAGTTTCTAGAGCACCCATAAAATGAAATGTGTCTTATAAATTTACAACTCATTGAGGATTCTTGAAAAGAAATACCCTAAGGCCATTGGTGTATATTCAAATCAATTAATAGATTATTAAAAGTATTTATCTTTATTATTATTTAAATAGGTATTTTATATGATAAATAAGAGGTGGTGGTGGATTTTAATATTTGATTGATTGTTATATGATAGTTTTGATCTTAGATTTGATATCTATTTGACTATCATATTATTTTTTTATTTTTATCAATAAAAAATCTTAATATCTTAGGCATATGATAGAGTTTGGAACCCTTTTTTCAAGCTCGATAGAGTAGTACAATAAGATTGAGGCCATCTATTATCAGTGAATAACTTTTCTTTTAAATATAATAAAATCGTTAATCAATATAATATATAACAAATCTAAGTTAGGCCCTCAAAATTAATATATATATAGTTTTTAAATAAATTTATTTAATATATTTATAGTAATTATAAAGTAGAAGTCGTAAATCATGTTGACGTATAATTACATGAAGAAATTATGAAAATTATACAATTTTGAATAATAATGTTTGCCATTGATATCAGTTTTTCCCATTCTTACTAGAAGATTTAAATTCAAATTTATTTTAAATTTGAATTTTATAATATTTTTGGTCTCCTCTTATTGACATAAGAAAATCATTTTTCAACATTAACATACTGATTTGAAAAAATTATATTTTATTTAAAATTTTGTTTTATAAATTCGAATGAATTACATAGAAACTATTGAAGCTTTGCAATCTATCATAAAGCATATATGTATGTGTTAAGAGTGATCAAAGCACTGAGAATTAAGAATAAAGCAAACAAGTAGTTTTGAATTTGATTTATAAATTTAATATTACTATTACAACATTTTTTAAATTATTAAAGTAAATAGTATGGACTCAAAATCTTTATAGATTATTAAAATAAAAAGTATGGATTCGTAAGCTTTATATAACCTATTGAAGCTTTTCAAACTATCATATGGAATGTGTGTATCTATATGTTAAATTTTATTTTGAGAGATCATATCACTTGGAAATAAGGGTGGGGCACACTATAGGTTTTGAGTTTGATTAGTAAACATAATATAAATGAAATGAAAAGATCATATAAGATAATGATATCAATGTTGTTAATAAAATGAAAAAAGATAAAATAAAATAATAATATTAATGTTAGAATGGGTTAATTGACTTGTGAAAAAACTTTTTAACTATTAAAATAAATAGTATAGACACATAAAATAATGATATCAATGTTGTTAATAAAATGAAAAAAATAAAATGAAATAATAATATTAATGTTAGAATGGGTTAATTAATTTGTGAAAAAATCTTTTAACTATTAAAATAAATAGTATAGACTCACAAATTTTATACATACAATACATTTATGGTTGATGGTCAAACAATAATGATATATTTTTTACGAGCTGATATTGTAATATTATTTATAGAAAACTAAAATTATTTTAAAGACTTTAAAATATATATATATATATATATATATATATATATATATATATATATATAAACATCTAAATAATAATATTCATATTTAAAAAAGAATATCTTTTAATAAATTCAACATAATTAATAATGTATAAACACCTTACAAATTTTAACATTGACAATAACTTTAATAAACTCAAAAGTGAATCAAATGAAAATCATTCAAGTTTTGAAAGAATAAAAGTAATTTAAATAAAAAATGTAGCTAATTTAATTTAATTTATATATTAATGTTTATCAAATGTTTAGATTAGTTTGTAGAATTGAAAAATATATAATGTGAAGAAGATATTCTAAAGAAGATCAAAAAGAGGAGGGTTTCACGTAGTGCACTAAAACTTTTTGTTATATAGAATTTTTTATATTCAAAATAGTGAAGAAGGGTGTGATGGGTGTGACGTATTACAAGTTATCGAATTTGTGATATCTTGTTGATCTAACATATAAGTATAGAAGATGACCATGAGGCCTCTTCTTATTTATGATATGAGATGGCTAGAATTAAGATGTTATTACCTTGGTACATGTCCTCTTTGGGTAATTTTATTTGAAAAAATATTGGTGAAGGTTGACCATCTCCTAAAGGATGAGGGCTAAACATCTTTGGTCTTCAGAAGTCATAAATGTTTAGAGAGAGCCAAAAGAATCTTGAAGAGGAAAAATAACCATATCCTTATCTCGTAATAAGGAAAACATATGAAAATAAAATGGATCTTGGTTTTAGAATCCAAAGAGAAAATATGACAAAAAATTATGTTGTCGACAGATATAGCAGTTTGTCCTCATGTGAAGCTGATGGGAGTAAACTCTATGCTAAGTAAGGGGAACCCTTAGGCTGCGAGGTAAATAAAGTTTTGTGTACCCTAGAGGTCTGATGAACCATCATTGAAGTGAAGATATAAGTCTGAATAGTGTTGAAGTTGTGAGGTGAGCAACTCTTTAGGCTGATACTATTAGTTATCTCTTTTTTGGAGAGATCATAAGCATCCATTGGGAAGATGTGTAGGGGTGGCCTATCAATATTAAGATCAATGAGGTGAAGTAATGAAGAGGCTCTCACATATAAACATGAAATAACCCCATAACACTTGTGAGAAAAAAAATTGAGTGAAAGAAAAATAGATATAAAGCTAAATGCTGAACTCATATTTTCTGATAATAATGGGATTATCTAAAAGTGTGTCAATAAAATGAACGGCATTTAGAGTATCTATAAATCATCTCAATTTTCCTTACCATGTTTTGTCAAATTTCAACACACTCAAAGATGGAATGCTTTTTATGCGTGTGGGGAAGAATATTGACTATATTAAAGTGAAAACTATATTGAAAAATATTTTGTATTTCATTAAAGGAATTTTATAATAGAAAATAATTCACTTTCTTCTAGTTCTAGATGCATTATTACCTTTGAAAAGGCAGGAAATGACTTTAACCCAAAAATATATATGATTATTCAGAAAGGAAATCTTATCCTATTGATAACCTTTACTTTTTCTTCCAAAAGTAGAGCAAACTCTCCCATGCTACTTTAATAAGTGTGTCGTATTATAATAAATATTTGAAAAAAAATAGAAATTGAAAATGTTGATAGTTAATAAGTGGGTTGTAGTTCAATGGTGCAGATGATGGTGCAAAAGTTGATGCTTAGTCACTTATCATGGTACAAATCCCAAGCGATATAAAAGGGATGAGGCTAGGAACGTGCCTTAGGCAAATTAGGTAGAATGAATACACCTCGGTTCTTAGCACTAAGTTGAAGAGGCGTTATGTACACCTAATCCATATAAATGCATGGTTTCAATCCAAAAAAAATGCTAATAGTTATAACATGAACTCCTCAAGCTAGATCTTGAGGAAGGAAAGATTAGAAATATGGAAGATTATAACCACAATTAAAATGAAGAGAATGAAAGTATTTTGGAGGATATAATAATGGAAGAGAAGGAAGAAGATATAGATCTGGAAGATGGAATTAAAGATATGGAAGATCAAGATCAAGTTCAATAATATGGAGGAAAGGAAACTATTGATATTACAGTTTTAGAGACTCAAACAAATTTCCAAGTTTCATCTATTGACATAGATGTAAGGAATCTTAGGGATCTTATTTTTTGGGAATGACTTGTTTACAAAGAGTATGTTAGAAAGAAGTTAGATAGCTCAAAGACAAAGATTATCTATGAGGGAGGAGAGGATAAAGATGATTGGAATTCGGTGTCAAAAAAACTCAAATCTAAACGAATGATTCAACTAAGTGATAGAGTAAAAAGGAATTACGAATTGAAGGAGATGGCTAGATAAAAATTCAAAACTCCGATATCCATTACTATTAAGAATTTATCTAGTTGTCATTTTCTATATATATATATATATATATATTTGTAAGGTTATTACAGGTTCGTTGTTGGTTTGTTGCAAGTTGGCTACTGATCTATTGTTTGTGTAAATTTAGTTGTTGGATGTTGTGTATTGTTTGAGCTTTCACTATTATATCCCAAGTCTTGTTGTAAAAAGGGTTTTGGCCCTTTCAAAAACCCATCTTTACCCTTATAGAAAAAAATAGTTTGAGCTATTGAAAAATTAAGAAGTCAAAACAATCATAAGAAGAAAAATTAATAGTAATTAACTTTCTACAAAGGTTCACTTGATCATCTTCAAGCTTTATAATTTACTTATCAATCTTTGTCATTTGTTAAACCAATTACTTGTTGCGAGCACAATATTTCTGGAGTAATATGAGAAGATTATACAAATATAGAATACAATTAGACTAAATATTTTGAATGACAAATTCAAATGGAATACAAGAGTTACCAAGAATAACAATGCATCTATTCTTCCACAAGTAAATGATAATCAAGTGTCTACAATAATCAACAATAATATTATGAGAAATATTAATGCCTAGAGTAGATTGTTTCCAAGATAACAAGTGTTCAAAGATATTAGGAAGATCAATGTGTAAAACAACCCAAGTCTATTTAGCAAACCTACATCTCCAAATGATATGCATGACAGGGTCAAAATGATTGTAGTCTCAACACTTAAGAGGTTTGGTGGAAAGAAAACTTATGCTATCACTAATAGGCATCTTGTAGAAGAGAAGCTTCTAAGCAATGGCTTGAGCCATGACATTAGTATTGGATTTCCAACGTGTTGCCATTTAGTTTAAGTGAATTTGTATTTCCACTTTGAATTAAACTTTTGTTCCAAAGACAACCCTAGGCTGAGTTTTCAATAAACATATTTGAGAGAGAAGTAGTCTAACCTATTGTTGTTAGGTTGCCTTCAGTCCTTCATGAATTGCATTGCATAAAAGTGGACATTTAACAAGGAATAAACTATCCACTAGTTGAAAAATCCTAGTTATGACGACCCTATCAATGTGTTGTAAGTGAAAAGGATCATATAAAAGAGGCCAATGCTTCCATTGGTAGTTGTTTTACGTTATTATTGATTTATGTGATTTATTAAAATATAAAATTTTCACTATTCATATATGATTTAATATATGTCAATAAAACATTGATCTAAATGCTAAAGTAGAATATAATCAAACAATTGCAACTTACTGTTATAGAAATAACTTAAGGGATTTCGATACTTAACAAGTTACTATTATGTACAAGTCTGTGACTAAATGTAGGTGGGTGAAATGATTGGAAAATGGATTAGAATTCATTCAAATCAGGAACATGAATGTCTAGATCTGGACGGACTAGTCAATCAAGATTTTGATGTTATCATCTTACGTATACATATATTATTTTTATATTTATTTTGTGAAGATGTGCCTTACTATTTTGGCACAAATCACCATGATTTCTTGAAAATTGTCTTCATATATTATATCAAGTGCTCAATTTGTGCATAAATATAGAAACATGTATGCTTCTCTTAGAAACCCTATATCCACTTTTGACACCATGTTTACGCCTGAAAAAGAGGAATAATGTGGTTTGGGTTGACTTCAACCACTCTCCAATGAATGGATGAGTGTTTATTATGTATCCAATACTTTTAGGGGGGAATTCAAACTTCACATAGTTTTCCCTATTAGATGTAAGTGAGAAATGGTGCTTCTTTTATGAATGCAACATGTAACCTAGCTTTCAACACTTGACAAATAGAAAAATTGACTTGGCTTAGGTGATTAAAACTTGGATAAGGATTACTCCTTATGTCTAGTTTTTGAATTGGGAGTTTAGGGTAGTCCCTTTGAATGTGCACAAGAAACGATATGCTTTCCTAGTTTTTTCTTGAAAACATGTTAGATAATGAAATAGTCTCAAAATTTACTTGTATAAATAGTTGACATTTTGGGTAATATATTACACCATTGACACATATGAAACATCTGGGATGTCCTATAAAATAACTTAAATTTAATAAATAACCATTACTTGGCATGGGAACATATCCATCAAACTTGGATGTCTCCAAAATTATGTGTATGTCTAAGTTTAAATTTGTTTGAAAGGTAGGAACATTGATATGATGATTTGGAGATAGTCTAAGTATGATATTTAATAGGTTAGACAAAGACTAGGGAATCCATATAAGTGATTGATATCAAATCAAGTTCAGGTTAGACCCATAGAAAACATGTGGATAGAAGAGAAGGGTATGCAAGATCCATTTGTGTATGCACATGTCATGTAAGGTGACGGTAGGTCAATAATAAAATTTTCAAGTGTATAATACCATATTTTAAGGTTTATACATGGCCCCTTTTTATTTTAGCGTTAAAATAAATACTAATCCTAGTGTAAAAAGATAAAGAGATGTACTTTCCCATGTGTAAACACACTTTATCTTTGGGACAAGTCTTCAAGTGTGCAACTCACTCCAGGAAAAAATACAATGAAAATATAACAATCAATGTCATTATGTGAAATAAAATTTGAAATCAAACTTTTGAAATTTAAAGAGCAAGGATGGAATGTACTTGCAAGTAGATGAACCATGGTGCCCTATGACACGTTGGAAACGATGCTTCTTTTTGAAGCATTGGAGAATCGGTCCTCCTACTGAAACATTGGATTTAAGGGTGACCATACCCCAATAGACAAATGTATTAAGGCAAGGTCCATGGATTGAGAAAATAAATTCCACAACCTTCATGAAGTGGGAGTAGTGTTAGGCCATTGAGCAACATTGAACCTCAACCCCACTTTTTATTTAACTGATCTTGAACACCAAGATGGAAGGGGAAACCTTATTAGGCTCACGTATATGGAATTAAATACTGTAGACAAACTTATAGATTCAAGATGTTCACTTCTTAGTATATCAATGTCACATCAATGCCATGATCGTAAATATAAAACTATAATATTATGTGCATGGAGAATGTTCATACCCCCTAATATGATCCAATAAATGTTATACATCTATATCTAAATTTTCTCAAATCTAAAAAAATAAAAAATTATAAATCACATTCTTGTGAAATGTTTGTATATGCATTACATATGCCCCTAAATTTGTGTCAATCTATAAATATATGTCCATTAATATGAACCAAATTGATAATCTGAACTAGTTTTAAGTCTTTAAATCATGTAATCTATCTCTAAAATTAAATTTTATGTAAATGAAGGCTTGAATATCTATGACAAGTGCACAAATATTCCCCCATTTTGAGATGGAAAATGTAGCCTGTAAATTACTCATCTCAAAAGAAATGAGTTAACCATATCATATTGTATAGAAGGATGTAATCATTTAGAATCATGCACTAACATGTGGAGAATATGTCATGATAGTATGAATATTTCATCAAAGCATATATGAAATATATAGTGTATGACATACAAGTGTTAAGCCAAAATAAATATAAAAAATAGGCAAGAAGTAGTAAGTATCACTGATATAAGCACTTAATAGTAACCCACATGGAAGATATGCTTGATATGAAACTTTTCACCACATACAAGAAAGAAGGTATGTGATATGGATCATGGCACCCAAAACTCAATAAAAAAAATCAAATAAACATAAAATGTCATGGTCATGATGCACACAATATCACTTGGTGTCATATAAGGTAATAGCCACACATAATAAACAATTAAATGTCACACAAGGAAAAAACCACACACAATAGACAATCAAATATCATGCAAGGAAATAGCCACACACAATGTATAATGAAATGTCATAAAAGAAGGTAAGCGCCACACACAATGGATAATCAAATATCACATAAAGAAAGAACCATACAAATATAAGTATTAGATGGAAAACTCAATGAAAAATAGTTATAAAATAAAGAAATGGCCCAAATAAAGAATCATATAATGAAAATAAATCAATAAAAAGTGATAATAGAAGGCAAGTGACAAAGAAATAGGGATATAATAATACACTCAATCAAGCAACACAATATTCTATGGCAAGAAACAAATAAGTTATAATCAATAATTAGCCTATATGAAATGAAATAACAGTAATGAGGCACATAACAAGTCAAATTAGTCTACACCATCAATTTATGTCAAATTAAAAACATAAGAGAGTAACATGTTCATGAAATGTAGTACTTTAAATTATATAAGCAAGGGTAGGGCATATGTAAGCAATCAATGTAACTTAATATGATAAATAGAAAAGTTTATACAAAAAATATAACCTATAATATTGTAACCTATATAATTAAGTACCCTTGTAGACACATAAATTAAAACTTAAAATTAAAATAATTTACTTGTAATCACTTCTTATACACACTTATCTTATGATCAATTCCATGGTCCTTGACCACCATTCATCCAGTTTTACATGGATGACCTATTTCTCCAAGAAACTAATGATTAGTAAATATTCATATTCCTCATTTTGAATAGCCTAAACTCATTCCTAGACTAATCCACACTTACAACTTAGCTATCTTTTCTCCTTAGACAAGGCCACTCTTTTAAGACAATCTTACTTGTTGCTAATGTCGGATTATGCTAGTCTTATCTTCCTACCAAATAACTGCAAGTTTCTCAAATTCAAATTCACCTAATGGGTCATTCCACACATTTTTAAAGTATCATTTGAAGGAATAACAAAATTATCTTTATAAATATACATTTTTAACTATTTTTTCACTAGAGGTTCATATGATTGAAAAATACTAGGACATCTAACTACACATTGAGAGAAAAACACCTATTCTTCCCAATTTTGAGTCCACACATCCCTAGTATCCTTGAGATAAGTATAAATATACTATCAAGATCACATGTCATTGTTGAAACACTTAACCCCACTAAAATTAAACCAACATAGCATGAGAGAACTACATGGAGTTTGATCTCTCTTTGGAGTATTGGTATATAGGCAAAACTCAATATAGGTGGTGTTGAAGTCAAGTACAACTTCAACCACTATTGGTAAGATTATCTATCAATTAAATAACTACACTATAGATACTACAAAGATTATTTCATTACTGAAATAACATAACATTCATCCAAGCTGATAGAATAAAGGATTATACCAACTGGAGCTATGATAAGAAAGAAGGCTTTGCAAAAACAAAGGATGACTTGAGTAGAGAAATGACATGCCTTGCATAAACATGACTATTGAGTTGTGTTGTTTTCGATTGGTATTTATACCACAACTTATTATAATAAATATATAGGTATAGAATAATATATAGTAATAGAGATAGAATATACAAAGGTTATAAAACAGAGTAACCTATGTATTTATAGTATAGAATAGAAACCATATAAACATCTATATTCAGTGGCTATATCAATATGTATAAAAAATAAGAGTTAGAATAGGAAATATTATGTTTTCTATATTATGCATGCATTACTATAAATATATGCACTACTTATTTTTAAGTAAATAATAAATAATCTAACAAATACTAACCCTTGTGATACATTAGTTTCACTAAAGCTAAATTCACATAAAATCATTTACAACTAACCACTTCAAATTTTACATCAATATTTGGTGGCGCTGACTAGACTTTAGTAAACTAATGTCCAAGGGAAATATTTTTTTAGAGTTTGGAAGCTTGAATTAACAAAAATAGAAGAGTGGTAGGAAGAAATACTATTTTTTCAGATAAAAGTTAAAAGAATAGAGGAATCATTACCTTAAGTTAAGGCAACATTTTTTCAACCACATGAAGAAACATTCTAGGTCACTTTTGCAATACTATTGTGGCCTTGGATACTATGGTAAGATAAACATATGTAAGGGGGCCATATTCCTATTAAAATACCTATCCATTGGATAATGGAAAAGTTTGATGCACTCCAACACCTTGATACATCATTAACTTGGGCTATTGATCATTGGTTTGAGATAACTCTTGATTCATTCGTCATAGTTTAGGTTATACTGGGTTGGAGAAGCTTTGATGATAAGTTAATTGAATAAGGCAACACTTTTTAAATAAAGTACCACTTCTCATTTTCAAGTTATTCGTGGAGCATGGGTTAGTAAGAGAAGGTAAACAATTTTTTTAAGTCTATGCACATAAGGGATGGTGTGTAGAAAGAAGGGGGATCCTCAAAATATGTGACTATTAGAAATATCTAGTATAAACAATTGGGAGAGGTTATATAAGGGGCTATGAAAGTAAGTATCAAATAAGACTAAGTTAATTAATAAGATAAGAGATAGTAATAAGAGCATATATTAAAGATAGTTGATAAAAATGGTGGATGAAGAGATGAAAAATCAGATGGAGAATGAGATAATTCAGTTAGAAATTAGGAAATAAATATAGAAAAGAGAGAGGAAAAATAATGCTAAAAATAAATAAAACAATATAGAAACATGATCTATCCTCGACCAATGCTAGTCCAAATATTCAAAATCTTGATACTGTCCTTCCACCAAAAATCAACGAGTTAGTATTCACCCCATAGGAAGGCACAAATGATACAAGTGAAAGAAGTAGAATAGAATGAATGTTATATCATAGACTAGTTAAGGCGATGAATGATATGAGATAAGTATTAACAGAGTTATCCACACTATTTAGAACATCCAAAATATTCTAAACCATGGGTGAAAAAGACCAACTAGTTACAAGTAGTTTGACCCACATTGGACGAGGCTTAGAAGGTAGTATAGGAAGTAGTGATGAAATTAGGATTAAGATAAGAGATATTAATTACACATTTGAACCAAGGGAAGATATATTATCCAAATAAAGTATCCCAAAAATAAGTGATAATCAAGAGAGTCATAGAGATAACATAAAAGAATAAATAAAAGAAAACAAAGATGATAACCTACAGGACAAGGGTGATTCAGAATTAAGTATTGGTAGTCATAATAAAGAAATACTGTAGAAAGATAAGGAATAATATAAACTCATAAAAAGAGGATTAGTTAGTGAAATTATGAGATAAAAATTCCAATTAGAGATAGAATATGAGGAAGAAGAGATCTGAAGTGATACGAATTCCTCAAACCCCAACCATAAGACAGCTCGAGAGGAAATGAACCCTTTGGACCAATCGTCATCCCCCATGTCGCTTCACAATTGACATGTGCATCCATCTTTTTGAAGACATATATTTATTAGAGAAGAGGTAGAAAACAAATATAATAATCATAAGCTAGATATTGATAACAAGAGAGACTTTGTAAGGAATCAGTGGGAAGTATTAGGAAGAAATTACTTTCAAGATGAATTTCAAAGAGATAGAGGTTGTAACCACAACTTGGTTAGACAATAGAAATATAAGTAGAAGTAACATTACCATAGTACTATAGGAATAATAACCTCAAGAAATAAAATTAATAGTATTACTAATCCTAACAAAAGTATTCGAAAAACATCTCAAAACACTAATATGGCACAAAATAGGATGAAGTTACCGTTATTTGGTAAATATATGAAAGATGCAATAGAACATATGTTTGTATTGGAATCATACTGAAAAAATCATAACATTACTAATGAAAGGGAAATGTTATTTGATTTCATTGGGAGATTAAGAGATGGTGTACTTAAGTGGTACATGAGGACTTATTCAGGGTATGCCACGACATGGGATGATACAAAAAGCATTCAAGGGTGATTTTCACTACCCTCACATACCGATGGAGAGTGTTATTAAAATGAGACAACTTATTCAAAAAGAGAAGGAAACTATGAGAGATTATGATCAATAATTTATATCCATATGTAGAATCTAGAGGAGCCTCTCAATGAGAAACAAAGGATAGAGTGGTTTATATCTAGCATAATCCTTGTCTTCGCATAAATATGGATGGAAAAAATTTCAATACATTTTTGGATACATTGCAAATGGCATCAAGACTGGAAGCATGATCTTGGAAAAAATATACATATACCTCGATAAAAGATAATGTGGAAAGGTTACAGTTAGAGTTATAATAATTGAGACTAAAAAATGAGATACAAATGAAAGGGGAAGATTTCAATTTACCACACAATAAGTATACATAACCACAACCATGAATTTGGTATACCACTTATTGTGTAGAGGCCCATTTAAGGATAGATTTTCCCCATAGTGATATGGAAAAAAGAGCAATGGTAATAATATCAATATAAACATAGATAGGAATGACACCACTAATTTAGTAAGTCATATATATCGAAAGAATATACTATGAAATATGTAGTCTATGATCAACATACATAACACTTATGCCCAATGATGGAAGTTGCACCACCAAAAAATTAGATAATGCACTACACCAATAGTGGGTTCTTTAACCATTATAATTATATAGATACACTTGTAGATGTACAAGACACTATACATAGAAGAGTAACAACAGTTCAATAAATTCCATCACCACATTTATCCATAACCAATACTAACATACTGCACCCTAGCCAAACATACAAACCCCACTGATAATCTAAAATACATAACCTTAATATTATAATAACAATCAATGAGGTTATAGAGGAGGTGGTAAGGGTGAATATAGAGGAGTATATCGTGGAAGAGTAAACTACCAAGGTGGCATAGGATATAATTAGAATTACAATCATGGGTGTAATCAAGAAAACTCCCCTCTAACGTGTTATAAATGCAGAAGGATTGGGCATATTGCTAGGAAATGTGATGAGAAGCCACATACAAAGTGTATATTTTTCCACAAAAAATGAACCCATGATTCATTTTCTTGTTCAAAGCAACACAATTCTACAAAAATATTGGCACAAAAACTAATAAATTGGTAAAATCTCTGCCTACAAAAAGGGCTAAGTAGTTATGAAAAATAGTAAAAGGCCAAGATATGAAAGGATGGTGAAATGAAATTCATCATAGAAAGGAAGAATAAAAAATAATAGACAAAGAGGCTAATTCATATCAAAGAGTAATCATGACTGAACAAATTAGACAATGTAAAGAAACTAAAAAGGATAAAAAGGAGTGACTATAAAAGAAGGATCTCCACATAATGTAGGATAAATTAAAACCATGAGTAGAAATAAACATTAGAAGTGCATGAAGATAGGTAAAGGAAAAGAAGTGGCCATTGATTCTAATATAGATTCCAACTCAGATGTGGAAGGAGATAAACCTAATATCAATGAGCATGACAAATTGTTGAGAAAAGTAGAAGAATAATAATTAAAAAATAAGACAAGGATCAACTTAAAATAAATTACTTTGATGAAGATGGGATTGGAGATTTAAAAATAATAATGAAATTGATTGATAATCAATACATAATAACCAAACTTACTCAATTTTATAAGTATTAAAACAGAAAACAATGAGAACATCACATACAATAGGCAAAGAAAACTAAAAACAACAAGCTAAATAATTTTTTTTAGAACAAATCAAAAATGGAAAAAGAATACCATTCTTCCAAATATCAAAATAAATGGTCAAAAAATCAATAAAGTATCAAGTAAGAATAAGTTAATTAAGAAGATAAGAGATAGTAATAAGAGCATAGATTAAAGACAATTAAGAAAAATGGTGGATGAGGAGATGGAGAATCTGATGAAGAATGAAAGAATTCAATTAGAAATTAAAAAATAAATACTAAAAAGAGAGAGAAGGGAAATAATGATGAGAATCAATAAAATAATGAAAAAACACGATCTGGCCTCGACCAATGGTAGTCCAAATATTGAAAATCATGATACTATTCCTCCACCAAAAATAAATGAGTTAATATTCACACCGTAGGGAGGCAAAAATGAGACAAGTGAAAGAAGTAGAATAGAAGACATGTTATATCATACATTGTTTAAGATGATGAATGATATCAAACAAAGATTAATAGATTTATCCACACCATTTGGAACACCCAAACTATCCCAAACCATGGGTGTGGAAGACCAACTAGTTACCCAATAGTTTGGCCCACAGTGGATGAGGCCTAAAAGGTAGCACAAGAAGTAGTGATGAAATTAGGATTAAGATGGGAGATGTTAATCACATAGTTGAACCAAGGAAAGAGATATTATTCATGGAAAGTATCCTAAAAGTAAGTGATAAACAAGAGAGTCACACAAATAACATAGAATAATAAATAAAACATACTTCTAGCAAGATCATCCTCCTTACTATCAACCTATGATTGGGGTTGGATTTCCTTCTCTATCTTATTTTATAAGTCTCACATGTGCCAAAGTTCACCTTACAAATTCTAAATGACATCCATGGATTTGCATATTACCTCTTTCTAGCATGAGCCATATAGATAGGGTGTTATGGAGTGTTCACTGTGTGCCACCTTATCTTTGGTCTTTTCATCTGATATATTATCCTATATTTCTTAGTGGGAGTGTCTATTAGTTGTGTAGTTATGCCAATACAAATAATCAAATGGACCTTATGGTTGATATTCTTATTAGCTTGTGCATTCGACAATTATTTTAAATTGTACTTAAGCTTAATCATGACAGTATCCTTTTTAGGTATTTTTTTATGTGTGAGCTCAACATATAAAAATGGGCACTCTTTGACCTTATGGTCACCTTAGAGATACCCAAAAGTGGGATACTTGGGTCAGTCATGCTGGTAGAAGTCTGATGATCCATATTTTTTGCATGGGAAATATTCTACCTCCACGTCCTCCACTAAGATATTTATAACGTCATTGTTTCTTGTAATCACATTGGTTGTATGGTCCTATAGTGGTATGTTACATGCCTTGATCTCTTTTCATGTGGATCTCATCAATCACCCTACAATCATCAATGTTATGAATAGAGGTGATGGAAATCTTGAAGTAAAGAGGGACCTTAGGTTTGGTTACACATTAAAGGAGAGGGGATTTTTTCATGTCTTGGATTTCATGACATATCTTGTATCAAGTGATGAGAGCTCTCACATTTTGCCTTGGGAATTTGTTCTTATTTTTCCCTTTTACCTAACAATTTATGCACCATAACCCAATCCTAGTGTTGTGGGAACTATTAGCCCTCAACTTCCTAATCTAGGAAGCCATTGAGGTAATTTGTGCCTCCATGAATGGGCTAACTCAATTATTTATGCTCCAATGTCTTCAAATTTTAATGTTACCTCAGGAGCTTCTCAAATCATGTGAATATTTTCATTTGTTACATCCCGATTCCTCACTAAGCAAACTATTTGATTATCCATGGATATTTATAGTTGACAAATTTGATTTGGTTATTTGTAAGTAAGCTTTGATATATATGTTATTATGGGACAGTTAGATATTGTTTAAGTTATATGATTACATTACTATGAGTTAGTTTTAGTGTATATATTTACATTATGATCATGTTAGTTTTTTTATTTCAGCTCTATTTTATGATATATGTATATCATGATGTTATGATATAACTACCTTCTTTTTGTGAGGTTGATGTAGGATAACTCATCCCTCAGAGTGTGATAGAGAGAGAGCATCATCATAGAGTGTGACATAGATGGAGATGTTAGAGGATGATAGAAAAACTGGTTAAAATCCTGCACACACCACATTAGCTAACACATGTTAGAAGCATAATGGAATAGTTAGCATAATGTGTTTAATGTTGATTGCATTTATAATTTTTTACTCATGATTAATTTAGTTTAATGGTTATGTCGAACTAGCATTGTGTGTTTGCATTCTTGTCATATCTATAACCATTAATGTTTGTGATTTTTATAATTAGAGCAAATTTGGATTTTAAGACTAAGGAATTTATCATTAAATCGTTATAGGATTTGGAGATGCTAATTTAAATAGTGAATTTATTGATTATTATAGTTAGTGTTAAAATAAATAAAATTTAGAAATTTCGAATTAAGTGGAAGAAAGGAGAAAAAAAGAAAATAAAATCAAAACCAATAATAAATTAAGAGAAATAGTAAGTTTTAAATTTAAGAAAAACAAAAAGTAAGATATTCATAAAAATAATGAAAAAATAAAAAAAAGGAAAAATCTAAAATAGGAAAAGCCACGCGATGTTTAGGCAGTGAGCTTTTGGAAAGGAAGATCATAATATATATCCATAAAAAAAGAGGAAGTGAGCACAGAACAAAGGAAAAGAAGGCGGAGAAAGAGAGCAGTGTGGAAGTAGAAGAGACAATAAGCCAAATAGAATGACAGGCATGTTAGGTAGGTGATGCAATTAAATTCTTATGTGTGTTCAATCTTGGTTGAAATTTATCTGTATATATATACTTATTTATGAACTATATATAAGAATACATGAGAACTCGATATATATACATGAAATAGAAAACAAATAGAGTCAACCATATGTTAAGAGATACACGAACTTATGCAATAGTTATAATAAACAACGAACAAGATATTGTTAAATCTATATGGATATCCATAGTGATTTGATATAACAATCCTCATATAAGTAAAATACATCAAACTAATGTTGAATATTCAGCATCATTACGGATGTAAATGGATTAGTGTGCTTAACGTGGAATCAACCATGACACTATAGTCTTGGTAAATAACAAATTGTTATTATTTTTATTACATGTGGATAAGCTGTTATAATTATTATGCTAGCATTGTTAGCTATATGTTTGTCATTAATTCACTATAATTATTTTGTTAGCGCTACTAGCTATATTCATGTCATTAAGTCACTATAATTGTTCATATGCATAACTAAAGCGAATTATTATCTGAAACACTAGAAAGTTATATATATTAAATTACCATTAAGTAATTTATATGTTAATCTATTATATGGTGTTAAGCCACTTTATGTTAATCTGTTATATGGTGTTAAATCATTGTATATTAATATGTGATAGAGTGTTAAGTCACTTTATGTTTTGCGCACCAGGCAAACATACTTATATCATGCCCAGTCATTGGACTTTGGGAAGGTTATGTTGTAGATAAATAAGTTGATATATATATATATATATATATATATATATATATATATATATATATATATATATATATATAATCATTTAACTAATCTTTATACATATGAAAACTATGTAACCATATTAACAAATTTATGGATACATCTCTATTTAAGGCAAGCTCGTAAGCGGATATGTCTATGGCATTGTGGTATATAGACTATATATTTTGAATGGAGACTTATATTATATTAACAGAACACAGCTATCAACATCACACCTAGATCCTAATATTTGAATCAGGTTATATTCTATTCAATCATGTTTTTAAAAACCTACTATAGAAACTATATTACATGGCATATTAGTAGCTTTTTATTATAATTTAAATATTTAAATTATGATAACTATTAGTTACTGTTGGGCCCCTTTTTGTGCTACCTAGTGGACCATGCCAACTCAACACATCCAACACATGATAACCATTATAAATGATTTCTCTTTTGATACCTTTAGCACCAGTTAGAAGAATCTTCAAAGATCTTGCACAAGTTGGAAGGAAGTTGCTTAGCACCTCAGTTTGAAGGAGAATCTCATTAAGTGATTGCACATGGTAGTTGGATGGCATGGGTGTCAGAGTAGTGGAGATGATGGCATAGGAGCCCCTAGTGATAGCTCAACACTCAGCATGCACCCCTTCAACCTAGAAAAAATATGTTCCTTCACCTATAAAAATGATCTTGAACCTAAATAATAGAGGAGACATTAATGTAGTCAAGCTCAGTAGGATTAGTTCTAGGATTATATTTGCATTTTGGTTTAAACCTAGCATGAATGCCTTGGATAATCACCATGTATTTCCCAAGATCGTTTGTGAGTTTTTGGGCATGTAGTAGTGTAGAAATGATATTATAATCTATTTCTTTCTATAAACTATACTTTGTTGATGAACTATGACTTAATAGAAATGGTGTTGCATATTTACTTGGGTGTTGGTATTTCATGTAGTGTAGCTTTAATATATGGTTGTGACTTGATTTTTATATGAGTAATTATATAATATTCATTATTGAGTGTATTAGGATGAAAGGTCTATTCTAGTTCATTAATGACATCATTATTCCATATAGCGACTTCGGTATACTTGTAAAACTAAGTACTGAAATTGGCATGCATCAAGCCCCTAGTAACCATACCTAGAGCGCTACCTTGAAGAGTGAGTACTTGAACATGAGCCATTCCCTTGACTCAACTAAGTGCATGAATGGCTCTTAAATCATTATCCTTACAACTTGTGCCATTAGAAGCTATACCTAGCTAGACATGAACTTGTGCCAAAAGACTTGTGCCCTTGAATAGGCTTATGTCTCCTGATCTTATCAAAAATGGCATGCACTAATAGATCTCTTAAGCCCATTTTATAAATGACTCAGTCCCATTGAGACTAAGCTTATGCCATATTTAAACTAGCCCAATACAGGCCTCAGTCCCTTCACTTCTATGCTTCAGGTGAGCACACAAGGCTTACACCTTGTGTGAAATCGATGCTAGCATAGTAGTGCATTAAATGTTATGAAACGTAGACCTTTACTATGCTTGCACCTAGCTATATCAAGGATACAACTAACTTGGATTGATATCTAAGCACATTACTAAGCATATGAGATAAACAAGGAAATTATTATACAACATAATGAGGACTTAGACATACTTACTTAGGTGATTCTGACCCAATCGTGCATGTGCACTTGTGTGAAGAAACCTAGACTATCTATGATGAGAATGAACCCAAAACCCTATGGTTACATGCCTTCTATAGGACTTTGAAAACATGTGCATGAGTGTGGTATATTGTAAATGAAATGCACTTACAAACAAGTGAAAAGCCTAATGAGATAGAAGCACATAAAGAAGTAATACCCTCAGGTGTACCAAATAAAGAAGATTTGAAGTGCAAATGGGAGGACATGGGCATAAACCAAGATCACATCAACACAACATTAGAGTTGCACTGTAAATGAGAGGCCATGAGGTCCAAAGTCATGACCCAAGATGAAATTTATCAAATGGAGGCCAACAAAATAAAGGTAGAAGAGAATAAATACAAAGCATAGACTAAGAAAAGGAAAGCTGAGAAGAAAAAAGTTGAAGAAAAAAAGGCCAAAAGGAAATAAATAGAAGAGAAGGCAGCCCTGATAGAAAGGGCTAGAATGAAAAAAGAGAGAGGAAAATGTTACCACTAGCACAAAACCTAGAAAGGAGAAAGAAACTAAAGAGATACATAGCACCCACTCCAGCCTGGTAAAGGAAGCTGCACCATAGGCATGCCCTAGTTCTGAAGGGGCACATAAAGATAAATAAGGCAATGTTGGTGCCTCAAAAGATTAAACAAAGAAGATAATAGAGACCCTATAAGGGCAAGTGAAAAGTAAGGATGGCATTGAGGAGGTTCACACCAAATAAACACAAGAAGAAGAAGAAGAAGAAGAAGAAGTGGATAAGGGAGAAAAGTCTGAGGAAGAACCCCTCCAAAAATAAGACAATAAAACTAACATCAAGGAAAGAGAGGAGACAAATCAATTAGATAAGTTTGATGAAGAAACCCTAGTAAAAGAAGAAGAAGAAAGAGAAGGAGAAGAAGAAATCACTAGATAAATCACCAATGCCAATAGAGAAGAGGAGTTGGTTGAGGAAGAGAAGTACAAGCCGAGCTACAAGGAGAAAGCGTAGAGGGATGACTTCTCAATTTTGGAGTAAATACACCCTAAAATTGTGACAACCCTAATACAACATCAAGTTTCTCGCGCTCTCAATTGTTACATGGACGAGTCTCAATTTGAGGTCTCAAAGAAGGCAATCTAAAGCACCAAAAAATTTAAAGAAGGGCATGACTACTAACTTGTAAATCCTAGGGATATGAACCCTGTAAGGTCGATGAATGCACTCTATAATATGGTCTCATCAATATCATTCAATAACATCATCAATGATGTTCATACCAATAAGTTGAAATAGATCACATAAAAGGTAGAGGAAAAATTGAAGGCAGTAAAGCTCAACTCTAGTGGCTAGTTAAGCATGTTAAAGAAGTAGATCCATCTCTTTTGGATGGTGTGGATACCTCAAAAATGAAAAAGGTTGATAAATTTTGCACACAAGTATAACAAATGCTCCCCAAGATGAAGCTAGTGCTAGAGGAATAAGAAGACCCCTATGAATCTATCAGAAGAGAGCTAAACAAAAAGCTCGATATGATGAAAGACCTCTTTGTCAAGCTAGAAGAGGGTGTAGAAGTAGATGCCATCTTTTGTAACTTCACCACTCAAACATTAGTCATCAATACGTAACTTCAAAAGGTAAAAGAGGAGAAATATACTCTGATGAAGCATGCTTTCACTCTGAGCAGGATCGAGCGTGCATAACTTATAATGGAAGTCAACACCTTAAGCACCAAGCTAAAAACCTGAGAGCAAGACCTAAAATCACTCTTTCATGACTTTCAAACAAAGTCAAATGAGCAAGGGGAGATTTTAGATGGTGGGGTGAGATGAGATAAAGAAAGACTAAAAGCCTTTAGAAAAGAAATAGAGAGCACAGATTTATCCACACTCAAGGCCACTTTGACAAAAATAAATCGTGTCATTGAAGAGATCAAGCTCACCATTTAGGGCTTCAAGAACTTCATGGTAGAGATACTGTAAATTACACCCAAATTTTATGCATCAAAGGCATTGAAATACTAGTCCAAAGACAGACTACTAATTTTGTATGGGGTAATATTGGGCCCTTTTTTGTGCTACCTAGTGGATTGTGTCAACTCAACACATCTTGGTACATGAAAATCACTATAAATGATTGCTATTTTGATACCTTTAGTACCAACTAGAATAATCTTTGAATATTATGTGCTACTTGGTAGGAAGTTGATCATCACTCAAGTTTGAAGGAGAATCTCATTAAGTACTTACATGTAGCAGTTGGAGGGCACAAGTGTCAGAGTAGTGGAGCTAGTGGCATAACGACCCTAATGATAGATCAACACCTAGCATGCACCCATTTGACCTAGAAAGACCTAAAGAATAGAGGAGGAGACATTGATGTAGCTAAGCTCTACATCATTAGTCCTAGGATTATACATACATTCTAGTTTAAACCTAGCATGAATGCTTTGGATAATCACCATGTATCACGTTAGCTTGCTTGTGATCTGTTGGGCATGTAATAGTGTAGAAATGATATTATACTCTATTTTTTTCTATAAACTATACTTTATTGATGAACTATGACTTAATAGAAATGATGTTGCATATTTACTTGGGTGTTGGTCTATTTCATGTAGTGTAGCTTTAGTGTTAGGTTGTGACTTGATTTTTGTATGAGTAATGATATAACATTAATTATTGAGTGTATTACAATGAAAGTTATATTATAGGTCACTAATAGCATCATTATGCCATACAGTGACTTCGGTATACTTGTAAAACTAAGTGCTGAAACTGACATGCACTAAGCCCCTACTAACCATGCCTAGAGCATTACCTTGAAGAGTGAGTACTTAAACATGAGCCATTCCCTTAAACTCAGCTATGCACCTAAATGACTCTTAACTCATTATCACTTTGGCTTACACCATTAGAGTCTATACTTATCTAGACATGAACTTGCACTAAAAGACTTGTGCCTTTAAAATAGGCTTGCACCTCCTAATCTTATCTAAAATGGCATGCATCAATAGACTAGTTAACCTTTTTTTGCAAATGACTAAGACCCATTGAGACAAAGGCTGCACCATGTTTTAACTATCCCAATGTAGGCCTTGATCCCTTCATTATTACACTTTGGGTGAGTGCAAAAGGCTTGTACCTTATGTGAAATTGATGCCAGCGTAGTAGTGCATTAAATGTTATGCACCACAGACCTTTATTATGCTTGCACCTAGATGTATCAAGGATATAACTAACTTGGATTGATTTCTAAGTGCATGACTAAGCACATGATCTAAACAAAGAAACTTTTTTACAACAGTTATATAACATGATTTTATGTTTATAGAACCATAAATTTATAAATATGTATTTATCATTCCAAAAAATAACTTACACTTGAGACAATGACCCAAATTGGTATTTAGATCTTTTGGTCTTTGAAGGAATATGATATATATTATTAAGAGCTGGTACATTTAAGCTATGTAATCAATCTGTTAAAACATAGTTGGTTTATCCCTTGATTTGCATTAATATCATGCATCAAAGTGACATATTGCTATGATTATAAGGATATTTTATTATATGTAGAAAATTAACTATAACCCTGGGTTTACTAACGATCAATAAACCCACATTTAGTAGGGTCAATATTAATGAATAGATACAAACTTTAAATGCTAAGGACTGAAAATCTATAGGATATATTAATAAAATCTCACATAATGTCTTTTATCTTATTACATGGTTTATCAAAAAAAGTATGTTTTTTATACTGGCATCTATGTAGTTATAAGCATATTGGCATCATAATATGGTTTGCGTAAAGCATGTGAGACATATACAACTAAATCATAGTCATTCATTAAATCATGATAATCTTTATTATTTGGGATCACTTTTCATATGTAGCATGAGAAATAAAATACGTATTATGTATATATTACTATAAAAAATGACATATTAGTGAATAAGTTAATAGTATGATAAACATGAATATAGGTATACATGTGCCTATTAACATATACATGTACATACGGTTGTGTTCTTCTAATTATAGTTCCATTGGTGGTTTAAAACTATATTATAGAATTTTTTATAATAGAACCTTGTGAATGCATGAATACAACCCTTTGAGAGTATGACAAATTCTATAATAGAGTATTATATGTTTCGTGTGAATTGAGACTTTCTTTGTTATATCTAGTTGCTTGAACAAAAGCTTATGTTTCCATGTATTTATATTACTTTATTTGACTTGTTGTGGTATTTATTAGTTATGCTTAAGAATACTAGACTATGATAATATGGGTTATTATAGGGTGTAGTATGTTTGAAAACTATTTATTGTGGTTAGAAGATGTATATTATACCTAGATGATATAAATTATAGTCATTATTTTTATTATAAAATTGTTAATAATGTGAGATTCATTCATGCATTTGATGGAATAAATGTATGTTTTTTTATTATTCATATGCTTAGCATATTAGGTGAAATGATTGATAGTAGGTTGTAATCCATATGAATCTATTAGTTATATTATGATTAACCAATTTTTGCATTGATGATATTGAGTAAGTAGTGAGGTGGGTTCTACTAGCCTACTAACATCACAATACCAATTGAAGGTAATTCGATCAAGTGGTGTGTATGAATTTTGACTGATCCATAGAACACTTATTATTTAAAATGTTTGGCTAAAGTAATGTTTAGTCAGGCATTGTCATTTTATGAGTATGATTTACATATTTGTGCGATATCTTAAGTAGAATAGGATTCTATGATATAAATAATGTTTAGTTTTAGAAACTATACAACACACAGGTACTTGCTTGTCTCTCTAAATTCTTATGCCATCACTATTTACTCATACATGAAGGGAGGGGCATTCATTGATGAGATTAGTGTGCAAGATTGTTGGTCTGTGGTTAGTATGAAAAAGTGCTCGAATGATGCTCTCCATCCCCACAATAGTACTAATTTTGATATGACACTTGAGATTGCCATAGATACTAGAGGCTAGGGAACTTAGACATCAGAGAACCATGTATCTTATATATGTAAATTATATTCTATTGTATTTATTATTGAAACATTATCATGATGAGCTATAATTACTTATTTATTCTACATTGATAGTGTAGGCATGTATCAATGATGACTAGTTTATTTTAATTAATTTCTATATTTGTATTATGATGTGTTTCTTATGATGATAGTTATCTTTGATGTATGATGCAGTATAATTTGTTTACAATAATCTCGCTTAGAGTATTTAATATGATCACTGATTAAATTATTGTGGTGTAATCTATTTATAGTATATGTGTTTAAAATTTAAAAAAAAAAGTCATATTTCTTGTTAGATCCCAGTGGAAATGTTATATATGGTATCAGAGCTATGGCTCAAACTCTAAGACCTAATGAGTCCACTAACATTTTCATATCCTTTTATTGACAAAAAGGAGGATGGTGAAAGCTAGAGTTTCTGGAGAGAGCCCATCAAATGTCAATCACAATAACCCTCTATTTGATCCTAATTGATATGTCACTAAGCAGTCAGTAAAGATGGATCAGATTTTCATAGCCATGAATGAGACTAGGGATCAGATTATAACCTTAAAGTAGGTAGTTCATGGCCATGTAGAAAAAGGACATCAAGACATACTTGAAGAGCATCTTGTTGAGTAGAAAAATCCTTAGGATGTCAGAGCTCAGGTAGTTGTGGAGTTGGCTAGAGACATGAAGAAAGTAGGGTAAATTTTAAGAGAATATATTTGAAACCCCCTTAGATTCATTTAGGCAAATCTGATTCTTAGCCTAAGATAATCAATAGGTTCAAATTTTGTTTTCACTTTCTAGGTTTTCCACCCAACTCGGGTTTTTATAACATAGGTTTCATTTTTTTACACCATGATTTATGTCCTCTCAAAGATGAATAACTGGTATGAATGACTTGGTTGAATGACTTGGCCAAATAACAATCTTGAACAACACAACTAAATGGTAGAGTTAAATGGCTAGGCTAAACAACTCTATTGAATGGCTCTATCGATCATCTCAATCGAATGTCAGGGTGAAATGGCTCTATCAAGCGGTTACATCAAATGACTCTATCTGACCCCCAAAATAATTTATATCACAGGATCTATATATATATATTGTGTGTGTGTGTGTGGTGAATTAAACTACTTTCTAAGATAATAATGTAAAGGGTTGGTGATCTAACCCTCAAAATAATTTATATCCTAGAAATTTTGGTGATCCGATCTCATTTTCCAACCCTAAAAATTTAGCAAAACCAAAATCTAAAAATTGGAATATTCATGAATTAATGAATATTCATCGCTAAAATTTACCTTGGAAGAAGGTGAACCCACCTAAGTTTGATGAAATTGTTTTGGGTGATAGATCTGAGGCATGGTTGATTGAGATGGAGAAGTATTTCAAAATTTGAAACTACTCTGAGGTCACTAAAGTAGTATGGGGGGCATACTAGTTGGCTAGTGAGGCAAATACGTGGTGGACCAACAAAAGATTGGAAATGAATTTTAACTCAACCACCACTACTTGGGATTAATTTGTTAATTTATTCAAGTCATAGTGGCTCTTAAAACTTTATTTCGATCAAAATATCATAAATTTCTATAATCTAAAGCAGGAAGACTTATTGGTGAATGAGTACTAAGAGTAGTTCACCAAACTTCTAAAGTACATAACTTAATATCAAGGAGATAACAGGATCAAGATCAGAATGTTTATCATGGGATTGAGATCTCATATCAATGGAGAGGTGGATGTTCATGGACCTTCTACCATGGATCAAGTCTTTGAGAAGGTGGTCAAATGAGAATAAAAGTTGAAGTCTCTTTCACAGGCCAAGGATAAGTTCAAGCATCTTTTTAGAAATTATAAGTCAACCTTCAAAAATAATAATTGGAAATAGAGTGGAGACTCCAAAAATTAGTTCAAAAACTAGAATGCCAAATTCAAAAATAGTTCAAGCAACAAGAAACAGGGCAATGGTTCTAAATGTGGTTTCAAGGGAAACCAACAAACTAACAAGAAAGGACCACTAGGAAGTTGTTTCATTTATCGAGTTGACCATTATGATCATGAATATACTTAAGATAATTCAAAGGTCCAAGGTCTTAATCCTCAGTAGGTCAGGTTTCAACAATAGATTCATTTAATAATTGATAATTGGCAAGCCAAATTTCAAGCATTACTCATAGAGTTGTCAGGTATTTTGTTTGACCATCCAGTTTTCATTTTGATAGATCAGGGGCTTCATAATATTTTATATCTCTTAAATTGATTAGTAAGTTAAAAATAAAAACTATATTAATGGAAAAATCATGGTCAATATAGTATGATAATGACTCAAAATTCATGGTTGACAAGTGTTTAGTTGAAGCAAAGATAAGGTTTCCCGAATTCATAACAGTAATGGATCTATATGTACCACCACTAAGGTCATATGATGTGATCTTAGGAGTAAAATGGCTTTAAAAACATAGGGCAAAGGTTTAATTATACTTGAATAAGGTTGAGTGTCTGGATGATTTTTGAAATCAAACACAAATATAGGGTGAGAAAAGTGAGTTAAGCCTTAGGCAGATTTTTACTATACAACTCAAGAGGTCTCAAGGAAAAGGATGCTAAGAATTTATCATAAATCTAAATAAAATGGAGTAACTTAAGGAACCATATCTTTAATATTACCCATTTATTATAGATTTTCATGATCTATTTCTAGAAGAATTGCTAGGATTGCCTCCTAGATGTGAGTTAAATTTCTCTATCAATACCATACCTAGTTTGTAACTATAGTCTAAGGTACCATACAGGATGATAACCACTAATTTTGTTGAATTTAAGGCTAAAAATTAGGATTTTTTGTCTAAGGGTTTGATCGGAGCAAGTGTGTCACTATGGAGTGCCTCAGTTGATTGTCAAAAAGAAGGATGGTACTCTTCGACTTTGTATTGATTATAAAATGTTGAATGAAGCAACTATCAAAAATAGGTATCTGCTACCTTGTATAGATGATATTTTCAATCAAATTTGGCGAGAAAACATCTTTTATAAGATTTAACTTAGAGAACTATACCATCAACTGAGGATTAGGGATGAGGATATCCTGAAGATAACATTAAGAACTCGCTATGGGCACTATGAGTTCATATTGTTACCATTTAGGTTTATAAATGCTCTAGAAGCATTCATGAATCTCATGAATAGTGTGTTTAGAGATTATATAGATCACTTTGTTTTGATTTTTATGAATGACATTGTTATATACTCAAAGAATGAAGAGGATCACCTTCAACATATGGAAATGGTTTTGTAATAGTTGCAAAAGCACAAGTTGTATGGCAAGTTGTCTAAGTGTGCATTTTTTCAAAAAATAGTATAATATCTCAGACATATTATCTTTATAGATGGTAGCTCAGTATATTTGAGAAATATAAGAGCTATTATGGAATGACCAACCCCAAAAAGTGTGCATGAGGTAAGAAGTTTCATGGGGTTAGCAAGTTATTACTAAATGTTCATTTTGAATTTTTTCAAGATAGCTAATCCAATTACTTCTTTGCAATGTAAGAACCAAAGTTTTGTTTGGTCAAATAAGTGTGAAATAACTTTTTAGGAATTGAAAATAACGCTTACTTCTGCACCAATTTTATGAGTTCTTAACCCCAATGGTCAATTTTTAGTGATCATAAATGTATTATGGGATGGACTAGGAGGAGTCCCTATGTTGAATGGTATAGTGGTGGCTTATGAATCAAGTAAGCTAAAGCCTTATGAGGTGAACTATGCCCCTCATGACCTAGAACTTGTAATAATTGTGCATGCTTTACAAGTTTGGTGGCATTACTTATTAGTAAAAGCATTTGAAATCAAGATTGATAACTTAGGACTCAAGTACATCTTGACCCAACTAAATTTGAATATTTGTTAAAGATGCTAGATTGAGTTATTTTATGATTATGATTTTGATATCAACTATATCGAAGGCAAGGAAAATAGATTAGATGATGCCATAAGTTGTATAAGGTACATAACACTCATAACTACTATCAAGAGTAATTTTAGGGATCAAGTGATTGAATTCTTGCCAGGAGATGAATTATATGTTAGGTCAAAAAAGCATTATCTAAGAGTGCTCAAAATCCTTGGTACAAAGGATTAAGATTAGAGAGTGATGGTATTTTACATTATAATGGAAAGATGTATGTGATAAATCAAGAGAATTTGCAGAGGACAATGCCAATAGAATTACACAATGACCCATATTTAGGACATCTAAGATTAATCAAGCTCATGGTAGAGTTTATATTTCTGTATTTTTGGAAGGGAATCTAGAAATATGTAGCAGACTATGTATCACATTGTTTAAAATGACAGTGAGTGAAAGCTGAGCATGTGCATCCAGCTGGGTTGTTATTTTCACATGTTATACTAGAATGAAAGTGGTAGGTGATCAGTATAGACTTTATCCAAGGTTTAATGATGTCATGAAACATGCACGATATGATCTTGGTAATAGTTGATAAACTAATCAAGGTGGCTCATTTTATACTTGGCAATTTGATAGATGATGCACCTACCCTTGCAAAGAGGTTCATAAAGGAAGTGTGTAGGTCACTCGGATTTCTAGAGAAGATCATTTTAGATTGTGATCTAAAGATGACTTCTAAGTTTTGGATAACATTGAATTTAGCTTTGGGTATGTAGTTAAATTTCAGCACTGCATATCACCTAAAGACTGATGGTCAGATTGAGAGAGTTAATCAGGTGTTAGAGGATATTACTTATATGTATTATATGGATCAATAATATAAATGGGAGGATTGTCTTCTATTGGTTGAGTTTACATACAATAACTCATACCAATTAGTTTTGAATATGGAACCATTTGAGGCACTATGTGGAAGAAGGTGCAAGACACCAATCAATTGGGATAGGTTAGAGGATAGGGTAGTCTTTGGACCTGAGATACTTTCAAAAATGGAAGAGAAATTTAGATTGATTAGGGAGAGATTGGTCGAGGCCAATGATAGGCAAAAGAGTTATGCCAATCTGAAGAGGATAAATAGGTAGTTTTTAATAGGTAATAAAGTGTTCTTGTGGGTTAAATTGTAGAAGAGCTCGTTTAAATTTGAGAAGTCAGTGAAACTATAATCGAGATACGTGAGACCCTTTGAGGTGTTAGAAAAGATCAATCTTGTAGCATATAGGCTTGCATTGCCACCATCCTTAGCTCTATTACATAATATCTTCCATGTTTTTTATCTTAAAAAGTATATAATTGATCTTATGTATGTGTTAGATTAGAATGATTTGTAGGTTTTGGATCTCGAAGTGGTTATGGTATAATCAATTAGAGTAATTGACACTCACAAACTTAATTTACATAATAGAGAGATGTCACAGTGCAAGGTTCATTAAGACCAATACTCTATAGATAGTTTTACTTGGGAGGACTTTGATGATTTTTATAGGCAATTTCCACATTTATGTGCTTGATTAGATATTATTATACTATATTATTTTTTTGCTAAACAATATTTTTAATTCATAATTTATGTTTGAATAAGAGTCATTCGCAATGATGACTAGTTTAGGGGGGAGGATGTTACATCTTGATTCCTTTCTAAGCAAACTATTTGATTATCAATGGATATTTATAGTTGAAAATTTTGATTTGGTTATTTTTAACTAATCTTTGAGATATATATTATTATGGGATAGTTGGATATTGTTTAGGTTACATGATTACATTGTTATGGGTTAGTTGTAGTGTATATGTTTACATTATAATCATGTTAGTTTATTATTTCATCTATATTTTATGATGCATATATATCATCATATTATGATCTAACTACCTTCTTGCTATGAGGTTGATGTAGGAGAAGTCATCTCTTAGAGCATGATGGAGGGAGAGCATCATTGGAGAGGGTGGTGTAGATGGAGATGTCAGAGGATGATAGAGAAACCAGATAGAACCTTGCACACACCACATTAGCTAGATAATGTTAGATGCATAATGAAATGGTTAGCATAATGTATTTAATGTTGCTTACATTTATAATTGTTTGCTCATGGTTAGTTTAGTTTAATGGTTATGTCGAACTAGCATTGTGTGTTTGTACTCTTGTCATATCTATAACCATTAATATTTTATGATTTTTATAATTAGAGCAAATTTGTATTTGTAGACTTATGAATTTATCATTAAGTTGTTATGGCATTTGGAGATGCTAATTTAATTAGTGAATTTACTAATTATTATAGTTAGTGTTAAAATAAATAAAATTTAAGAATATTTAATTAAATGGAAAAAATAAAAATAAAATAAAAAACAATAATAAATTAAGATAAATAAGAAGTTTTAAATTTAATAAAAATAAAAAGTAAGATATAAAAATAATGAAAAAACAAAAAAAATAAAGGATAAATCTAAAAGAGGAAAAAGGCACGTCGTGTTTAGAAAGTGAGTTTTTGGAAAATAAAGGAAGATCATAATACATATCCAGGAAAAAAGGAGGAAGTGAGCATAGAAAAGATGAGAAAAAGGTAGATAAAGAGAGCAGTGTGGAAGTGGAAGAGACAAAAATCCAAATAGAATGATAACACAGGCAGGCCAGGTAGGCGATGCAATTAAATTCTTATGTGTGTTCAATCTTGATTGAAATCTGTCTATACATATATACTTATTTATGAACTATATATAAGAATACATGATATATATATATATATATATATATATATATATATATATATATATATATATATATATATATATATATATATATATATATATATATATATATATATATCGAGTTATCATGTATTCTTATACACACACACACACATATACATGAAACAAAAAACAAATAGAGGTCAACCATATGTTAAGAGATGTGTGGACTTATGCAGTAGTTATAATGAACAACGAACTAGATATTGTTAAATCTATATGGATATCCATAGCGATTTAAAATAACGATCCCAATATAAGTAAAAATCATGTAACTAATGTTGAATATTCAATGTTATTACAGACGTAAATGGATTAGTTTGCTTAGCGTGGAATCAACAATGATGTTATATTCTTGGCAAATAGCAAACTATTATTATTTTTTATTACATGTGGATAAGCCGCTATAATTATCTTTTTAGTGTTGCTAGCTATATGCCTATCATTAAGTCACTATAATTATTTTTTTAGCATTTCTAGCTATATTCATGTCATTAAGTCACTATAATTGTTCATATGCACAGTTAAAGTAAATTGTTATCTGAAACACTATAAAGTTATATTTATTAAATTACCATCAGAAAATCTATATGTTAATCTATTATATGGTGTTAAGTCACTTTATGTTAATGTGTTATATGGTGTTAATTCATTGCATATTAATTTATTATAGAGTGTTAAGTCACTTTATGTTTTGTGCACTAGGCAGACAGACTTGTATCATGCCTAGTCGTTGGACTTTGGGAAGGCTATGTTGTAGATAAATAAGTTGATATATATATATATGTAACTAATCTTTATACATATGAAAACCATGTAACCATATTAACAAATTTATGGATATGTATTATGTCAAGCCAGTAAACGAATATGTATATGGCACCATCGTATATAGACTGCATATTCTGAATGGAGACTTATATTATGTTAATAATAGGCAGATATCAACATCATGCCCAAATCCTAGTATTTGAATTGGATTATAATCTGTACAATCATGTTTGTAAAAACCTACTGCAGAAACTATATTGCATGGCATATTAGTAATTATTCGTTATTTTTAAAGAGTTAAATGGTGAAAACTATTGGTTATATAACATGAGTTTATGTTTACATAGCCATAGATTTATAAATATGTGGTGATATATGAATATTTATTATTCCAAAAAATAACATATGCTTGAGCTAATGCCCTGAATTGGTATTCAGATCTTTTGATCTTTAAAGTAATATGATATATATTATTAAGAGTTGGTACATTTAAGTGATGTAATCAATTCGTTAAAACATATTTGGTTTATCCCTTTATTTGTATTAATATCATGAATTAAAGTGACCTATTGCTATGCTTGAATCTTTTATTATATGTAGCAAATTAACTATAACTCTCGGTTTACTAATGATCCATAAACCCACATTTAGTAGGGTTAATATTAATGAATAGATACAAGCTTTATATGTTAAAGACTTAAAATCTATAGGATATATTAATAAAATCTCACATAATGACTTATGTTTTATTGTATGGTTATCAAAATAGGTATGCTTCTTATACTGGCATAGATGTAGTTATAATCATATTGACATCATAATATGGTTTGGGTAAATCATGTGAGACATATATAGCTAAAGCATAGTCATTTGTTATATCATGATAAGCTTTATGATTTGGGATCACTTTTCATATGTATCATGAGAATTAAAATATGTATTTTGTATATACTAACATAAAAATATACATATTAGTGAATAAATTAATAGTATGCTAAACATGAATATAGGTATACAGTGCCTATTAACATATACATGTACATAGGGGTGTGTTCTTCTAATTATAGTTTCATTGGTGGTTCAAAACTATATTATAGAATTATGTATAATAGAACCTTGTGAATGCATGCATACAACCCCCTAAGAATATAATAAATGCTAGAATGGATTATTATACGTTTCATGTGAACTGAGACTTTCTTTGTTATATCTAGTTGATTGAATAGAAGCTTATGTTTCCATTGATTTATACTACTTTATTTGACTGGTTGTGGTATTTAGTACTTATGCTTAACAACACTAGACTATGATAATATGGGTTATAATAGGGTGTAGTATGTTTGCAAACTATTTATAGTAATTTGAAATTGTTATTAGATGTATATAATACCCAGATGATATAAACTGTATTCATTATTTCTATTATAGAATAGATAATAATGTGAGATTCATTCATACGTATAGAATAAATGTATGTTTTTTATTATGCCTATGCCTAGCATGTTAGGTGAAATGATTGCTAGTAGGTTGTAATCCATATGAATCTATTGATTATATTATGATTAACCAAATGTCGCATTGTTGATACTGAGTAATTAGTGAGACAGGCTCTACTAGCTTATTAGCATCACAATGCAAGATGAAGGTAATCCGATCAAGTGGTGTTTATGAATTTTGATTGATCCATAGATCATTTATTATTTAAAAACTTTGACCAAAGTAATGTTTAGTGAGATATTTTTATTTTATGAGTATGATATATATGTTTTTGCAATATCTTAAGTATAAGGATATTCTATGATACATCATATGTTTAGTTTTAGAAATCATACAACACACAAGTACTAACTTGTCTCTTTGGATTCCCGTGCCATCACTATTTACTCATCTATGAAGGGAGGGTCATTCCATGATGGGATTAGTATAAGTTATTGTTGGTCCATGGCTGGTATGGAAAAGAGCTTGGATGATGCTCTCCCTCCCCACAATAATACTACTTTTGAGATGACACTTAAGATTACCACAAATACTAGAGTCTGGGGAACTTGTGCTCTAGGGAGCCATATATATTATATATGTACATTGTATTGTATTATAATTATTATTAAAACATTATCATGATGAGTTTTAATTACTTATTTATTATACATTGACAGTAGTGGCTCTGGGCATGTATCAGTCATCGTTGGTTAATTGTAATTACTTTCTATATTTGTATTATGATGTGTTTCTTATGATGATAGTGATCTTTGATGTATGATGTATTATACTTCATTTTTAGTTATCTCTCTTAGAGTATTTTATTTGATCACTAGTTAAATTCTCATGATATAATCTATTTATAATATATGTGTTTACAATTTTTCTTAAAAATCATGTATTTCTAAATAGATCCCAATGGGGATGTTACATCATTGACATGGCACATTAAAAGTGTGCAAACAACCCTAAAAAAATCCATTGCACATGTTTTAATGGATAAACATCAAGGGTAATTATGGACACTAGAGTCTTAAACCTATCATTGAATGTGTGACACTCGCTATCAAATCTTGCTTGATCTCCTTCAACGCATCAATACTCTACTACTCAAACTTTAAAATGTCAAATTCCTTCAAGAAAATTTCCTTCAAAATTTTATAATCCACAATGGATTCATTTATATGTATATTTTGATATCAGTTATGGCCATGATCCAACAAAATTGTATAAACTTGACTTGCCTTATGTTCTGACAATGCAACTCCCTTCATGATCCATATGAGCTCACAATTGTCAACATGTTCTATGGCATTCTCCAATATGTGATTCTTAGGTAAACTCAAGGACATTTTATAAAAGACTTAGGGAGTAGGTATGGGTTAAATTGTCACTTTAGGCATCTTTTATATTGATGCTCTATTTGAAAGTATGCATGAACATTGTATTCCTCCCTGGGCACCTCTCATTCCTCCTATTAGTGGCACAACAAGTTATACTATGTCTCTTCCTATCACATGAATGACTTATTGGCCCATCACTAGTCCTCCATCTCCTATTGTCCCATATTGTATTTTAATATCTTTTTGAGGGGTTGGACCCCATCTTGTTAGTGGCATACCATACATCATTAGACCCAAAGCTCATGTGATCTATGCAATGATTGGTCTAATTGGATGGTAAGGAATGTTTTGTTGTAACACACTTATTTCTCGTTCATGTGATAAAAATTCTCTTATGCTTAAGATATGACCAACGTCTTGGTATATTTGTTCTAGTTATGGGTAAAGTGCCTGAGCTTGTGCTTCAGTTAAAAAGGAAGTGGTCACTTCCTCAACAATTTCTTATATGTCTTTTACCTCTTGGGCACTTTAGTTTCTATTTCTAGAATTCTCTCTAACTCAATAACATGTAGTTATTCATCCACAAAGCACATAACCTATGTGTGAGAGTCTTCCTTGTGCCATTCCCATTCTATGTGGATTTTTGAAACATGTACTGAGTTGGACTCTCTCCTCTACTAAGGGTCCTGTTCAACCATCACTTTATTTTAATTTTTGTTATAATTACACCTTCAAATCTCACTCTCATGTGGTCTCTCCATGATGAATACTTTCTCCCCTTATATATTTCAAAAACTGTGACATTTTCACCTTCTATCTTCCATAGTACTCACGTGCATATGAAATTAGCCAACCATTAGTAATTTATTTGTTCCAATATCGCACATAAAGCTCCTAATGGAAACTACTTTAGTTGTGAGCCTCTTGGTTCACAAAAAAATAGTATTCAACCTCCTCTAGACAGGAAGATGTGGATACAACAAACTCTAGCATGTAGTTGTTCAATGCCTCACTCCACTAAGCATCAACAACTATGGTCTAAACTATGTCCAAGTTCCTTAGTTTCTACATATGTTATTTTGTCTAAGAGGATTTACTTCCATAGTTTATACTCTTGTTCATCACATATGTTTCAATCCATGCATTGGTAGTTCACACAATAATACCTCATAAAGTGCATTATTTAGTTTGTCTTCCACTGATTTCCTTGGATCCTGATTTCCATGGTTGGGGTGGTTCATTGTAAACTATTACTTTAATTACTCCAATCAATGCTCAATATTCTATAACAAAATCTGGTACATCATCCCTCCTTACCATTACATCAAAAAAATTCAACTATCTTGATAATGAAACCAAAAAGTTTGGAGTCTATTATCCACCTGTGTGCTAGTCTTATGCACATTCCAACTCTAATATTTTTATGCTGACATATCACACAAGTTATCCTTGTGCAATCATCCAAGGAATATAGAGGTAATTAGGTTGGGTCAGGTTTAGTTGGCAATGATGAAGCCAGGCATTGTCTCATGCACATACCTTTGTGTGTGTATGTGTTTATAGAGTGAACTCAATATTATCCCAATGATACATGGAAATATGCAGTAATATATATGAACAATAACATTTAAAACACCATTCTACCTAAGTATGCATTAATTCATAATCAAGACATTTTTAAATGTAAAAACAAAATTAGTCCATGAATCTTAATAGTGTTTCATGGCCATAACCAAATATAACAATACAAAAATAACATTCATAACATCATCTATTGCTTAGAAGATCAAGATTACAATGTGCTACATAACACTTAACAACATCACATACTATCCCTATATCCACTCAAGCAACATTTTTTTGCTTCCTTAGAACTCTATTAATAATTCAGCAACATTTATCCCATAGCTAACCTCTTTTTAAATGTTGGTTTACCTCTTTTTAATGTCTTCTAAAGACCCCTATGAGTCCTTTGGTAGCTCAATTACCACCAATATTTAGTTAATATGTGAATTTTTCAACTTGGCAGTTAATGCGATGTTCCACTTGACATTAGCTTCCTCATCATTTGTTGTCACTACTCATCTACCTATCAGGATTTAAATACAAGTAATAAACCATGTTTTTTATGCATAGATTATACTAAATTGGATAGGTCTAAACATTGAATTTCATTCACTTCCATTATTTTATTGACTACGTCGTTGGTTGCACACTAATGGCTTGATTTTGTTGGTGTATGTTAGGATCTAACTCCTATGTTTATCTAGCATGCATGATGCTCTACTTTATTGAGGTATTGGCATTGGTATCTGATTGTTTCTATTGCATGTATGCATATGGATTGATCCTATTTAGTGCATGTTATGCTTTTAGACTTTAAGGTAATGACATTGCATTAGACTTGGTCATGAATAACAAATCTAGTCAAACCCTCAGGTCAACATTGTGCTTATTTAATGGGACATGAATGATCAAACTTAATTTGACGTCATTGATCCATATTGTGGAATCAATTTCAGGGATAACACACCAACTATTAGGAATATGGTTTAAATAATAAATTCAAACTCTTCTATACTAGATTGACATATATTTGTAAGAGCAATAAATATATACTTACTACAATATAATAAGAAAGTTTTTGAAAAGAAAACAATCCTTGTAGAAGAGAGATCAGCTATCTACTCTAAAATACAATAGAATACACCCTTATCTTATAGTTAAATAAAATTAATAATATCAAATTACCTTAAAGATAACTAAAACTTATAACATCCACTCAACATGCATGGGCATGTGAATATTGATTTTATTTTAAATTAAACAAAATTAATAATATCCTTTCAACATGTTTAGGAATTCAGGTAGGAGAACTAAGAATCAGAGATCTACTAGCAGAAGAATTGCTAATAATACCGAGTCAATAAAATTAGCACATGAAACTTGACCAAACAAAAGGCAACAAATAGACAAATAAATATAGACATTGAACAGATGGCAAAACACACACGAGCCAATAATAGTCAAAGTGATAGACTTGTAGATCATACAAATATGTCTAGCTCAAACTCATTGCAACTAAGAGTCTACATAGGTATAAAATTTGAATGAGAAGGGAGAGAGGAGAGAGAAACATGCATATGGGCACATGAACAAATTGATAAAATGACAAATAGAGGAAGAATAGACCATAGGATTGTGCGAAGAATAAAAGACATAAAAATGCACTAATTAACTCCTAAATCAAGGTGATAACTTATATGCATTGAACAAGTATTAAAAGCATTGTAAGATCAAGGTTTGTACCAAAATTAAAGATTAAAATTTCTTCTCTTGCATCCATATGTGGTCACTTGTGTCTATCAGGAAGATAGATGTATTTGTCATCATCAATGAATTTTTTTGACAGTTTAACCTCATTCGATGGGACATGAAGCATCAAACTTGTGATGATGTCATTGATCTAGATTGAGGAATCAATCCCAAGGATAATGCACCAACTGTTAGGAACATTTTTTATAATAGTCAAACTCTTGTATACTAAATTTACATATTTGTGAGAGTAATGAATAAATATTTATTGCAAGATAATAAGAGAGTTTCTAAAAAGAAAGCAATATCTATGGAAGAGATATCAACAATATAATCTAAATTTCATTAGAGTAAACCATTTTATTATAGCTAAATAAAACTAATAATAGTAAATTTCTTTAAAGACAATTAAAGTTAATAGCATCCACTCAACATGTATGGGCATGTGAATATAAGTTTTATTTGAATTTTAAAAAAACTAATAATATTATTTCAACATGTATATGCATGTAAATATAACTGCTAATAATAAGAGATCTACTAGTAGAAGAATTGCTACTAATAGCCTGTTGGGATAGGCCATTGTATCAGGGCTAACGTTTTTGGATATCTTTCAATATTTAATTATAATACTTTTCCAAAAATCTTAGCTCACTATAAAAACATTGACCTGGTTCTAGTTATGAGGTTAGACATTTTGAGCTTTAAAGGCCTTTAAAACTAACATTTATGTCATGTTCTTTTTTTTAAAATCATAATTTTCAAAAATAAACCATTATTTATATTTAGTGGCCCTAATTTATTATAGGATCACTTTTAATTTAAATTATATAATTAAAGCCTACTTTATGACTAAACACACATCTCAAATTAGGGGAAAATATCACTATCAATTTGAGGGTTGGAGAATCCTTCTACTAGGGTTTTATGGTTTGTGTTTTCCTTCTTGATTCCTTCACTCACCTTGCCTAAATCATGTGTCTTGTGAGATTTTATAGGCTATAGTACATTAATTATGATTGGCATGACACCCTTTGGGAGGGTAGACCCTTTATTTATGGCTTCTCCACACTCTACTACATCTGTTGATGTAGGATTCAAAGCTAATGACACCCAAACGAACTCATAAGTTTTTTTCAAAGGTATACGATGAGGTAATCCCTCAACCCCCTCCACTCTGAACATAAGAATTCCTTTTGTAGTTTTTGAATAATGTTGTAAATGGTATGAAAATTGTTTTGTTATTACTTACTTTGTTACTTATATCCCCTTAGAGGATTACCTCCATGACTGGCTCTACAACCATTGGAAGCCTCTAGGCATCCATGTCTCTAAATTATGGAACCTTACCAAAGGTTTTTTATTGTTTACCTTCAACGAGCCCTCTGAGATGCAACTTATCCTTGTGAAGTCCAATGTCTAGTTCCTTTTTAACTAGATTATGATTTTATCTACCTGGTCCCATGACTTTAAAGTTTTTAATAATGCCACCCTTTGTGTCCTTGTCTAGGTTGAGCTTCTTGGTTTGCCAGTTCACCTTTCGGCTTTCATACCCCAAATCATCATTCCCATAGGCTATGTTGTTATGATTGAACTAGATAGGTGGTTTTCTCCTTCCCCTAATAAATGGGTATGTGTGGAGGTTGACTCTCTAACGATCTGAAGGAGTTCATATAAATCTAAGTTGGGTAGACCTAGTTCTCACAAAAGGTTGTTTACTTCAACCTTCCCAACTCTTATTTCTAATGTCAGGCTTCAAATCACTACATCAAGGATATCCTCACATGGGTCATCCCAATCCTCCTCAAACACCTTCTCAGACCAAGAAGCCCAAACTGGGAAACCAAGGTGATGGCTAGACCATTGTGCCCCTTAAAAGGTCATTGGGCCCTAAGCCACAAACCCCACCCCAACCTCCACCTCAAGATGATTCTCCTCCAATGATCAAACCCTCTCAGGGGTATTCTCTACCATCCCTTACCATTTTAGTTCCTTCCAACCCATAAAGCCTTACTCCAGTTTCCCAGAATACTATGATGCCCATGGCTAAGGTTCTCTCAGCTAGCAACTTCTTCTCCTGACAGTCTTGCAAACCACCTCATAAGGGAATAAACTCTCCTCAAGAAGAACACGAAGCTAAATGGCACATCCTTACAATCGATGAAAATGCATGCCCTCACTAACACAATAAATTTGTAGTGTTGGTGAATTTTGAGGATTGGCAAGTAGAGCTCCAGATGGATGACACTTACCTATGAATGTGTTATCATTAAATGTTAGGGATCTTAGAAAGTCTACCCATAAATACTTTGTGTGTTGCTCATTAGCATATTGGTTTTCTAGATATTTTTTGTCTATAGGAAGTTAAAGTGTCTGGATTTCTCCTTTAGATGTCTTTGCAAAGCATTTTGCATGACACTACCTATATCACCACCTTGTATGAGGCAGGACATGGCAACACTTATATTTTAGTTTCCCCTAAGGTTTCCCTTGGCATTATTACCATAGGGGAAGACCCATCACATCGACCAGTCTATATTATTCTTGATAATAATGACCAACTATTTTGCATTCTCAACATTTATGCTCCCAGTGATGGCCATGATCGTTCTCTACTTTGGTGATATTTGGAAAATGGGTTACTTGTTGCCATATGGCTAGTGTGTGGTGATTTCAATATTATTGAACACCCCCAAAACAATGTTGGGTGTTGGTGAATGTGAGGCTTGGTATTATTTCAAAAATAAATGGGGTTTAGCTAACCCTCTCCTTTGGAAGCAAACATTTAACCCCACATATTGGTTTACGTGGTCTAACTACTAATTTGGAGATCATCACTTGCTTAAATGGCTCGATCACTTTACGTTGTTAGAGTAAAATCTTGTTTCTTTTTCCAACATTGATGGCTAGCATGTCAATGTCCACTCAAGTATTATTTTGTTAGACCACTTCCCTATTTCCTATAAGGTAGAATGGACCTCATGGCAATATAATATGCCACATAATCAATTTATCATTAATACTTATATGTTGAGTAATTCTAGAACAATATAACTCATCAAGTGGATCTAGAATCTCACCTTACAACCCCCATATGTCACCAACTAGGTTGAGTGGTGGAATGAGGCCATTACGTGCACCTCTTCCTTCCTATGCCACCATGGTATACATGTTGCTCAGATCTGAAAGTGCTCAAAAGAGGCCATGCTCAATGAGTTCCAATGGGTCTCTAGATCCATCAAGATTGATCCTTTCAATGTGCAGTTACAGTGACTTGCAACCTCTCTCAATCATAACCTTAAGGTGGTGGACAACCATGTGGCTTGAGGCACCCAACTTAGTGCTCAGTTGTATTGACTAAATATTGGTGACAAAGCCTCCAATGATTTCTTTAAAGTGATAAAAGCCAAACAAGCTCACGGGTAAATCAAAGCCATTCACGTGGCTCAATCTGAGCTTACCTCTTGTTCTAATATCTCTTCGACTTTCCTTAAATGTTACAAGTTAGTTTTTCAAGTTTAGCCTTTCATTGTTGAGCAATCCTAGGGGTTTCAAAAATGTCTTGATGTGGTACCTTATAAGATCAAGCTAGTGAATCAGTGGCTTTGTGATGCCATGCTCACCTTGTAGGAGCTCATAGAGGCTCTGCACTACATGAGAAATGATAAATCCCTCGACCTCGATAGCTTCCCATGCAAATTTTACAAAACCACTTGGGATTTTACCGAACCTGATTTACTACAAGTCTACAAAGAAGCCTTGTAAAATTGGTCTCTTATACCCATGATCAATCAAGGTAATATCAAATTCATTCCTAAAGCTGGAGATCCTAAACTAGTTACCAGTTAGAGGTCAATAACCTTGCACAATTTTTATTAAAAGAATCTTTCCAAAGCCCTCACCAACTACATTTGGCTCATCTTACCTACCATGTTAGACTAGAGCAAACATGATTCATTAGAGGGTGTTATATTTTGGATAATCTTATTGCAATCTAGGAAGGCATGGCTTGGGCTCGTTCCTCTCTTCAAAAAACTATTTTTATTAAATTAGACTTTGAAAAATCATATGATAAGATTGAATGGAAATTTATTCTTGCCATGCTCAAGGCTCTTGCCTTTGGCCCCTACTTCATTTATGCAGTGCAGACTTTACTTCATAATGCCTCAACCTACCTCACTATTAATGGACATAAAATTGAGTGGATTGAGTTCTAACGATCTATTAGCCAAGGTTGTCCCCTTGATTTGGTGTTTTATGTGTTATCTATTGAAGCCTTGGGTTATCTCCTAGATTCTAGAACTTCTCAATGGTTAGTTTGTGGCATCATCCTGCCCAACTGCACCTCCCAACTCATCAATCGACACTTTGTAGATGACATCTTCCTCACGCTTGAAGAAGAAGAGGCTACTTTTAATGAAGTTATCTAATGCCTTGACACTTTCTATCTGGCTTCTAGATCCAACCTTCAATGGAAGAAAACCCAATGTTTTCATCAAAATATGATGCCTATACCTGATTGGCTTCACAAGTATAATTAGCAATGGATTGCCTGAGGGGAACAATTTAAGTTCTTGGGCATACCCTTTGCTTTTTGTAGTTCATCGACCGAGCTTTGGCAATATGTCCTCAACAAGATTGAAAGGAAGATTGAGTATTAGATCATTAAATCCCTATCTGTAGAAGGCAAGTTCCAAATTTGTACCAAGTTATTGGTTGCTACACATGTCTAATATTCCTCCTGCTCGGTTCTCTCTAAAGCCTCTTATGATAATTTGGCCAAGCTCCTTAGAGATTTCCTCTAGGCCAATTCTAATCGAGCTTGGGGTTTTCATCGGGTGGGATGGGACATTTACTTCTTCCCTCATGATAAAGGTGGCACGGGCATCATTGACACCTATTGACAAACTATGCCAATGTGTGTTAAGTGGGTTGTTCGGGCTATTGAGGGTAATGATTCTTGGAAAATTCTTATAAGATATTGTATCTTTGTGGGCTCTCCCTATGGTAAAACTGGTTGGCAAAATATTGGCTTCCAATCCCTCCTCATCACTATTGTTCATGTCAAGATTACTATCTCTTTTATGGTCAAAATCATATGGAAGAATTTTGAAGCAGGCAAACCCCACTTGAGGTGGGTGGAGGATGGTTTTCGCATAGGGTTGTTAATTAATGACCACAGCTTATGGTGGTCTCCTATACTTAATACTTCTTCCATTCTCATGGTTGAATTACCTGGTATCAAAGCTTTGCGATTATTCTGCAAATGGATTCACACTATCCATGTTTTTGTTACCTCTAGAGATTGTATTCCCTAGCCTAAATTTAAATTTAAGTTTTAGTTAAACAATGAAGACTTACCTTCTATTCTTCGCATTTAGGAATTGCTACCTAATGTTATGTTGCACAAACTTGGCCTGCAGCCTCCGAAGGCTTGGTGGGAGGACTGGAGGTGGAACAGTGATACACACTTTAAAATCTACTCTCCCATGCTTCTTTATCAATTGATGAGTCTGTTCTCTCTGTCTTTAGATAAACTCGATAGGTGTTGGGGCCTCCAGTCCTCTCCTAGGACTTAGTTCGCCCACCTAGATTGTGTGTGGCACCCTAGCCTAGAGCCTAAGCTGGCTCATTTCTTATGGTGTTTAATTTACCAAGGGCTCTCCCTCGGTGAGAGGTTGTTCCACCTTCGCATTCCCTGACCCTTTTATCCTGCTTACAAGCTTCCAAAATCCTTTAACATTTGTTTTGGTTTTGTCTGAAAGTGCATTCTCCCTGATGTCAGATACATTTGTTATTTCAATGTTACCACCTTGAGCCTTTCTCTTGGTGATAGGTGCTCTTTAGGGATTTTTCTAATTGGTCGACCTCTATTACCTTTCTCTGGTAATTATTCCATGTTATTATTCTCTTTTAGCTATGGAAAGCCAGGAACAATGCTATTTTTAATCATGATACCTGTGGAATATCATTTTCTGTTAATGAAAAGGTTATTTTTATTTCTTTAGATTATTTGTAGATTCAAGCCCAAGTGGAAAAGATGGCTCTGGACCTTTGTCACTTGCAAGAGCTCTTCGACCACTGGGGGAGTGCCCCTTGCACCATGAGCAAAGTTTCACCATATAGACCGCCCTATGGTCCACCTCCTCTTTCTCCCAAGAGGCATTGAAGTAAAAATATGTACAGAAACAAGGGCCACTTTTCTCTTTGCCCTCCCCTAGGGGTAGTTGGAGTTCTCATGGCAAGTTTGATGTTGGTCCTTTGCAGTGGTTTCTGGTAGGCACTGTTGTTCTTACATATGCACAACTGATCGATGGTTACCATGTCACTATTCATGATGACCTCCAGATCATTGGAATGCTCCAGAGATACCTGACATGGAATCACTTACTTGATCGATAGTTTTCAAGGATGATACTTCGTCTCTACTTGTTAGAACGACAACCTGTATATAAATATCTACTTTTTAATTATTTGTAGTTAATTTGACCGTATCTTGACTGACTAATTTTGTTGTTTTTAAACTAAATTTATCTTCTAACAAAAAATTTGAACCATGATTTATCTGACTATTTTACTTTATAACTTTATGTAATTATATATTTTTATTAATATAATGTGAAACAATCCAATAATAAAACATCAATATCACAATATTTGATAAAAGAGAGTATCTACAACTCGTCATTTCAGTGAGATTTTTGCAAAGTTTTCAAATTGTGACACTTCACTCGATTCGGGAAGAGGTTGTACTTCTCCCTTCGTATACTTTTCTATTATTTCCTTAATTTCAGAGCCTCTTTGACATATATTCATTTTGGTGATTTTTTTTCAAAGGTCTCATCACCAGTTACATTCCGTATGAAAAGAATCCAAAAGTATTAGAGGAAAAGATGGACTATACGAACAGCAAAGCTAAGCATCTTTAATTTAGTCTTACGCGTCAAAGGTTGATGTCTACTTCTTAACTTTATTCATCACGCGTCGATTATTTAATGTTTTGTCACGGATAAAAATCTTTGTTAGGGATGAATTTCTTTGTTTAGGTTGGATTCTTTGAAAAAATATGCCCTTCGAGAAAATTAGATTGGAGATATAGGTGTGTGTTTTAATGTGACATTTATTTATTTTTTATTCTATATTTTGAAAAAACAAATCAGCTAATCTTCTTTATAACATTCTTGGAGAGTTGGTGCTTATGAATCACATACGGTTTATTATTCTTGCAAGTATAATGGTATTATATTCTAGAGATATCGGTTAGATAAATGGATTTGACATATGGTTTTTAAGATGGAAAGTTGGTGGAGATTTGTTTGGAGGATTTTTTTTCAAGATTACATAGTCTTCTTCGTTTTAATGGTAGGAATTGAAAGATAGATTTAAGAGTATCAACGAGATGTATAAGATGTAGATCAGAGGTAGAAAGATTGAAATTAGAAGTAAAAGAACTAATTTAGAATAGCTGTCAAAAGATGTTAGATGATTTTCTTTCGAAAAGAACCTTTGGATGATCCTCGGCTCTTGGGTTTGTAGGTTTTATTTGGATTTATTTTATCTTTTAATTCTTTAGGGAATTTCTCTATTATCTTCTTTGTTATTGTTTGGTTCCTCTATCTTTGATGTCATGCCATCTATAGTGGTTTTGTCGCATGATTTCTTTATGTTAGCTTCTCTTGTTTAGTTTTTTAGTGTTTTGGTTGTCTTTCAGTTATTATATTATTAATTTGTTATTTGGGGATTAAGGCCCCAGTTGTGCGTTAGTTTTGGTTTAGAACTTTGAATTTTGTAAAAGCTTCTTCTATTCCAATTTATAACTACAATTCAAAAACTTTTTTTTAGTTTATAACTCTAAATTTTATAAAAATATTTACCAATAATGATAAAAAACCAAATGTTTTACTTAATATTTACCTAAAATATTTATTTTATATTATTTTTAAAATTAAAAAAATTACCAACAATTATTCAAAAAATTATTGAAATATTAATGTATATTTGTATTTAAAGCAATCGACACTAAAGTTTCCTCCTAATATAAAGAATATGGATTGCTTTTTAGCATGAATGCAATTATATGCACTTTCCCTTGAATTTTGATGAGAATGGTATTTTCAAAAAACAATTTATGCAATTGGAGGTTATATATGTATATTAGAAGTTATAAGAAATTGCATTATACATGAATATATGTTAGGGTGGATTTGATTTAACTTTTATAAATAATTTTATTTAAAAGAGAAGTTATATATTATGAATATGTATTGTTTATATAATAAAAATGTTATTGATATGATTATTTTTAAATATTTTGTTAAAGTATTTTAAATATTGTGCTTAATATTTGAATATATATTAAGTACACATTTGAAATTAAAAGTTTATATTTTTCAGCATAATATAGATTTAGAAAAGTTCAAGTGGGTAATTCCAATAACTAATATACAAAATTCAAGAAAGATGAAGGGGTCCCAATTTTTAGAATAAATTCATTTTTTCTCCTTTAATATGATGTTGAGGAGCATGATGATATTATTAAAAAAACAACCAATTAGTAAAATAGGGAAATATAACAATAGAGGGGAGGAAGAAGATATTATATCTACTTCAAATATTAATCCTTTAATTATAATGGTGGCCATTGTAAGAAATTTAATTTGATAAAATCTTTTGAAATGGAAAACAATAATATGTTAAAACCTTAAAATTTAAACGAATAATATTCATATTAATTAATTTTAAAAAATAATTATATAAAATATATATCATATCATAAATATGATCAACAAAAATCCAATCACTAACAACACAAAAATATTTAATTTATTCTCAAAACAAATACCCATTATAAGAATCAAGCAAAAACCTATAAAAATAAAATAAAAGAGATAAGTCAAAGGCTCTTTCTATCCGTTGGTCTTGCATATTTTATCTAATTGGATTCTTGTAATAATTCATATTGTTATGTATTAAGTTACTCAATACGAAAGCAATGACATACTGTTAATTTGTTATGTACTTTGTAAAGTTGTAAATATATTAGCGTTTTAAAAATGTTTACGGTTCGGAATGGATAAACTTCCAAACTATATTATATAATATAGTAACTATTTAAACACTTTAAGCAAATTTAAAGAAAAAATGCAAATGCAAGATTAATGTTTATCACAAAAAAAAAAAGTGTATGCTTATTATTTTATTTTATTAAATTAAACAATTTATTTCTTATTTTATCATTTCATCTTATTAAATTAAATGTACATACAAAATGACATTGGTCATTTCTATTTGGGGTATGATACTTTTCTATCATTGTAAAATGTTAGATTTTTATTTGAAATGAGATTGTTTTTGACTTATCTACTTGAAATAGATGTGTAACGTTTCATATCATATCATAATATATGAATTTATTTAAATTTGTTTGTGTTTTATTACAATGTCGAAATATTATATATATATATATGTGTGTGTGTGTGTGTGTGTTTTTTAGTATTCTTTTTCTTTTTCTTTTCAATCCAATGTTTATTTTTTAATAATATAAAGATTAGTATGATTTAATCTTTTGTGATGGGTAATGTTTCTTTATTACAAATGAAGTTCTTTGTTTAGATTGGTTCTTTATAATTAACATTTAAAATTTTCAAAAAGTTAAGTTGTGATTGGGTATAAAATAATATTTCAAAAGGTGAATCCAATAATCCTTTCATGATATGGATAAAATAGTAACTCCCGAATCGTCTAGAAAAATATTTATTCAACCCAAGTAAATCCAATTGATTTGATTTGGTTGAGGAAATTATTATATTCAACTATCTTTACTTGCTTATGATAATAAAAAAGAATGCATTTTGCCTTACAATTGATCATTTATACACACGCTATCGGTAAATTTGATTACAATTGTTCATATATACACAGTTTATAATAAGATTTGAAATCAATTGACCATCGACATCACAAACATTTGAATTAAGACATGATAACAATACAAGTGTTGAAGATTAAGGAAATATTTTCAAAACTATGACTTTCAATGATAGTATATCATGTAAAAGTATAAAAAACAAGGGTGCAAAGTGCAAAGTCCTTGTGGAAAGTAGATGCTAGAATCCAGTTACCTAACTAAAAATAATATTGATATTTTAATGTTATAGTTTTTTTATAGTTTGATGAAATGTCAGATTTCAAGTATGTAGGGTCATTTTATACACCCTGCACTCGTGATAACACAAGGTCAAAACATGTAAGAAATATAATGAGACGATGTATTAATGTTTTTTGGTTCCTTGAACTCTAGAGAGAAAATCTAGTTTGAATCTTTCAAAAGTTGCTAACTAGCTTGGGTTATGGACTTACATATAACAACTACATATCATATTTAGAAATTAATTGCAAATAATATGTTTGAAATTTAAAACACCACTACATTTGTTCCAACATAACTTACACCTTTGAGCCAACTGCCAGCATAAAGATTTCGAGTTCTTACCAATTTAGTACTACGTAATTACACAATTTCACAAAAATTGATAAAATTTTATGAAAGAACATTGACTTCATTATTTATTCTTCTTGAATATGAATCCGTAATGAGCTTTGAAATGTTACACTTAAAATCTCTCTCAAGTTATTTTTAGATAAATCTATTTCAAATTAGTTATAAGATTAACACCTTGAAAAAACACACAATTCCTAACATATTGGCCCCTGAATACCGTTTAACCCCCTCATCACTATCTACATAGAAAAAATATAGGAATGTCAAAAGTAGTCAAAATGGTTATGTAGGTTATTACCAAAGCATTTGCAATATAAAACTCCAAAGAAAATATTCATAGATCAACTGTACGTGGAGTTGACGGTGTAGCTGCTTTGTATTACAATTTTCTGCCATCACTAATTTACGTAATGTATTACCATGGCTTCCCACAAAAGTTTTATAAACCACATATCTACTAGCACTACTAACCAAAATATGAATAGTGCCTAAATACCTGGTTCATCCTTCAATCATCAAAAGTGGGTTTTTTTTTCAAACAAGAAAATAATGGGTTGAATATGGATATGCTACTACAATTTCCTTAAAATAATGCAAACAATAGGCATTTAATCCATTCAATCAATATTTTTTAGCTTTTGAAACCAAGTGTTCAAAAGAAAATTGTTTATTAAAAAAAATTAAAAAAAAGCCGCTCAATAAAAAATAATAGCAAAAGTGTGGGGGTTTGACCCCACCCATTTGGTTGTTTGAATTTGATAATTATATCATTGGGTTTGCTAACTTATATGTTTCTAATAATGTTTTGAAGTGGGCCTCATTTTGGAGATGGTTGGTAGACTCACTCCTAGATGTCCACTCCTTAACTCCCAGACCTTCTGGTGGTCGTCTTGCTTAAATTTTCACAATGTTCTCTATGCCTTAATTCTTTGGGTTAAAGGGTTAATGCTCTTTAGGAAAGGTATGAAGGTTATCAATGATATTTTTTACAAAAAGAACATGGTCTGGCTCACTTGGCAACAACTTCAGAATAAATTTCATTTAAATAACTCACATGCAGAGGCTATTGCATAAATTCAAAGTTCCATACCTGATGAGTATTTGCATAAAATAGGAATCAATTCTCTTATTCCTTAGTGCAAGGATTGGCACTGGCCTATGGCCACCCCTTTCACCCGGTACTCTCTTCAGTTGGGGTATCATTTAGAGCCCCTTAGCATATTTCAGATGAAATGCTCAACCTCAAATGGAATCTCAATTCCAAACATGAGGTTTGGGCCCGATGCTTTAACACTGTGTGGTCTACTATTATTGAGCCCAAAAAGGCTCATTTCTTAAGGTGTCTCCTTTATCAGGGTCTGTCTGTGGGTGATTAGCTCAAGCATCTTAGCATGCCTAACCCCATTTGCCCAGCTTGCTGACAACTAGAGACTATTAAGCACTTTTTTTGGTTTTGCTCTCACGTACAATCTACGTGGCATTGGATTCATTCCCTTTTCCAATCCTTTCGACCTGAATTCTTCACATGGAAGATGGATCTCTTGAGGGACTCGGCTCTATTGCCTACAAAATACAATTGATTTTGGTAGATCTTTCAAGCTAATATATTATTTCCAATATGGAAAGCTAGAAATTATGCTTGCTTTAATTACGAAGAGTTTGAATGTAGTTTTTATGTTACTAACAAAATTATTGTTCTATCTAATATTACTCTTTAGATTCAAATTCAAATAAACAAGGTCCACTTGAAACTCAGCCACCTCCAATATTTGCTCGATTGCTATGAAAATGCTTTATGTGTGGTCAGTCGTGAACCTCCTAAGCCCCCACAACATCCTACATCTCCTCGAGGATGAGGGTGTGGGCCACATAGATAGTGGTCTAGAACCAGACACTTGAGTCATTATCCTCATCGATCACCACCTCACTAGTCTTCTCTACATCATGGTGGTCCGAGTGGCTTGTCCAGATCTAGAGGTGATGTCAAGGGCTGGGGATCTCCCCTCCCATCTCAGGATGGTGAATTAGAGGTTGGGGCCCTCCCCCTCAAGGTAAATTTCCATGCTTGGATCTAGTAATCTTGCTAAAAGAAATCAAGATAAGACATTAAAAGCTCAACAAAACACTACTTGGGAGCCCTTACCTATGGACGAGGATCCTCCTACCTTGGGAGGATGGGGTGGTAAGCGTCAGGACCCATCGACTCCACTACCTCACCTGACGCCCATGTTTATTATTGTTGCTTAATTGTTATCTATTTCTTGCTCTCTACTTTGCTGTCAAACTATTGATGTGATATTTTTTTGTGTGGGTGTGGTCATTTTTTATCACTATTTAGACTTGTCCAAAGGTGTCTTTGCCTGCGGTGTGATTATGCTCGAGGGGTGTGACTTTTCCACACACTTTTTTTGTATGATTAGCTTTGTACCATATATTTTTTGATTAATATATAGGCATTCTTCAAGCAAAAAAAATATTATAAATTATTTCTCCAATGTCCCTATGTTTTTTTCCCTATCATACAAAAATCTATATATTCAATACAAGAATTTTGCATTTTCTTAGGTTAATGTTCATATTGAAATGTAATAAATAGTCTTAATTATCCGAGCCAATACAACCATTTTTGATAAATACCTTACAAGTAACTGCATGTACGAGTAATTATTTTGATTAATGTTCACATCAAAATGTTTCAAACGCAATGTTAAAATCAAATATAGCTCAACTTTCATTGCTTGTAATTAGTTAAACACATTTGGATCAACAATGCTATGATGCCATGTAGGTACTAGTAATTATATTAGGTTTAATCGATTATAATAGATACTTATCAGAGATTTAAGGGATGGGGAGAGCGCAGTCGAATGAACACGTGACACATTGCCAATTATCAGCATGGCCATTCCCCCATACTTGTCAGAGATTTTGGGGCCCAAAAGAACCCGACCAAATGAAGAGGTACCATGTTACCAATTACTAGTTACAAATCCAACCAGTCCCCATAACTTGTCATAAAAGTTAAATCTTGGGAAATCCTTATCGAATAAAGAGGTGCCAAGTCATTAGTTGTCAATGTGACCAATCCCTTGGACCTACAAGAAATGGTAGGGCTTAGGAAATCTCAATCCAATGAAGAGGTGCCATGTTGATAGTTATCAATGTCACCACCCCCTAGACCTCTCAGAGATTTTAGGGCTTGGGAAAGCCTAGCCATAATAAGAGGCACCACATCGACATTTATCAGTATAGTGATTCCCCCAAACCTATCAGTGATGTCATAGTCAGGGAGAGCTCAAACGAATAAAGAGATGTCACATCACCAGTTATCAATGTGACCAGTCCCTCTAACCTGATAGAGATGGCAAAGCCATGGAAAGCTCGATAGAATAAAAAGGTGCCATGTTACAAATTGTCAATGTGACCAATTCTTTGACTTGCCAGAGATGTCAGATCTAGGGAGAACTTGGTTGAATGAAGAGGCACTATGTCGATAGTTATCAATGTGAGCAATCCCCCCACCTGTCAGAGATGTCACAGGCGGGAGAAAATTAATTGAATGAAGAGGCACCACATCACTAATTGTCAAAGAGGCCAGTCATCTTGACCTGTCAAGGATGTCAGGGCTTGGGAAAGTTACGTCAAGTGAAGATATTACACATTGCCATTTGTTAGCATGGTGAGTTTCTTGTACCTATCAGATATGTCACGGCCTAGGAGAACCTGGGCCAATGAATAGACTTTGCGTTGACTAATATGTAGTTGAATTGATTGCCACCCAAGACCTCGGCTAACTCAAAACAAAGTATAGCTAAAATTTGAAGGCCTATAAGAAGATGCTCATGTATATAAATAACACATCACCCACTCTGAGAGAATAATATAGACTCCCGAGCCACATCCGCATCTATTAGGACAAATATAAATATAATACACCATTTTATTTTATAATTTATTAAAATATAAATATTTTAAAATTGATGTTAAAATCAAAAAATGCTTTGTCAATATAGCGAGTACTCCTGGACCTGTTAGAGATGTCAGAGTCAAGGAGAGCCCAACTGAATAAAGAGACACCATGTTGCAAGTTGTCAATACAACCAGTCTCCTAGACCTACCAAAGATATCAGAGTTGGATAAAACATGATTGAATAAAGAGGCACCACATTGCCAATTGTCAATATGACTAGGAGCCAATGAAAACCCGTCCAAATGAAGAGACACCATGTCGCCAGTTGTCAGTGTGACTAGTCCCCGAGACCTCTCAGATATGTCTGGCCCTAAAAGAGCTAGGCCAAATGAAGAGAGGACACGTTGCCACTTGTCAGTGTGGCAAGTCCCGCAGACCTGTCAAATATATCACAGCCTGGGAGAACCCTGCCAAATGAAGAGACGTCATGTTGACTAATATGCAAATGAACTCGTTACTACCAGAGCCCTCATCTGGCTCAGAATAAAGTATAGATGAAATTTGAAGGCCTATAAGAATATGCTCCGTCACCCAATCGAAGAGAATGATATAGACTACCGAGCCACATTTGCATGCCACTGGGACCCACGTCTTTATTTTATTTCACTTTTTAGGGACAAAAACTTATTGCATGCTAAAGAAAGTAGACTATAATTCATGTTTAATATTTTAGATTGCCTCGATTTTATTGAAAGGTGCAAGTATTTTTTCTTTTATTAATTTAAATTACGATCATTTTCCTAAAAAATTAGTCATGTCACCCTATATTAACCAATATAAATACAATAAACTATTTTATTTTATATTTATTAAAATACAGAGATTTCAAACTTAATGTTAAAATTAAAAAGTGCTCACCTTTAATTCACTGCATATTATCTTATACAAATTATTAGGTTGAAACGACTATAATAAATACCTACTGCGTAATACTAAAAAGAAAGAATGATAAATTTCCTAAAACTTTAATTGACTGCACATTATCTTATACAAATTATTAAGTTAAACTAATTACAATGAATCCCTGCTACGTAATACTAAGAAGAAAGAATGATAAATTTCCCTTTCTTGGAAGATATTTTTAAAGTATAACAACGAGGAGGAGCAAAATTTATTAAGAAAGTAATATTAATTGTGCTTACTAAAGACCCTATTATATCTGTGAAAGGACGACGATAAAAGATTCTTTATGCCACTTGGTACCCACACGTCATTGATGACGAGGCTTATTCATTACGTCTTTTCACTTGATTCCCTACTTAGTCAATAGTGATTGATTTCCTTCAACACACGTGTGATTGGATGCACGTGAATGGAATGAGAGTGGTCACCGTATGATTGGACGAAGTTAATTTGCGTTTAGGAGGAGGTTAATATTTGCTTAGGACGAAGTTAATATCTGCTTAATGAAGACATCTTGGGCGTAATGACTTAGGTTAGGTACACAACGTTGTAAAGGTAGATAAAGAATCTGTCGTTTGATGGTTGATAAATTTCTCTTACGTTTTTATTGATGTAATATTTTTGATTGTCTATGTTGACATAGTTTACTGTCAGCATTGTCATATTTGTAACGTTCTCAGGGCTTTCTCTCTTTCAGGGGCTCATATGAGCACTAAATTTTTTATGTAATTCGCATTTTTTCAATACAAAAAAAATCAATAAAATAACGTTTATGTTAAGTGGATATGTTATCATGTAATAATTTTGTTATAATTTTTTATTTTATGTTACAGTGTTATATAGATTTTTTGATCTTTGGATGTTATTAAACTCTTTCATTCAATCATTCATATTAACATTAAAAATCTGTAATTCAATTTTTATAATACAATTACTTGGAAAAATAAAAAATAAAAGATAAAATATGATAATACGTGTATTAATTTTTTAGATTCAGAATATAAGGCTCGTTGATGACCTACTCCCTTATATATCCATAATGTTCCGCATGTATCTCAATTAGCAAGGATCAAATCGTCGATCCTTTGTGACAATGAGAGAGATTTGTTAGATCATTTTTAACGCAAATTAATGAGATGGTGGTTAACAAAGTAGTTTGTTAGGAGGTCTACTAGTGTGTTGAATTTCTCAAAATTTATAAATTTGAAAAGACGGGAAAATGATTACATATATCGTTCATGGTGCATGTGATCCCCTGATATTAGTATATATACATTAATGTATACACATTATGTTTTATGAATATATAAAAATGTACTCGTTGTTTGAAGGTGGCCTATGGCTTAGAATATTCTTCAGTTATGCTCCTTCCAGAGCACCCATAAAATGAAATACGTCTTACTAATTCACAAATCATTAAGGATTCTTGAAAAGAAAGACCATGAGGTTCATTGGTATATATTTTATCAATCAATAAATATTAGCCTTTGTTCTTATGTTCATTTTTTTATTTAATTATTATTATTCTTGACATTGATGGCCATCCAATTGGCATTCTCAACATCTACGCTCCCAATGATGGCTTTAATCACTCCCTACTTTGGCGATCTTTGGCAAATGGGTTCCCTATTACCTCATGGCTAGTGTGTGGTGGTTTCAATATGATTCAACATCCCCAAAACAAGGTTACGACCATCCCCATACGATAGTGTGTTGGTGAATGTGAGGCTTGATATTATTTCAAAAATAAATGGGGTTTGGCCGACCCTCTCCTCCAACGGTAGACATTTAACCCCATGGCTTGGTTTACATGGTCCAATTACCAATTTGGGTATCCCGCATGCTCAAACAGATCGATCGCTTTATGTTGTGAGAGCATTTTTTTTTCCTTTTCTAGCATTGATGGCTAACATGTCAACATCCACTTAGGTATTATTTTGTCAAACCATTCCCCTATTTCTTGCAAGGTGGAATGGACCTCGAGGTAGTACAATGTGCCACATAATCAATTTATCCTTAATACTTATATGTTGAGTAATGTTGGAACATTTTAACTCATCGAGTGGATATGGAACCTCACCTCGAGACCCCCATACGTTGCCTTTTGGATTAAGTGATGGAATGAGGCCATTATGCGCACCACATCCTTCCTCTGCCACCATGGCAAACATGTTACTCAGATCTAAAAGTGATCAAAAGAGGTTGCACTCAATGAGTTCCAATGGGTCTCTAAATCCCTCGAGATTGATCCTTTCAATGTGCAGTTGTAATGACTTGCAACCTCTCTCAAACACCACCTTAAGGTAGCAGACAACCATGTGCTCGAGGTGCCCAGCTCCATGCTTGGCTGTACTGACTAAATATTGGTGATAAAGCCTCAAAGGATTTATTAAAAGTGTTAAAAGCCAAACAAGCTCATGGGTAAATCAAATCCACTCAAGTGGCTCAATCCCAACTTACCTCTTAGTTTGATATCTCCTTAAACATTACAAGATGGTTTTTCAAGCTTAGCCTTTCAGCGTTGAGCGATCCTAGGGGCTTCAAAAATTCCTCGATGTGGTGCCTTAAGCGCTCAAACCAGCTAATCAGTGGCTTTATGATGCCCCACACATCTTGTAGGAGTTCACAGAGGCTCTCATTGCATGATAAATGATAAAGCCCTCAGTGTCGATGGATTTCCATGCAAATTTTATAAAGCCACCTGGGAATTTACCGAACCTGATTTACTAGAAGTCTACAAAGAAGCCTTGCAGAATCAGTCTCTTAGACCCATGATCAATCAAGATAATATCAAATTCATTCCTAAAGCCATAGATCCTGAACTACTTACCAGTTGGAGGTCAATAACCTTGCTCAATGTTTTTTACAAGATTCTTGCCAAAACCCTAGCTAACCGCATTCAACTCATCTTAACTGTCATTGTTATACTAGAGCAAACATGATCCATTAGAGGGTGTTATAATTTGTATAATCTTATTACGGTCTAGGAAGGTATGGCTTGGGCTTGTTCCTCTCTTCAAAGAACTATTTTTCTTAAATTAGACTTTGAAAAAGCCTATGATAAGATTGAGTGGTAATTTATTTTTGCCATGCTCAAGGATCTTGCCTTTGGCCCTTACTTCATTTATGTGGTGCAGACTTTACTTCATGATGCCTCGACTTGCCTCACTATTAATGGACATAAAATTGAGTGGATTAGGCTCTTGTGGTCTATTCTCCAAGGTTGTCCCCTTGCTTTGGTGCTTTGTGTTATTTATTGAAGTCTTGGCTACCTAATGTTATGTTTCACAAACTTGGCCTGTAGTTTCCTAGGCCCTGGTGCAAAGACTGGAAGTGGAACTGTGACACAGTTTAAAAGTTACTCTCCCGAAATTCTTTATCAGTTGATGAATTCATTCTCTTTGGCTTTAGACAAGCATAATAGGTGTTGGGGCCTCCAGTCCTCTCTTAGGACTTGGCTTGCTTCTCTAAATTGTGTGTGGCACCCTATCTTGGAGCCTACATTGGCTCATTTCTTATGGTGTTTAATTTACCAATTACTCTCCCTCAGTTAGAGACTGCTCCACCTTAGCATTCCGGAACCCTTTTATCTAGCTTGCAAGTTTCCAAAATCCTTGAAACATTTATTTTGGTTTTGTCCGAAAGCACAGTTTGCCTAGCATTAAATTTATTTGTTATTTCAACCTTACCACCCTAAGCCTTTCTTTTGGCAACAAACACTCTTTGGGTATTTTTCTAATTGGCCAGCCTCTATTACCTTTCTCTGGCAATTCTTCCATGCTATTACTCTCTTTTAGCTATGGAAAGCTAGGAACAATGCTATTTTTAATCATGAGACTTGTGGAATATCAATTTTTGTTAATGAAAAAGTTGTTATTTCTTCAAATTATTTTAGATTCAAGCCCAAGTGGAAAAGATGGCTCTGAACCTTTGCCACCTATAAGAGCTCCGCAACCACTATGGGAGTGCCCCTTGCACCGTTAGTAGAATTTCGCCTTATGGCTTACCCTACGGTCCACCTCCTCCTCCTCCCAAGAGGTGTTGAAGTAGAAGTCAGTCTAGAAACAAGGGCCACTTTTTTCCTTGCCCTCGCCAAGGGGGTAGCTGAAGTTCTCATGACAAGTCTGATGCTAGCCCTTCACAGTGGTCTCTGACAAACACTGTTGTTCTTACACATATACAATCGACTGATGATTAGCTTATCACTATTCATGAAGACCCATCGATTACTGGAATGTTTTGGAGATTCCTAACGTGGAACCGCCTACTTGATCGATACTTTTCAAGGACGATACTCTACCTCCACCTCTTAAAATGATGACCTATGTGTAAAAATCTATTTTATAATTATTTGTAGTTGCTTCGTTCGTAATTTCATTGACTAATTTTATTATTTCGAAAATAGATTTATCTTCTGATAAAAAATTTAAACTATAATTTATTAGACTATTTTACTTTATAATCTTATATAATTATATTTTTTTAATTAATATAATATGAAGCGGTCCCATAATAAAAAATCACTATCACAATAATTGATAGAAAAGAGTGTCTACAACTCATCATTTGATTTCAATGAGATTAAGCCAAGTTTTCATATTTTGACACTTTACTCGATTTGGGAAGAGCTTGTACTTCTCCCCTCGTATACTTTTATATTATTTCCTTAATTATAGAGCCTCTTTGACATATATCATTTCGGTGATGTTTTTTTTTTTCAAGGTCTCATCACCCGTTGATATCTACTTTTGGATTTTTTTAAAAGAATTCAAAAGTATCAGAGGAAAAGATGGCCTGTACGAACAGCTAAGCATCTTTAATTTAGTCTTACGCGTCAAAGGTTGATATCTACTTCTTAACTTTATTCATGACGCGTCGATTATATCATGTTCTGTCACGGTTAAAGATCTTTGTTACGGATGCATTTCTTTGTTTAGGTTGGATTGTCATGCTGCTCACTCACTGGATTATTCCAAAAAAATTGACATTTATTTATAGGATCCAGTTAGATAGGAGATATAGGTGTCTCTTAATGTGACATTTATTTATTTTTTATTATATATTTTGGAATTTTGTTCAAATAATCTTTTTATAAACATATTTAAAGAATCGGTGATTATGATTCATATATGGTGATTATGAAGTTTTATTGTTTGTGGATGATTTTCAGTTTTTGAGTTTTTAGATTTTATTTGGGTTTGTTTTCTTTTAATTATTTGGGGGATTTTTCTATTTTCTTCTTTGTTGTTGTTTAGTTTTTATATCTTTAGTGTCATGTTATTTATAGTATGATTTCTTTATGTTGGCTTCTCTTGTTCGATTTTCAGTGTTTTGTTTGACTTTGCGCTGTTATATTGTTAGTTTGTTTTTTGGAGACTAGATTTATGATTGTGTTTTGATTCTAATTTGGAGCTTTAAATTACTTAAAAATTTCTTCCATTCTAATTTATAATTCTAATTTAAAAATATTTTTCAATTTATAATTCCAAATTCTATAAAAATATTTATTAATAATAAAATAAAAACCAAATATTTCACTTAATATTTGGCAAAAAAAATTATATTATTTTTAAATTTTAGATAATTACCAATAAATATTCGAAAAGTTATTAGAATATTAATGTAAATTTATATTTAAGACAATGAACACTAAATTTCCCTTCTAATATAGAGAATATGGATTGCTTTTTGACATGGATGCAATTGTATGCACTTTCCCTTGATTTTTGGTAAAAAAGGGTATTTAAAAAAAAGAATTTATTCAATTGGAAGTTATAAATGTATATTAAAAGTCACAAGACATCGCACTATACATGAATACATGTCAGTGTGGATTTGAGTTAGTTCTTCTTAGAAATGTGTTTTTTTTAAATATAAGTTACATATTATGAGAATTTACCGTTCATATATTAGAGATGTCATTGGTATGGTCTTTTTAAAATCTTTTGTCAAAATCAAATGTCATGTACCTAATACTTGATAGTACGTCGATTACACATTTGAAGTTAAAAGTTAATAATTTTCAGTATAATATAAATATAAAAAAGCTGAAGTGGGTAAATCAAATAAGCATATATAAAATTCAAGGAAGATGAAGGGGTATCAATTTTTACAATAAATTCATTTTCTTTTTTTTATTGATGAAGAGCATGATGATATTTTTAAAGAAATGGTCAATTAATAAATTAGGAAAACACAATAATAAAAGAGAGGAAGAAGATTATGTATATATTTCAAATATTAATTTTTTTTATTAGAATATAAATTACTTATATTATTTTTGAGGTGTCTATAATTATGCTGAGAGGCGTTCTATAATAAGAGAGGGGGGAAGGAAGGAACTTAATATCGTACCCGTGTAAGGAAAAATAGCTGACATCCTTTTAAAAAAAATCTATTATTATAAAATAAATAAAAATAAAACCGACACAATATTTAAAAATCTAAATAAAATTTATTTATATGAAAAAAAAAAAAAAAAGATAAATAAATAACGCATGAGCAGACGTGTGAAGAAAATTAAAAGTATTTCTGACTGTCATTAATATTTTTTTCTATTTAATAATTGTATCATATATGTTTTTTCATATATCTAAATAAATTGTACAGGCCCCTCTGTATTTTTGGGACAATACCAACCATACTCAGATAAGCTCTCTGTGTTATTTTAAGTTTTTTTTTTTTTCTTTCTATTTTCTGTTTTTATTACTTTAGATTGAATTTTTTTTGCAGAATGAATTTGCATAGTTCAGAATTCTAGCTATAAGAAATTAATAGCTCCTTTGAGAGCGATGATTTGAACAATGATCATTCTCATAAAAAAACTATGGAAATGGCCATTATTTGACTATTAGAAGGAAAAACTTTGAAGTTAATCTGTCCATCTTAAATTTTTATATAATTTTTTCATAATCAATAATAAAATTTACATCCACCACACTCAAAAATCGTAAACAGTCCGTATTTTCTACTGAATGTACATACTACAGACTATATAAGTATGTACATTAGAAGTTATATTTCCAAATAAAAAAACATCTATACAAACCAAACTTAGAGAAAAACGTTTGATTTAAAATCAAACCTTTGAAACCTGTATAATCTATATACAACTTTTGTGGCATCCATACATTGCAACCAAAAAATACCCATGCAAAATCCCTATGTAAAAAATAAATAATACAATTAAATTTTATTCTCAAGAAATATATCAATCTTTATTGATTTCGTTCTCTCTCAGGGGACTTCTAAAACCCAATTCTAGAAGCGACAATTATGTATACTTTAAACTATATTTAAACTATATCAATCTTTATGTCATTTCAATATATACCTAATTATGAAAAAACTATTGTGAAAATTCGCTATATATGTCATTCCAATAAAAATACCTTAAACTATTTTTTGAATTTAAACTATTCGCAAAACTATTTAACTATATGTCATTCCACTATAAAATTCACAATTATATTCAGTTCTCTCAATAGGTATTTTTATATAATTTGCTATTTCCCCATTAGCGTGAGGTATTTTTATTCACATATATGTAATTTGGTGTGGGTGGTCTAAATAGGTTTTGCTATATAGTTAATTTATTATTATAATTATTGTTAAATAAATTATAAGTATTAATTAGTTAAACTAATTTAAATAATATTTAATATACATAATATATAATTATTAAAATCATATGATAAATCGATAAATATTTATAATCAAGGTTTTAAATATTCATTATAGATTAGAATCTCATTAAAAATAGTTATAATATAATATTTATATATTAGATTATAGCATAACTATCATATTGAATTATATTAAAATTAATTTATTTATGAAATATTTATTTAAATAAAATATTCACACACACATGCATATATAAAATATGTTCACTAATATCATTAAGAATGATATATAATTCTAAATATCATTAATATGTTTATGTTAACTTACTCCTTCATTTATAAGCTAATAATCATATTAGGCTATATTATATAACATTTTTGACACTATACATAATTTTTAGTTTAGGTCATATTTTATTAAAAGTCATCGTTCATATTTTATTTGATATTCTTATATATTTTTGAATTATGTTATTTGAAGTTTCTATATATTTATGAATTATGAATATGATTTACATATTCCACAATGATTAAATATAATATGTTCGTGAATTATGTAATTTGATTTACTTAAAAATTGTATAGATATGGTTCGACCAAAATTGAATTTTACAAATGAAGAAGAACGAAGAGAATATCAAAGAGAACAACAAAGAGAATATCAAAGACAATATTGTAGATGAAGACAATAATCAATGATAGATGTACAAAGAGAGGAAGAAAGAAAAAATCAGCATGACAATGACAGAGAAAGATTTCAAGAACATAGGGGCGAATTGATAACTAAACAATTAGAATCAAAAAAGAAGCAACATGCAGATAAGATGAAAGAAATTCAAGTACAAACATCTCAAGATGAACAATATGTATTAAGAACAAAATTACAAAGATAAATGTGTTTAGATCAATTCATTGAGGCAGAAAGAAAACATAAACAAAAACTTCATCATGACATCAATTCTGAAGAAGTAAGATTGATATCAATAGATCGTGTGCTCCAAACACCAACTAATGCATTTCAAGTTGTAATGGATGTCGATGTTAAAAATACTGTAGAAAATAAATATGTACACAAGCAAACATATCAACCTATAAGAAGAAGATGAATTGAAAATAATAATTTAGAAGAAGAGTCAACTTCACATCCTAAAAGAAGAACAAACATACAAGATACAAAAATTAAAAGAGAGAAAAATATAATTGATCCCAATGGAATGGTTGGGAGAGATTTGAAAACATTTCAAATGATTTTCCGACATGGCTTAGATAACATTGTTTCACTAAGCATGTGCTATATTTGTCAAGAAAGTTATATTAGAATAAATGTTTCTCAAACCCCTAAAGGCCTTGTATGTAATAGATGTCGACAAGAGAAAAGTAATCATCAATTTTCAGCATTGAATAATATGGATCCAGGACAACAACCACCAGAACATGCAAACTTAACACCTAACACTAGAGATAAATTATAACACCAGAGATGAATTATGAAACCTTGGGTGCCAAACCAAAAAAAATACTTGATATGGTAATGAAACATTTTTATGGAGGTCAAAATACTTCACCCTTATGCATGATAGTCCAAGGAACAACAAAAATAAGAAAATAATATTTGATAGGTGCCATTCATCGAGCTCTTCAAGATATAACATTTTTAGAACGATCTCCACAACTACTCCTTATATCAACTGGAGTTGCAACATTCAATATTGGTGCCTCGACTATCCATGCATAACTTTGAATCCCAATTATGGATTTTGTTGAATCAGAAGGAACAAGACTTACAAGTTTCCAAGAGGATATCCACCACATAAAATACATAGGGATTGATGAACTGAGCTTCATTGCACAAAATTTTCTACATAACATAGACTCTAGACTCTGTCAAGCATTCCTTAAAAATGCAAACATGTGTTTTGGTTGTATATATACTATTTTGGTTGGAGATTTGGGTCAGCGTCCTCTTGTTAGTGATAGACAACCATACGATAGAAACAAAGGAGCTAAATTGTTATGGAAAAAATTCAAAATAGTTGATACTTTAAACAAGATATTTAGACAGGAATGAGAAAGTGATGACTAACAATGGTTTCATCATCTACTCACAAATTTGAGAGATGCAAATCCAACAATAGATGACTGGAAGCTATTGATGATTAGAACAAATGTTGGAATAGATAGAGCCACCAATGAAGAGTTTGACAATTGTATTCATTTATTTTTCACAAATGATAATGTGTGTAACCACAATAAAATAAAATTATATTCATTAAAAAAATTAGTTGTATTTAGCATTGTAACTAAAGTAGGAAGTTCCAATGCACCAATGGAAGGTCCAAATGATGAACTTGATGTGAAGTTACTGATTGCTATCAATGCAAGGGTCATGTTAACTTCTAATATTTGGATAAAAGTAGGTCTTGTAAATGGAGCTCTAGGGTATATTAGAAGTATAATCTACAAACATGGGAATGCCCCGCTAGAACCATCTATTTCACTCAAATTTCACTATTATTCTGAAGAAGGTAGTAAAAGTAGAAATATAAGTTGTGGTATAAATACCTAATAAAAGTGTGCTCATTGAATCAAAAGATTATGATGAACTCATCCTTAGCTAGGGAGGAAAACTTGTAGATAAGAAAGCACTAAAGCAAATTTGTTTGTTAGACAGATAATTAGGTGGATTGCTTAACACCGGCTATTTCTTAGAAGTGTGGACTTCTTTAGGGGTTGTCAATCCACCATGTTTAAACAATCAAGTTGATAAACTATAAATGAGGTACTCGCATCAATAATCATAAGGTATTGAAATCGAATACAACAAAACTTGTTATAAAAGTAGACTAGAAATGATCTAATTAGTGATAGACTAATTAATACTAGTGCTAACAAGTCAAGGTATGGCTCAAAAAATTAGAAAGGGGCCTACGAGTGGTCAAAGACATAAAAAAGTAGATTTAGTTAGGTGTAAGAGGGTCAAATTAGCTAACTAGTTTTTTCTGCCATACGTGACTATCGACGGTTAGGGTGACTATTGACGGTTAGTTTTGACCATCGATGGTTGACTATCTAAATTTTGGGCTTGTCAACAACTGATGATGAGACTTAGAAAATGAATTTTGGGAGTTTGGTGTTAGGTCTGATAATTGCAAAAGGGATGAAAATAGATAAATGACAGTAATCAAATACTTGACTCACCATAAATGGGTTGATTGATTGATAGATGCTATCGATTCAAAGGTGGAATCTAGTTTGATTTTGGTAGAATGATGATGTTTGGAAATTTAATCTGAGAGGTAATGGCAAATTGGCTCTCTCAAATAGATTGTTGATGATGTTTGATAATGTTGGATGACCTACAATAAGAAACTCTGAGTACCTAAGCTCTTGATAATAGTTGCAGATGGATTGATCTCTTGCTACTCTCCTCTTGTTATAGGGAAGGGCTAGGGTTGAAGTAGATGTCTAAGAGGTAATTATAATTATAAATTGCTCATGTAAGGTCTTGTGAGAGGTTTTTCATCACTTATATTTAGAAAAGGTAAGCGGGTGTTTGTTGGTGTTTGCATGAAAAAGCCCAGACAGTTGGGATTGACTGTTGATGGTTATCCTGACCGTTGATGGTTATCTTGATCATCAACGGTCGAGGCCATCAATCAAAAGTAGTCAAAAAAGGTGCTTTTAAGGTTCATCAGTTAAATAAAAGTGGGTTTTAGTTTGTTTAGAGGATCCAAGGATTTATTTTGGGGTTTGACAGTCATAATCCAAATGTGCAAGATTCTAGTGTTTACATTTTACCCCTTTTTATTATGTGGCTTGAATTGACAAGTGATAGAAGAAAAATGGAGGCTAGGTGAAGTCAGGCCTACCCTGAGTTTAGGAGGAGGTATTCCTCCTCAAACTAGGAAGTAATGAGGTAAAATGGAATCGGGTCAGGGTTTGATAAATGAGTAGGTGTGGTGATGAGGGTGGTCATTTGTAATGTAGAGTCACTGTGCAAAATACGATGAAGTGCAAATGTCAAAATCATGTATAGGATGAAATTTTCCAATGGTTAAAAATATATTGAAGATAAGTGACCAATGTAACATGTAACTACTATAGGCATGGCAATGGGATACACCTATTAGTCTCCAAAGTAGGTTTAGTGTGTCCATGGGAAAAAAACTAATAGGTTGAGTGTCACGGGTATTCGAGGGAGGAAGTGTTCTTAAGAAGACATAAATGCTCAGTTTAGTGCATTAGGTGGTGCAAAATGTGTATAGGTAACATCAAAAAGTCAATCGATGCATTTAAAAGAACCAAAGCATAGGGATCGCAAATTATTCAAAAAAATCAAGGCAAAAAAATGAGCAATATTGAGGTGGATGTGGGCAAAGGGGTGGTGGTGGGTGGTTATGGCCGAGTTGACTCTATATGCACTAGGCAAGTAGACATTACCTATATAGATGAGGGGATGTAAGACCCCACCTCATCTTTAGGCCAAATGTATTTCTTGTCAGAAAGGTGGTATATTTGCATGGGTAAGGTAGTTGTTGAAAATAGGTAGGTAGGAAATAGGATGTGAATGAATGTCCCATGATAGGGTAGGTGTAAAGTTGGATCTGACCATTGATAGGTAGGGTCGACCATTGATGGTCACTTTGACCATCGATGGTCAGGGTGAAAATGCTAAAAGCCAAAATGGATAAAAAGTGAAAGAAAAAATTCAATGTTTCTTTTTACATATTACCTTTGAAAGTTATGATAGAGCGGTTAACGACTATGTTGTTTTGTACCGAGGGTTGATCGAGTAGATTTTGGGGTGGGGAGTTGTGATTGGTTGAATCGATGCTTTGATGATTGATCGAGATGGATGGTGGATGAGGGCATAACCAAATGGAGGGATACAGGCTCTGTCCATGGCACAAGTCATAGAATGAGGTAGGGAGCTTGCGTCTTTATGATAGTGTGGTAGATTTATGTATTTATGTATTGTGAAATGGTAATTTAATAAGAGGATTTGGTGAAATTTTAGGTTAAACTATTAGGGTTTAGACCTATGAAAGCCCTAGTTTGAAAACTAAGTAAAATGTGGAGAATCTAGGAACTAGGGGATAGAAAAATAGTAGGTAAGATGTAGTTTCATAGTGTAGATCAATGTAGTTGTAAAAATGAGACTGTAGGGATGGATTTGGCTATGGGTAAGGCGTGAAAGGTCATAGCCTGACGGTACATAGGGACCATCAATAGTCACCCTAACCATCGACGATCGAGGGCTCAAGGCAAAAGGTGCCTAGGGGACCATCGACAGTCGGGAGAATCATTGATGGTTGATGCCAAAGAGAAAGGTGTTCTTAGCCTATCCAAAAAGTAGTGACCTATTTTGGTTTCATTTTATTTATAAATGTGTTGAGATGATAAAATCAATAGATATTGTATGTAGGCATATGTTTTTAACATGTTCAATAAAATGCAAGCCTGAGAGTAGATTCACCTGAGGGATCACGTTCTCATACTCTTCATGTAGGTATGAGATGAGATGAGTAATGAGGAGTGGAGACACATGGAGGCCATAGGCTTAGTTTCAATATGGCATTTTCAACATGTGGTCTAAGATTTGGGGATGCTGGTAGCATTGATCAAGAGATGAGACCCACTGACCAGCACATTTTGGTTGTCAATAGGTGAGATTATGATATTGCTAGAGGATGTCATGAGGATCACTTAGTTACCCATCCATAGGGATTCGATATACCTTATAAAGAGTGAGGAGCAGGACTATTATATGGATTAGATTTATGGTGATGATTGATGATAGCCAAAGTTCCATATAGGTGGCTTCATGTATGGCCCTATGTATCAGCTTGCTCTTGATGATAAGTACCTGGTGATGATGATGATTATGGATCTGATGAGCTTTATGCTACCAAATTTAGTTGGTGGGTGATGTTGCTTAGTGTGCTAGTCGAGATGCTCCTTGGGAGGACTTTGTTCAGCTAGGCATAGGTGTTATTGGTGCAGGTATACAAAGAGTTGTGGGATTTTACGGTATACCAATGCTACAGGATCAACGTCAACTTAGTGTTACATTGCTAGGTGTATGAGCATATCAGGGTATTGAGACCCTTGGGTGTACTTGATGATAGTTACACATTGACAGATTATGTTGTTAAATTTATGTGATGGAGGAGTTCATCTACCTATACAAGGGAAGAAGGTAGGATGAGGGCTATTGATTAGTTTTGAGATGTGATATGGTAGTGATCCAAAACTTAGAAGTTCTGGTTGACAAAGATTACAATAGCATAGAAACAACACAATAACAATGAATTCTCTGAGAAGAGACGTTGTATTACTTACAAATTGCAATACAAATATAGGCTTATCTATGGGAAGAGATGTCTTGCCAAAACATATGATTATCTCTGAGAAGAGATGTCCACCTTCCCCTTTTGGGTTACAATGCATTTATACATATTTTAGAAAATAACCTCAAGAGATTGCGTGGCTCGAGGAATTAACAAGCGATGATTTAATGTCCCAGCATTAAAACCATACAACGCTTGAGGACATAATCGCTCAAGGACAAAACTGTCACTGACAATACAAAATGAAAACAATACAAAATTCAAGGAATTATTGTCACCGAAGGGTCCTCGAATTGTTGCCAAGATCATTCCTCCTTCCTTGAAAAGCAATGGTCCCCATTGCGTCATTCCCCATCAGGTGTGGTAGTTGTGTCTTGATTTGATTCTCAATGCACTCTTGGAAGGGACTGTGGTTTATGGAACTGTGTGGGACCCAATTGTTCACCATCTCTGTCTGACCATCAATTTATGGATGGAAGGCTGTTAACTTCTTTAGGGCAGTATCTATTTGCTTATGTTGTTGTGTTGTCAAGGCTGTAACATCAGCCCTTTTTGATTCCTGTGGCTTGATCACCATGAAAACAAATTTCTTGGTGCTAAGCAGAGAGATAGATGTGGAAGGTGGTACTTCTGGTACCCTGTAGCACCGTGTTCCAAGAGTGAGAGTGATCCAACTAGTTCTTGATTCGTATATACCATGTCGATCATACATGAATGGCTAACCAAAGAGTATATCACAAACATCTAGATTGACCACATCACATAAGACCTCATTTTGGAAAGGTTGTATTGCATATGAGAGAAGACATTGGTGGGTGACACGAAGGTCTCTCCCTAAGCTCAACCATCCAATACTGTATGGTTTTAGGTGAGGCTTCATGGATAGATGTAGGCTTTTCACAACATTAGTAGAGATTAAATTCTTTTGACTTTCGCTATCAATAATGAAATGCAGAGGCTTACCTTTCACCCATAACTTAGAGTGAAACAACCTTTCCTTGTCATCTAACATCTCGTTGTGTGTCTGTGATGAAGCTACAATGGCTTCAGGATCAACATCTATAATTTCTTCTTCAACCTATAAAATTGTAGGGTCTGTATGAGGTAGGGTAGTAGATGTTGTGGATGGTGACTCAGAAAGCAGTGATTTGATAGCTCGACATTCTTCTTTGGACTGAGTTCCAGATTTGTGATAACCACACCACTTCCCAGTCTTTCCTTCCTTTTGCTTCCAATTTTGGCCTCATGTTTGACCTTCGTTATCACTTTTCCATTGTGAAGACTGATTCTTTATATCCATTCTTCCATGCTTCTACTTAATCTTTACTGCGAACTTGTATGCCTCACCGATGGTTTCCAAATTGAAGAGATCCATTTCCCCCCAGATGTAACATTGTAGTCCACCACAATATTTGAGAGTTTTATGTTTCTCACTTTCTTTAATGCCCAGTCTTGTAGACAAAGAATGAAAAGTGTCTATGTAATCTTGCACAGATTGGTCCTTGCCTTGGCGAAGTTGTTGCCACTGTATGTACAGATCATCATATGCGCCAATGGGATAGTATTCTTCTTTTACTGCTTCTGTAAAATCATCCCAGGTGGGTTCCACCCCAAGGCCAATGATATCTATTCTGAACCTCTTTTTGTACACTTCCCACCAGTTTTTCATGGGCAATGATGATTTCAAAAGAGCAAAAGTGATCTTTTCTCCATCGGTGAACTTATTTATAGAGATGTAGGACGACAATTGATCCAACCAAGTTTCCACTACATCAGCATTGATTTTGCCTTCAAATGTGGGAATATCAAAATTTACCTGAACCTTGAAGGGTGTTGGGACACTGAAAGGAAGCTCCCTCGATGAGGAGCCTGGATGTGTAGTCGTGGAGCCAGAATTTCCCATTGGAAGTGTTTGAAGAATTTGAGCAAATTGTTGGATCATCTGCGCTTGTTGCCGCTGGAGGGCTTCATTCATCATTTCCTTGAAAGGATCAGATGTCTCAGTGTTGTCCACCATTTGAGGTCATTTGGGGTGCACAGGTGGAGTGTTTGGAAGCTCTGTCACTTCCCACCCAAGTTTCCTATATCCTGACCTCGTCCTTAGGAACATACACTCTCAAGACAAACTGCTTTGATACCACTGATCCAAAACTCATAAGTTTTGGTTGATGAAGATTGATAGCATAAAACAACACAATAACAATGAATTCTCTGAGAAGAGACGACGTATTACTTACAGATTGCAATACAAATATAGGCTTATCTATGGGAAGAGATGTCTTGCCAAAACATATGATTATCTCTGAGAAGAGATGTTTGCCTTCCCCTTTTGGGTTGCAATGCATTTATACATATTTTAGAAAACAACCTCAGGAGATTGTGTGGCTCGAGGAATTAACAGGTGATGATTTAACGTCCCAGCATTAAAACCATACAACGCTTGAGGACATAATTGCTCGAGGACAAAACTGTCACTGATAATACAAAATGAAAACAATACAAAATTCAAGGAATTACTGTCACCGAAGGGTCCTCGAATTGTTGCCCGAATCAGGCAGCCATATGTTGGATGGCTATAGTGGACAGGGCTGAGGTATCAAATGGTATGGCTATAATGTTGGCACTATAAATACGATTGATAGGAGATGGAGATAGAGAGGATCCCTTCTAATCACATATGAAAAGAGTTTGGACTTGTATAGGGGATTCTTACTGATGTGGCACAATATTGGTGGGAGGAGGGAAAGTTCTTATTACCAGAGCTATAGCCTGTAGAGATAGTTCAGGACTTTGAGGAGTTACCAGTGCAGACCCATATTAATGATGTGGGGATTGCTAATGGGTATACTACTTGGTATCAAGATCAGTATGCTATAATAGATTTTGGTTGGGGAGATGGGGGGCATTGGTCCATGGATGTGGATCCAACATAGGTATAGGCACAAACACAGGGTGGCCCTCAGGTGGTGGTTGGTTTAGCAGTGACCCAGGCATAGGGTGACCCTCAGGTGGTAGATGGTTTAGCAGTGGCCTATGCACAAGTTGTTTTACTATAAGGATAGGTGGTGACATTACAGGGCCAAGTGGCCACCTTGTAGGGACATATTACTGCTTTGTAGGGGTAGGTGATCATTGTGATAAGAGAGAGGGATCAGGTGCGGGTGTAGGTGGCTACTTTATAAGAACATGTAGTGACATTATAAGGTCAAATTGGTGCTCTTTAGGGGTAGATTAGCACAATAAAAGTAGGTGTTTTTGTAAGAGGTCTGATATATATATATATATATATATATATATATATATATATATATATATATATATATATATATATATATATATATAGTACCATAGGTACGATACTTGGCCATGATCTAGGAGTTATGTTATTATGAAGAGATGGTACTGGAGTAGGTACCCCATGCCATGAGATATGTTGAGTATAGGGCTGGCTTGGATAGTGGAGTAGAAACAACTACTCCTAGTCAGTGGGCATACATAGTTAGTCATACAAGGGTCCTAGGGGGGCCACCAGTAGGTATAGGTCCTAATGGTGGTAGTGTTAGTGGTGTGAGTGTGCCAAGGATATAATATTTATATATGATTTTGATTCTGACCTACATGGTAATGTAGTGAGATGTATATCTTTTTGAGAGAGAGCTGACATATTGTGACATGCATTAATTTTTTTTGATGATTAGATGTATATGATGGATGCTTAATATATATGACAGTTGCTTATGGTTTGTGATTATGACTTATGACTTTGGTTCATGATTATGATTTCATTCTTAGTAGGTTAGGCATGGGATGTTCTGATTATGCTTATAGTTATGATAGGATACATGTGATGGATTTATCTATGGTTATATGGGTAAAATGGGAAATGGTATATGCCCTGATGTTTGGTTCAGCTATTTGGTTTATGCTTATGTTTATGTAATGACATGCTTATGGTTTATGATGTGATGGATGCTCCTGGAATGCTATGACATGTTGACATTGTGTTTGACTCATCAATATATAGATGTCATTGCTTGTTGGCAGAATGTATGATGTTCTTGATTTTGATGTGATATTTATTGTTTATGTTCATAGTGATAGGCTTTCATAAACTAATAAAAGATAAGGAAAGGAACATGATGCCTATTTATTGGTAAAGACCCACATAAAACCCAAAATTGGATTGGCTTCGTGAAAATAAGTCTTTCAGATGCTTTGCATTAGTGTGTGTAAGTTGATAGATAGGGATCCTGATATCATTATTTCAATTAAGCTCATAGTCCCATGCATATGATATGTGGAGGGAGAATGGGTGAAATTGGAGCCGTTAGCGAGACTAGTATGCCTTTTTTTTAGGTGTCTAAAGAGGTAGTATAAACAAGTCTATGTCTATATATAAAGCGTAGACTAATTGATACAGGAAGTCTACTAAAGAGAGCTAGTTGCAGCTTTTCCAAGATTACTGTGGTTATGAAATCTAATTACAGCTTTCAAAATTCTTTTGCTCTTACTTTTACTTTTATATTTTCTATTTGCTTGAAGGTCGAGGAAGTTGATCGATGCAGGAAGCTTCTAAGAAATAACTAATTTTGCCAAATGGGCTACTCAACCATCCTTCAAGGGAGTGGTCTAAGTTTATGTGCCTTGTATAAATGTTTTTGATAGTTGTCCTTCAAGGGAGCAATGCACTTTATGTTTGGTAATTTCAGTTGGCTTTTGACCACTGTCCTTCAAGGGAACAATATGTGAATGCTAAGAATGACCCATGATTTGTTTTGCTATTTGATAGTGCTTTTGTCTTGATTTGATTTTGCTTGACATAGACTTGTTCATGCATGCTCAATGGATTGCCATTGTGAAGGAAAAACTTAGGCTGACATGAAGATTCAATAGGTGAAAGAGAGGTATAGGTGACAACAACCATAGGGACCAATCTCAAAGAGATGGGAAATAATATGAGAATCATGCCATGGATAAATATATGATATCCATAGTTCAATATTAGGCTATAATTGTGATGGATAATCACATGATTCAGGATTAGTTGGTTACCCTTAAAAAGAGGGAAATGAATACAGTTTGCAAGGGATGATCTTAAGTTAGACAAATGATGATTGTGATCTCTACCTAAAAATAGAAGGGATGCAAATGCAAAACATTGAGAGGCTCAGGTTCTGGTTTGCCTTTGAGAGAGGACAAATGATAAACTCCTAATCCATACTTATGGTTTATGATGTAGGGTTTGAGCCAATTGAAAGCAAATTTATCTCGTTTACTCTTTTCTATATTTGTGACATGTTGATTTTCTTTTAGGACAAGATCACCAACATTAAATTCTCATGCTTTGAGGTGCTTGTTATAGGCACATTTAACATGCTCTTGGTAGACATGAAGATGGGTGAGAGTGGCTAAATGACATTTGTCTAATAATTCAAGTTGAGCTAACCGTTCTTGATGATAGTTGCCTTCAAAGATGAGGTTTTGCAGAGATATGCAGAGAGATGGGATTTGGACCTCAAGAGGGAGTACAACCTCTACTCCAAATACTAGAGAAAAATGCATAGCACATGTAGGAGTGCAAATGCTAGTACGGTAATTCCATAAAGTAAATGGAATATGCAAGTGCCAATCCCATCCAGAGGCATTAACCATTTTGGTGAGCATATTATTAAGGTTTTTATTGGAGGCCTCAGCTTTTCCATTTTCTTGTGGATGATAAGGTGATGAGAAACTAAGTTTGATGCCAAAAGAGTCATAAAGAGCTTGAAACAACTTATTTTTGAAAGATTTTCCATTATCAGTGATAATTTTATGGGGAACACCAAAGTGACAAATAATATGGTGATTGATGTAATCAAAGATTTTATTAGGGTTAGTTGAGATGAGATGGGCTGCTTCTACCCATTTAGTAAAGTATTCAGTGGTGGTGATGATGGATTGATGTCTCTATAAAGAATGGGGATGAATTTACCCAATGAGGTCCAAGCGCCATTGTGAGAAAGGCCAAAAGTCCCTAGATACTTGAAGACTATTGCTTAGTGCATGATGAAGGTTGGTGTGCTGCTGATATTTGACATAATTTTTTACGTAATCACAATAGTTTTGGTTGAAATAAGGCCAATAATAACTAAGGTGAAGGATACGCTTAATGATGACAAGACCACTAATGTACCCTCCACAAACTCTCTCATGAATTTCTTTGATAGCATGAGAGGCTTCATGACTTTGTAGGCAATGAAAGAGAAGGCCATCAAAGCCATGCTTGTAAAGGATGCCCCTGAGTATGGTGTAACATGAAGTGCCTTGAATAAATGCTCTACAAGCATTTATAGAAAGATTAGGGATAATGGTGGCACTGTTAAGATAGTCAAAAGTTTGCTAGTACTAATGGTTAGCTGGGATATCCATCACGTTAAAGATGGTAGGAGAACTAGATTTGACGAAGGATAGCTCAGTGAGGCGGTGGATAATAATGGACAATTTAGAATCTGAAGGTGCAAATGGGATTTGAGAAGCAAGGGAAGCCATTATATCAACATATTTGTTCATAAATTGAGGGGAAGTTTTAATTATGTAGTGTTCAAATGACATCAGTAATACATCAGCTAGGTGTTTGTATTATTGTAAAACATCATTTTTGCATAGGTATCATTTATTTGGTTAACCACAACTTGGGAATCACCAAAGATACTGATTGTTTTGGCTCCCAAGGCCAAGGTAGTTTGGAGACCTATCACTAGGGCTTCATATTCAACCATGTTATTGGTACATTCAAAGTCAAGATTGAAAGATAGAGGTAAGGGCTCACCGTCAAAGGGAATTAGGATTATTCCTTCACCTCCACTGCATTGGCATTTGGATCCATCAAAGAACATGGTAACTTGGTAGGTAAAATCTACCTAAGAGAGGGTGGTGATATTCTCATTAGGGAATTCTGAAGGAAGAGGCTAGGTATCAGATAGAGGGGCATTGACTATTTGATCAACTATCACCTATCCCTTTATTAATTTTTGTTAAAGAAAGTTAAGATCAAATTTGGAAAAGAACATAAGCCACTTAGCCATTCATTGGTTTTGATAAGGCTGAGAGTGCATATACTTGAGTGGATTAGTATTGGTAATGATGAAATTTTTATGGTTAAGGAGGTAATGATGAAGCTTGGTTGCCATAAATACTAGTAGTAGACAAAGTTTCTCGGTATGGGTATACTGAGTTTCATAGTCAATAAGTGTTTGGTTGATGTAATATACAACTTATTCTTTAGGTTGGCTATCTCAATGTGCAAGCATTGCACTTAAGGAGTGGTCAGTGGCTAAAATATACATGTAGAAAGGGTTGTCCTCTCATGGAAGAATAAGAACTGGTGGGGAAAGGAGATAGTCTTTAAGTGAATCAAAAGCCTTTTGACAATCCTACCTCTACCTAAAAGAGGTGTCCTTTTTAAGGAGGTGATGAAAAGGTTGGCAACAGTCAGATAGTTGAGAAATGAAATGCCAAATAGATTGGAGTTTTCCTTGAAGGTTACATAGTTGTTTAAGGTTAACAGGGGGAGGCATTTCTAAGATTGCTTTAACTTTGGTTGGGTCAACTTCAATTCCATGAAGAGAGATGATAAAACCTAGGAGTTTACTTGATAAGACCCCAAAGATACACTTCTTGGGGTTTAGGCAAACACAGTAGTGGATAAGGGACTCAGAGATGATTTTAAGAACCACCAAGTGATCCTTTCGAAGCTTTGATTTACTGAGAAGGTTATCCACATAGTGTTTCATAATTCTAAGGATAAGGTCATCAAAAATGCAAGTCATTGCTCATTGGTAGGTTGCACTAGTGTTCTTCAGACCAAAGGGCATAAAGTTATAGCAAAAATTCCCTCAAAGGGTGATAAAAACTATTTTGTGTTGATCTTCATGGGCAATCAAGATTTGGTTATAGCCTGAGATGATATTAATACTGGCCCCACCATCGATCATTACTCACTTGATATAGGTTTGGTCAATGTAGGTAGTAATAAAGAGAGGATGATTAGTGTCCTTAGGATGGGTAGAAGGTATCTCTGATTATTTAAAGGTAACAAGAGTGGAGAGCTGTAGAGTGCCAACAAAGGCCTTAATAGGTTGGGTATCACAAGGCCAAACCTCAATGGCTTGTAAGGCTTCAATTAGTGCTTGGTAATGATGAGGTGAGGTGGAAATGAGTTTGTATAAACTCATCTTGGGAAGGGTTTGTTGTATCTACTTAAGGACCACTCAATTAATTCAAAAGGGTTTGATTCAGTGGTACCCAAAATAATAATTTTAGGTTAGGGTGGTGGTAAAAAGGTATGGGTCTGGCCAGGTTGAGAGGTGAAAGATGGGTATGTCCAAGGAATGGATGATTTAGCTTTAACCTTATCCTTATGTTGTGCTCGTGTAATAACATTAATAGTGTGGGAAGGGGGGATGGTAGATGATTGGTTCAATTGCTCATCACTTTTAGGTGAGAGTGTGGAGGTGGGTGAGAGTTGGGCTATGGTTGGTTACTGAAGTGACAAAAGGGTATCCAAAAGTTCATCTAACAATAGATCATCTTTTTAAAAAAGTTGATAGACAATCCTTTGGAGAGCCCTAAAATTCTCCATGTCATGTCTTTGGGTTTGATGATAGGAGCAGATTCAACTGTCATCAAACCATGCTAGTTTGGGGTGAGAGGGGTCAAAAGGTCTAATGGGTAGAAGGCTTAAGGTAGAGTTTTGAAATGACTTGTGCAAAATGGTTGAATAATATTCAACATAAGGTGATGACATAATTAAAGAGGGAGGGTTTACAAAAGTAGGCCTCCTTGTGGAGGGAGTAGGTTTTGGGTTAGTTTTGGTAGTTGGTCTCAGGCAAGGTTGGTGGGTAGATGCTCTGCTGGAGATAGATGGTCGAGAGGTAGAAGGTATATAAGATGAAGTTTTTTGTCATAGATGGGAGGGTAGAAGCAATCAAATTATCTAGGAAAGGGGGTTTTGTAGAGGTATTGGTGGATGCTATTATAGGAAAGGGGGTAGGTTTTCTAGATGAAGAATAGGTAACTAGGAGAGTGGAGGGATGGGGTCCCAAAATAGAAGGTAACTATGAAGGGAGTTGTCTAAAACCTAGTGTGTGGTTTGTTCTTGGGTTATTTTGTACTCATGACTACTTTATTTAGTAATTTCTTGGTCAAGATAGATAGAAAAAAAATCCAATTTTAAAGGTGGGTGGCTAATACTAGGTGTAGGAAGGTTTCCTAAGGTCTGGTTAGATTTGATGAGGAGGGCATGGGATGAATTGGGTGGAGTTGGGTGAAATGGCCCTATCATGGCTTCTTTTAAAGAAGAAGGTGATGGATCTGTAATGGGTATAGATGTGCTTGGAGATTTGCTTTGGTGGGGGAGACCTAGATGATGTAAAGAGGTGGCTCTATCCATGTTAGGCTGAGAGAGAAAGTCCAAATTTTGAACTAATTGAGAAAAAGGTTTAGATACTGGATTCATACCTTGGGCAGTTGGTTTAAAATAAAGTCTAATAGGAGGGGGAGAAGAAAGAGGATTAACTTCATCTTTCTCTTTAGCTAAAGGGGAGATAGTTGGTGGAGGAAAGTCATGGGTTGATGCTTCTTCTATAGACACAACATTCATAGGAAGGACAATTGGTTGACTGGTTGGAGGTTGTGTAGTTATGATTGGTCTATCAAGTAAATCAGTTGATGGAGGTTTTGAATATGTCATGATCTTCATGAATGAAGCCATGGTAAATGGTGGCTCCTCAATGTTGATTTTTGACTCTAGGGAAGGTGGCTATTTTTCCTTACTCAAAGGAGTAGGTGGAGTTTGTGGGGAGGTAATTGGTTCATTCATAATTGGAATATCAAGAACCATATTAACCATATGGGTGTCTTGGAAGTGATCTAATTAGTTTCTTTCTTCTTTTGATGGAGGGTGATTGGGAAAAGGTTTCCTAAAGATATCAAGAGCCTCGTTCTAAGGGTGCATTGGGATTGTCAAAGATAAGTTACCCCTTATCAATAAGGGATTGGACAATGTTTTTAAAGGTATTACACCTTTTAACATCATGCCCAACTACACGGTGGAAGGAACAAAGATCATTCTCATTGTACCAATTTGGAGGAGGATGAGAATAATCAAATTGCTATGGGGGTTTAATTGGTGGAAGTTGTATGAGATTGGATTTCAATAGTTTGTCTAAAATCAAGGCATAATATTCTCCTAGTGGGGTAAATTGCTTTGGGTTTCGCATGTTTTGATTTGGAAGACTAGAAGATTTTTGTTGACTAATATTTGGTGGAGGAGCGGTTTTAAGGACAACCATATTTGTGGTTGCCTTTCCCTTGGTTATCATATTGGTTTGGTTACCAAGTTTATAAGAATAAGTCTCATTGGTCTTGAAGGTGGAATTTTTATTACGTAACTTCAATTTAACTTCATCTATGGCTCTATTTTCTAGTTTGTGTGCCATGTTAAAGGCTTCATCAAAAGTTCTAAAACTCTAGACACACAAGGTGGAGGAGATGTGATTTGCACAAACACGAGCAAAGAGTTTGATCAGTTCTAGTTGAATTAAAGAGAATGATAGTTGGTTGATAAGACTTCTCCAATGAGCTATGAAATCAGCTATAGACTCATCTTTGAGTTGGTAGATGGCATAAAGATCAGTAATTGAGACCTTCTTGGATATGTTCATGGAGAAATGGTCTAAAAACATCTGAGCCAATTGGTTGAAAGAAAAGATGGAATGTTTGGTAATAGAACTATAACAGTCCAATGCTGGGCCCGAAAGTGAAATAGGAAATGTGCGTAAAAGAAGAGCATTTTCATAAGTAATTATGTAATAGGAATGCCTAAATGCTCTCAAATGTTGTTGGGGATCTTCTTTACTATTGAATTTAGTAAATTTGGGAATTTCCCATTGGGTCAGATTGGGATCAAAGGATGAATTGGTTCATTACAGATTTGATCATAGGACAAGAGATTACGAGGTTTAGAAATGGATGACTCTAGGTTTGTCATCTTGTCCATGATCATTTTTATTAGATCTATTTGTGGTGGTAGACCTGGAGGATTGTAGGTCACAAATTGTGGCTGAGAGGGGATAATATATTGATAATTCATTAGTGGTTGGGAGATTGCCCCATATTGATAAGTAGGTATAGATGGTTGGGTTGAAGGTATATAAAGATAGGTAACTGTTGGTGGTTAACTGATGTGGGAATGTCCTTGTGGGTTAGAGACATATCTAGGATTAGGTATGGTTGGAAATTTCTAAGAGGTGATCATAGGTTGGGTGGAAGATACATAAGGGTAAGTGATAGTTTGCGGTTGGGTAACATGGAGATGCCCTTGTATTTTGGAGACATAACTTAGGTTGGATATCGCTGGTAATCACTGAGACATTACAATAGGTTGGGTAGAAGTCATGGTTGTGTTAGTAATCAAGGGTGAGGTAGTGACTTTGGTACTAGTAGGAGGTGTAGAGTAGGCATGGTCATTGCTAGATTCTGAAGAGGGGTAGTCATTAACAAATTGGGGTTGATAAAAAGAGGGTTTGACCTACCAATGGTAGGCACTCCCAAGGTAGAGGAGTCAATGGTAGGGGTAGAAGGTGTAAGGGCAATAATTGGTTGGATGGGTTGATTTTCCCCCATGGTGTCAAAGGGGTTGGTGGACATAGACATTTGGGTAGCTAAAGGTTGGGTAGTAATAGTGGCTACCAAAGGATTCAACATCAAGTAGGATGGCATGCCATAAAGAGGCTCTGTAGGTGGGGTTGAGATAGGGGTTATGTGATGCAAAGTATTAAGATAAGGTTATAAGGTGATTGGGTTGTTATCCAAAAGGGAATCCAAGTTGAAATCCCCCTGAGGAACAATCTCAGGGATATAGGAAGGTTTAAAATGGTGAGATGAACTCTCTATGTCTGATTGATAGTCATCCATGGAAGAGGAGGTAGAATAAACTAGGTAGTCTATAGATGAGTCTTGACTTGCTAATTCTCTTCGTTGTTGCCGAGTAAGTACCATATAAGACTATAAGAGAAGTACAAATAGATGATTTCAAAATTCAACACAGAGAAAGCAAAAGGAAAAAACCCAATGAAAATTTAACACAAACTAAGGTAATTAAAACCTTGTGATTGATTAATTATCTCATCATTGGGTTTATGCCTTAATGTGAAGAATGTGTAGTAGATTGGTTTGTAGATCAGATACTAGAGAAGCAGTCTAAAGATGGTTTTGAGTTAGTTTTGGTACTCAAACATAAATATGTATTGGAATCAATATGTGGCTTAATATTGAGGCCTATCCCCTCACTTCATAGTCCTGCAATGATAAGGGTGTTGAGTGCTTAGCCAATATATATTGATATCTAGAGGTTATACTTAACTAGAGAGCTGAGTTGGTCCTCCCCTTGGTGATGAAATCCAAGTAGGATCATTGGGTAGGGTAAGGTGATCCACTAAGTGGTGAAATCCCAGTCGGGCCTTGTCTCAAGTATGTTATGATATTTTCTTGATTTTATGATTTGGTTGTGTAACATAAGTGGACTACGCTTAATCTTGATGCCATTTAATTAAACTAGGTGACCTTATAAGAGACAATCAATCAATGTATGCAGTAAGTTTTAAACCTAAATGAAATTTTTAGATTTCAATTATGAGCACATAGATAGAGATAGATGGATATAGATACAGATAAAGAGAGAACCCAATTAAAGACTAGGATCCCACTGGGCATGCCAGAATGTTTCACTCAAATTTTGTTATTATTCTGAAGAAGGTAGTAAAACTAGAAATACACGTTATGGTATAAATACCTAATAAAAGTGCATGTGTTGAATCAAAATATTGTGATGAACTCCTCTTTGGCTAGGAAAGAAAACCTGTAGATAAGAAAGCACTAAAGTAAATTTGTTTGTTAGAGAAATAATTAGGTGGATTGCCTTACACTGATTAAATCTCAGATGTGTGGGCTTCCTTAAAGGTTTTCAATCCATCATGTTTAAATAATCAAGTTGATAAACTAGAAATGAGGTACTTGCATCAATAATCATAAGGTATTGAAATCAAATACAGGAAAACTTGTTAAAAAAATAGACTAGAAATGATCTAATTAGTGATAGACTAATTAATACTAGTTTTAATGGGTCAGGGTATGGCTCAAAAAATTAGAAAGGGTCCTGTGAGTGGTTAAAGACACAAAAAAATAGATTTAGTTAGGTTTAAAAGGGTCAAATTAGCTAGCTATTTTTTTTTGTCACAAGTGACCATCGACAGTTAGGGTGATCGTCGATAGTTAGGTCTGATCATCGATGGTTAGGTCTGATCATCGATGGTTAGATCTGATCATCGATGGTTGATTGTCAACAACTGATGATGGGACTTAGAAAATGAATTTTGGGAGTTTGGTGCTAGGTCTGCTAATTGCAAAAGGGATGAAAATAGATAAATGACATTAATCAAATACTTGACTCACCAGAAATGGGTTGATTGATTGATAGATATTGTTGATTCATAGGTGGAATTTGGTTTGATTTTGATAAAATGATGGTGCTTGGAAACTTAATTTGAGAGGCAATGGCATATTGGCTCTCCCAAATAGATTTTTGATGACGTTTGATAATGCTAGATGACCTGCAATAAGAAACTCTGAGTACCTGAGCTCTTGATAATAATTCCAGATGGATTGATCTCTTGCTACTCTCCTCTTCTTATAGGGAAGGGCCAAGGCTAAAGTAGAAGTCTAAGAGGTGATTCTAATTATAAATTGCTCTTGCAAGGTTTTGCGATAGGATTTGTACAACTTATATTCAGAAAAGGTTAGTGGGTGTTTGCTAGTGTTGCATGCTTATTTGCATGAAAAAGCCTAGACAGTTGGGGTCAACCGTTGATGGTTATACCGACTGTCGATGGTTAGGTGATCGTCGATGGTTATCCTGATTGTTGATGATCGAGGCCATCAGTCAGAAGTAGCCAAAAAGTGTGGTTTTAAGGTTTATCAGTTAAACAAAAGTGCGTTTTAGTTTTTTTAGAGGATCCAAAGATTTGTTTTAGGGTTTGATAGTCAGAATCCAAATGTTTGGGATTCTGGTGTCTACACCACCAACATATGTTATGGTCAAGTTTGACAATTAATCAAGAATATCATTTGAAGATACAACTCTATATCTAGTACTGATTGCACCAATACAAAGAGGACGCATAACCCAACTACCCTTACAATTGGTTTGTGCATTAACAATACACAAATCACAAGGTTTGACCCTTTCAAAAGTCACAATTGATATAGGTCAAAGAGAAAGAACAAGATTAGCATTTGTGGCTATATCCTATGTAAAGTCCTTGTAAGGACTAATAATATTACCTCAATTTACATATGATTGCTATGAAAAGTTAACATATAGAAAACAACTATCTAAATGGAAAACTAAGGAAGAGAGATTGAAACTCTTAGAGGAAAAATAATTTCATGTAATTATAAAAAAATTCATGTACTTATTCAATATTTGACATTTTATGTGATGTGTACTTATTTATTATTTGATATATTATATAATGTGTATGGTAAATTTTGATGAGTATTAAATAACTATTTAGATTGAAAATTTAAAATTATGTAAATTAACATTTTGAGTGATTTAATATAATGTGTATTACAATTCTATATGATTTAGTGTAATGTATAATATACATTTTAATATTGATGAAAAACCTCAAATTATATATCAAATAAATATGCAAAATGCATAGTTGCTACTAACATACCTATCTTAGATAAATCTATGTAAAAGATGCTGAGAGATATAATTCTCGAGGCGCCTATTCCACTTATGTCACAAATACAATATAAGATAGGTGCCTCGAGAATGATATCTCTCGGTTTCTTTTACATATATATATTTAAGATAGGTAAGTTAGTATTACATTTGTGACATAAATAGGATAGACACCTTTAAAATGATAGTTTTCAACATTTTTTATATAAATTTATCAAACATATTTATATTAGTCATTTTATCTTATCTTATTAAATTTTATAATTTATTTCTTCTAACTAATTAAATATTAATAATTTCATAAAAATTTAATATTAATGTACAAAAATATTATATATAAATTTTAATATCTCAAATCCATTATTTTATTATTATTTTAATGAATAATGTTATATAATTTTACTGAAAATAATGATTATTAATAATATTGTTTCAATAGATATCCAATCATAAAATGTTCAATTAACCTTTCAAATCTTTTATAAATTTGATTTTCATTTTTATAATTTAAATAAAAATAAACTCATCCTTAGATGAAAGTTTTACTCTATATGTAGGTTTTTAATCACATGCAAATCCATTAAATGAGAAGTCATAGTTTTGGGTGTTTCCTTGGTTCTTCTCTAATTGAGGGTTTATTGGATTTTCTTTGCACTAGGTAAACTTTATGCTGGAGCTCAAATTCAAATAAAAAAATGAAGAATAAAAAACTCATTGCATATAAAGTTGTGCATGGGTAAAGAGAGAGTTTTTTCTATTGCATTTTTAAATTTTGGATGAAATGTTTAAGTGCTACATGTTGTAGCATGCAAAATGACATTGATCATTTATATTTAGGGGCATAATACTTCTTTTACAATATTTAGGGGCATAATACTTCTTTTACAATATTTAGGGGCATAATACTTCTTTATCATTGTAAAAGATTGGTTTTTTATTTGGAATGAGATTATTTTCGATTTATATATTTGAAATAAGTGTGTAATGTTTTATGTTATGTTACATTATATAGATTTATTTAAATTGTTTATGATTTATTAGAATGTTGAAATATTAAATATATTTTAATGTTTGTTTGTTTTTCTAATATTTATTTATGAATAATATAAGAATTAGTATAATTTAATATTTTGTGGTGGGTAATGTTTTTTAATTACAAATGAAGTTCTTTGTTTAGGTTGGTTTTCTATAATTAAATTTAGATTTTTCAAAAAATTAAGTAGTGATTAGTTATAAAATAATATTTCCAAAGGTGAATCCAATAATCTTTCCATGACATGGATAAAATAGTAATTTTTAATTGATCCTAAAAAATATTTATTTAACTCAAGTGAATCCAATCAATTTAATATGGTCAAAAAAATTATTATATCTAAATGTCTTTACTTGCTTATGATAATAAAAAACAATAAATTTTGACTTACAATTGTTAATTTATGCACACCATCAGTAGTTTTGATTACAATTGTTCATATATGCACAATTTACAACAAGATTTAAAATTGATTGACTATCAACATAACAAACCTTTGAATGAAGACATATAACAATACAAGTGTTAGAAGAATAAGAAAATATTTTCAAAACTACAATTTTAAATGATAGTATATCATGTAAAAGTATAAAAAATAAGGGTGCAGAGTGCTAAGTCCTTGTGGGAAGTAGAAGCTAGAATCCAGTTATCCAACTAAAAATAATTCTGATATTTTAATGTTGTAATTTTTGATAGTTTGATGAAAGGTCCGATTTCAAGTATGTGGGATCATTTTAAACACCTTGAACTTGTGATAACATAGGTTCAAAACATGTGAGAAGTATAGCAAGACGGTGTATTAGTGCTTTTTGGTTCCTTGAACTCCAGAGAGAATAGTGTAATTTGAATATTTCAAACGCTGTTAACTGACTTGGGTTATGAACTTACATATAACAACTACATATCACATTTAGAAATTAATTGCAAATAATATATTTGAAATTTAAAATTCCACTACATCCCTTCTAGCATAACTTGCACCTTTGGGCCAACTTCCAGTATAAAAATTTCAAGTTCTTACCAATTTAGTACTATGTAATTGCACCAATTCACATGAATTAAGAAAATTTTATGAAAAAACATTGACTTCATTCTTTATTCTTTTTGAAGATGGATCTGTAATAAGATTTAAAATATTACACTTAAAATCTCTCACACAGTTATTTTTAGATAAATCTATTTCAAATTAATTTTAAGATCAACAATTGAAACATAGCCATAAAGAGCTCGTCTCCTGAAAACACACAAAATTCCTAACATATTGGGCCCTCTATACCATTTAACCCCTTCATCACTATCTACATAGAAAAAATATACGAATGCCAAAAGTAGTCAAAATGGTTGTGTAGGTTATTACCAAAGCATTTGCAATATAAAACTCCAAAGAAAATATTCATAGATCAACTCTACGTGGAGTTGACGGTGTAGCTGCATTGTATTACAATTTTCCTCCATCACTAATTTACGTAATGTATTACCATGGCTTCCCACAAAAGTTTTATAAACCACATATCTACCAGCAATACTAGCCAAAATATGAATAGTGCCTAAATGCCTGGTTCTTCCTTCAATCATCAAAAATGTTTTTTTTTTAAACAAGAAAAAAATGGGTTGAATATGGATATGTTGCTACAATTTCCCAAAAAAATGCAAACAATAGGCATTTAAGCCATTCAATCAATATTTCTTAGCTTTTGAAGTTAAGTGTTGAAAAGAGAACTGTCTATTAAAAAAAAATAAAAAAGGTGGCTAAATATAAATCAAAAGCGGTAGTGTGGGGTCTAACCTCATCCATCTGGTTGTTTGGAATGTATTTGAATTTGATAATGGTATTATTGGGCTTGTTAAATTATATGCCTCTAATGATGTTGTGGAATGGGCTTCATTTTGGAGATGGTTGGCATACTCACTCTTAGATGCCCATTATATCCTTTATGAGGACTTTAACATGGTTAAATCTCTCGAAGACAAAAAAGATTGTCTTCCTATGTGATGGTGTGTTGGTGAGTAGGAAGCATGGCTCTATATGCACAATAAACTAAGGGTGTTTGATCCAAACCACCACTAAAGGAAAAACTCATATTCTCCTTGGTTTAGATGGTCCAATTTTTGACAAGGAGAGGATCAGATCCTTTAACGGCTAGACCGAGCTCTACTAGCTAAATAAGATCTATTATTTTTTGCTCCTACTCATGGTAGATCAGTTTTAGTGCTTTCTAACACTTTTCTATAAGATCACCACCATATCTACTTCGATGTGGAGTGATCTACCCCTCATTTGACACTGGCTTTGACCCAATTCTAGCTCAACACTTCCCAACTTAAACATGAAATAACTGTTGGGCACATCATCAGAATTTGAAATCTTGTTCCCCAACCTGAGGGGTATTTTGGCTAGATTCAGTGGTGGACAAATGGCATTGCTTTCACTACTACCTTTCTTCATATTGATGATAAACAAGCTTCTCTTTTTTGGTGGGTGTATGCATAATGCCACAAATCGTGAGTACATATGTGTTGCAAAAGAGCTTGAAGCCTCTCCTTTTAATGTTTGATTACAAACCCAAGTCACTCATTGGCATCATAAGATACAAATTTAGGAGATACACAAGGCCAGAGGGGATCAACTGCAAGCTCGAATACATTGGCTAAAAATTGGGGACAAGGTCATCAAGGAATTCTTTTCTCTTTTGAGCTCTATAAGGGTTGCTGATAGAATTAAAGTTGTCAAGGAACTACTCAACTTACCAAAATTCCTAATATTATTTAAGTATTTGTGCATCATTATCATGGGGTTTTCTCAACCCAGGCTAATTCCCTAAAACATGAAGATGCTCTCACTCAGTGTCTTCAATCTAATCCTTGTAAATTTTTTAATGCTCAATGGGTTGCTTGTGACAAGCCTCTAACCCTTAGTGACCTTCATGAGGTAGTTATGTAGATGGCTATCGATAAATCCCCTGACATTGATGGCTTCCCATGTGCATTTTATCAGATTCTATGGGATACTGTTGGTCCTAATCTTCACAAGGTGTACTCTGAAGCAATGTTAATGAATTCTTTGGGACCTCTCATAAATCAAGGTAACATTAAACTCATCCCTAAAGATGGTGATGCTGAGATTATTACCAATTAGTGTCTAATTAGTCTTCTCAATGTCTCGTACAAGATTATTGCTAAGGCATTGGCTCTAAGACTTAAGCATCTTCTTCCCTTAATTTTTAGAAGTGAACAAACATTTTTTATCTAACACCAATACATTCCAGACAATGTCATTGCTGTTTGAGAAGGCATGGTATGGCTTGGGTTTCTAATCAAAAGGCCCTATTTATTAAGACTGAATTTGAGAAGGCCTATGATTGCATTGAATGGCCCTTCATTCTGGCAATGCTTCAAGCCCTTGGTTTTGGTCCCAGGTTTTTACAAATAGTTAACATGTTTTTTCAAGATGTCATGGTATGTATCACCATCAATAGAGTTTAATCCTCTTGGTTTTAACTTTATATATTTATCAGGTAGGAGTTCCCTTTATCCCCTTCACTCTATGCATTAGTAGTAGAAGGTTTTATCTATTTGTTTGCTAATTATGCATCCTAAAGTTTGGTGAAAATCATCTCTCTCTCTCTCTCTCTCTCTCTCTCTCTCTCAGTGCGACTACCAATTACTGAATGGGCACTTTGTTCATGACTCTTTCCTTACTCTTCAAGAAGATGAGGAGACAATTAAGAATGTTATGGACTATCTTCACATATTTTGATTGGCCTCTAACTCATCTATTCAATGGAGAAAAGCTTAGTGTTATCACCAGAATCTTGGTCCCACGCCCCCTTGGTTGGGGGATATCAATGGTAGTGGATTCTTTTAGGTGTTCAATTTAAGTTCCTTGGCATCTCCTTTGATTTTTGGGCCTCTCCTTTTGAGCTATGGTCCTATTTGGTTCAAAGGGTTGATAAAAAAATCTCCTTTTGGATAACAAAACCTTTTTCCTTGGTGGGTAAGTTTCAGATTTGTTCTAAGATCTTGGTAACTACACATGTTTACTATTCTTAATGTTGGGATCTTTCTAATTCTACCTACAGTAGGCTAGAAAATCTCCTAAAAAGTTCTTATGGGTGAATTCTAAAGGGCACAAGGGATTTCATAGATTTTCTTGGGAAATTTGTTACATGCCTAAGGAGGTAAGTGACCTAGGTTTTCTAGACATTAAGCTTCAAGGTCTAGCTCTTAGAATTAAATGGGTTATTTATGGGCTGGAAGGCGATGAAGATTGAAATATTCTACTTTGTCACTATATCTCTTAGGGGGTCCCTTATTGTAAACGTGCTTGGCATGGTTTTGGTCTCCATTATTTTTCTTATTACCCCAATTTTGGTAAAAAATCATGGTACCCTTGTCATTCAAAGTATATGGAAAGCTTTGGAAAAAATCAAACCCCATCTAATCTAGATAGGGGAGGGTTTCAAGAATGGTTTTTTCTCGAATTCTCATTCTCTTTGGTGGTCTCCCTCCCTGAACTTTCATAAAGTTCCCTTTGCTTTGGTCCATTGGATTAAAGGGATAAGGCTATTCAAGAAAGGTGTGAAAACCATAGGGGATCTCTTTTATTTTAGGATTGGGTTTGGCTCTCTTGGCCATAAGTATTGACCAAATTCATGTAAATAATGAAAATATTGAATTTATTAATGAAATTCAAAGCTACATACCTGATGAGTATATTCATAAGACTAGATTCAATTCTCTAACTCTTTGGTGTAAACACTATCATTGGCGCATGGGCACTCTTTTTGTTCACTATTCTCCTTAGTTGGGATACAAGCCTTTATCCCCTCGACATATTTAAGTTGATACTCTCAATTATTGTTGGAACCTCAGATCTAACCATGAGATATGTCAAGAATATTCTACAATGTGTGGGGTGCTCCCATTGAGCCTAAAAAGGCTCATTTTATTTGGTACGTACTCTATCAAGGTTTGCTTGTGGGTGACCAATTTAAGCACTTGGGTGTCCCAAATCCTATTTTCCTAGCCTACCATCTACCCAAGTCTATTAAATCCTATGTAGTATGAAAATGAAAGGTTGAATCATATTAATATTATATTGTCTTTCCTATGGAAATATTTGACACATTTTATGATCTTCGTGATGATGAATTGACTTCCTATGAGGAATTATTGTCGGTGATTAATCAAAATTGAAATAAATGAAAAGATGTTGATTGCATTGACCATGGTAAATAGTTGTATTGTTAATTTTTTCTTCCTTTTTTTCACTTAGTTGCATAAGATAAGGTGAGTTTATTGAGTTTTACAATTTGAATGATGGGTGGGTAACTACTTATTTATAGATGTAGTCATTTTTAGGTATGCACTTGATCATTATGTATTAATTAATTAATGAGGTTAACTTGTAGCTGAATATGAAAATGGAAGTTTTTCTCTTAGTCACGCACTTAATGTGTGACTATTAAAGTAAAGGTTTTATGTAATAATATTTGTTAGATCTATGTTCACTTTGGTCATTAAATCTTATGTGTTTGATTTATCACATTCATAAATGACAATTAATAAGTAGTTGAACTTGAGGAAAGAGTATAAGGATTTGTATCTTTCACTATAGGTCAAACACTCATCAAAATTGATGAGAATATGCCAAAGGATCATTGAGTCTAACATGGACATGAAAATTAAAGTCATTTTCTTTATGTAATTAAATAATTTGTTCCTTTGTGTTGTGAATTGTATATTGTATCGTACAAGTATAAGATTAATGAAAAATTAATAAGCTTACTCTTGAAATAGATAAAATATAATTAAATGATTTCACTTGTCTCCCTATTGTTTTATGTAATGAATTTTTATCTTTTTCACCTCAATATGAAATAATGATTAGATCAGCATAAATATGAGGAAATGCATAAGTAAATGGGAGGGGTTTTGTCATTTAGAAATTATATTGTTAAGATAAGTTAAATAACTTTTTTTTATTGTGTATAATACAAAACTAACATTAAATCAATGTTAGTTATATTTGACTAAGCATATATTGAATTAATAAGAAGATAATAAGCTTCAAGATAATCATTAAGGAACAAAGGCAAGTCAATAAAAAAGGAGTCTTCAAATTTACTTACTAAATGGATAATATGGAAAAAGACTTTTATGATCTTAACTAAATTATTATTTGAAATTTTAAAAAATAAAAATAAAGAGATGGTAATATATCATGTACCTTTTAATTATAAGAACTAAGGTTGTGAGAACTAATTTAATGATGAAAATATAATATCTAAATATAATATTAAGAATGTGTATTCTCATATCTTTTCGTTTTTAAAGAGTATCAATGATGTATTAAAATAACTATTCAAGTATTGGAGTTTCAATAAAATGTAATGAAATACTTTATGATAATCTTGTACATATTTGAGGATAGGAATATATGATCTCATGAAATCCATATTACTTTTATTGATGTCATTCACTCATGTCTTTGATAAGATAAAATTTAAATTTAAATTCACATGATGAAGATGGGGGGCATAGACCTCGGTATAAAAGAATCAGGGCATGATCATAAACAATTAAAATTATAAACCAATTACAATGAAAGTAATTGTCCCAATTGTGGTAATAGTATGGATAAAAGGTTGGCCATCTTATAAATATTTCCACTTACAAATGTACGATGTGTGTTATGGTCATCCTATAAATATTTGATATGCTAATATTTCCTTGCATTACTATGTCACTTATAGATGTATGATGTGTATCCTGACAATGTAAGGAAATATTCGTATCATATGGATCATCTTCAATAAATGATTTAAAGACATGATAAGGACACAAATAAATTGAAAATAAAGGCTAAATGTGTGCTTTCAAAATGAATAACACTATAAAGAAAGTAAAATCTCAAGAGTCTACTAATCAAAATTCAACTATTAAAATCAAGTGGAAAATAAAAACTATGAAGAGTCGTCAAATCAAATATAAGTAACTGGTGAAAAAAATGAAAATCAAATTAATTGAAAATGAAATGGCACCATAATATTTCTACATTCAACTATAAATCCATAATTACATGTATATAATTTAAATCTCATATTAATTATGTAAATAAAAGATAAAGATTTGAAGCACAAAGCATTTTCTGCAAGCTAACTAATGATATCATGGAGGTCTGAAGTGTCAAAATAGATTATAATTTGAGGCAAATTTGATGCATATGCTTTAAAATGTATGACATTTTTCATCAAATCTGTCGTTTTAGGAATTCATGTTTCTAATTCATGGATATGTTTAATTTAATTTAGTTTGTCTTGGATATGTACGAATTGATGAATTTTCTTTGTTCATACCTACAGGTTCGTTTATTTTAAACCAAATATTGCTTTTGGTTTTTCAATTGTTTCAGTGCAGGTTTGATGTTTATGATAGATTTTATGAATTTAGAATTAGATGCACGAGTCACTCTCCACAATAGTCACTATCTCGTTAGTCTTTTTCTCATTGTGGTGTCCCAAGTGGCTCATCTAGATTTGGTGGTGATGGCAGGGGTTGGGGATCTCCACCCCCATCCCAAAATGGTGTTATCAAATGCTGGGGTCTGCCTTCCCAAAGCAAATTCCCATACTTGACTTTGGCTATTTCCCCTGAAAAAAATCTAGTTTCCATTTCCTTACGTAGTCACTTCATGTTTTTTAATACATTGGTTACACTTTGTATTGTATTAAACTTTCATGTTCCACTGTCCATAAGTATCATCTTTATATTGCACCTTGAACTGGATTAGATGAATAGTATATTACATATTTATTTCAGTGCTCACCCTCTACTACTGAAATAACTTCTTGCATTGGTTGTCTTATTCATGTTTTATACTATACCCGTACATATATGTATGGTGTCATGTTTATAATACAGCACACAATGAACTAAACCATTTTCAAGATGCATCAGGTCTGAAATTCATATTATGGATCTTAATTTTCATTCTATTAGACTTTCATTTTGTACCATTTTTACTTCCTATGTTTATCCCATTGGACAATTTTTTTTTGGTTATTTGGCTTCGGCGTTTGTAAATTAAATTGCTTTTCACCAACATAATATTTTCGATGTATGTTTCGTAATGTAATATTATTTTTTGTTGCAGTGTTTTACTTATTCAAACACTACAGATTTATTAACATTATCGCTTTGCTTTTTAGTTTGGATAAACATTTTTTTCTGGTTTTTGTTTTATTCTCATTACTCAGTTGCAATTATGCATTTAAATGATTTGTTGAAGGATAGATAAGAATACAAGATGCTTCAAATAAATCATGGGTATGTATATCATGAAAGCTAAAGTGCTTTATGAAACACGCCCCTCCGGATCCAAAAATTGTTACACTATCATTATTCATAATTATGTCAGATGATTATTGAAATTGCCTAGTAAATAATGATGAAAGATTTTTTATTTTTTTTAAAAATAGGAAAATTATTTTCTAATTTTTAAATAATTGTATTGATATTTTATAATTTTGTATGGATTGCTTATTTTGACAGGAAATACTTTCAATATGTAGAATATTTTTTCCGCTGCATACTTGAAGAGAAACAATTTTTGAAGACATTGAATGGTTGCCTATTGCATATGACATTATGTTTTCGTTGTTCTTCTATATACTTTTAAAATGGCTGGAAGCATTTTGTCTCTAATCATTGCATACAACCTTAATATGTTTTCAATTTTACATAAACAATAGATGCTTATATTCTTATTTGCATATTTTTTTATTGAGAAACATGTGTGTGTGTATGTGTGGTACAACATTAATCATACAAAACAATGGTGGAAAAGTTACACCTTATGAGCAAAGTCACACCAAGGGTTAAAAAGATCTCTTGGGACAAGTCAAAAAGGTGGTAAAAAAATGACCACACAAAATATTACATCCCACCAATAATTTTTAGCAAAGCAAAAAAAGCAAGGTACACATAACAATAATGAGAATATTTAAGCAACAACAACAAACATGGACATCAGGAGAGGTGGAGGAGGTGGTGGACCCTAAAGCTTATCACCCTATCATCCCATGGCCAGAGGATCTTCGTTAGCAGTTAAGGGCTCCCAACTAGTGTTTTGATGAGCTTCCAAAGTCTCACTTTGATTTCTTTCAGGGGAAATAACCAAAGCCAGGCATGGAAATTTAACTTGGAGAGGTAGACCCCAGTGTTTGATAACACCATCCTGGGATGGAGGTGAAGATCCCCAACCCTTGCCATCACCTCCAAATCTAGATGAGCCACTTTGGACACCATAATGAGGAGAAGACCAACAAGGTAGTGACCATCGTGGAGAGTGACTCTGCATCTATTTCTAGACTGCTGCTGACATGGCCCATGCCCTTGTCCCCGGAGGGGTGAAGGATGTCATGAGGGCTCAGGAGGTTTTCGACTGACCATGCACAAAGCATTTCCCCAATGATATAACAAATGCTAGACATGGTTAAGCTCTAATTGACCTTGTCTGTTTGGATTTGTATCTGGAGAGTAACATTAGAAAGAACAATAATTTTGTTAGAAATAGAAAAATTACGTTCCAACTCTTCATGATTAAAACAAGCATAATTTCTAGCTTTCTAGATTTAAAACAAAATGTTAGCTCGAAAGATTATGAAAAAAGATTATATTTTGCAGGCAACAGAGTCAAGTCCCCCAAGAGAGCCATCTTCCATGTGAAGAATTTAAGATGAAAGATCTAAAAAAGGGAGTGTATCCAATGCCACGTAGACTGTGTATGCAAACAAAACTAAAAAAGGTGTTTAACAGTCTCTGGTTACTGACAAGCTGAGCAAATGGGGTTAGGCACACCTAGATGCTTGAGTTGATCTCCCATAGGTAGGCCTTGGTAGAGAAGGTACCATAAGAAATTAACTTTTTTGGGTTCAATAGAAGTAGACCACACCATGCTAAATTGATAGGCCCAGATCTTATATATGGATTGAAGATTCCATCTGATATTGAGCATATCAACTAGAATATGTTATGGAGAAAGTAATTGATATCCCAACCTAGGAGAATATTGGGTGAAGGGAGTGGTTGTAGGCCAATGCCAATCCTTACACTAAGGAACAAGGGAATTGACTCCAATTTTATACAAGTATTCGTCAGGTATGGTGCCTTGTATTTCTGTAATAGTCTCTAAATTTGAGTTTATTAAATGATATTTATTCTAAAGTTATTGCCAAGTGAGCTAGACTCTGATCTCTTTGCAATAAAGATCATTGATAACCTTCACAGCTTTTCTTAAAAGGCATAACCCTTTAACCCAAGGCACTAAGGCAAAGGGAACATTGTGAAAATTTAGGCAAGATGACCACTAAAGGGACTAGGAATTAATGGATAGACCATTCCTAAACCCTTCACCAACCTAGTTGAGGCGAGGTTTAAGCTTCTCCCAAGCCTTCAATAAACTTTAAAATACAAAAGAGCCCTTAATTTTTACAAGCACTAGGGTGATGAGTAGGGAATAAAATTTGAGGCCATACCAAGCCTTTATACCACATGGGTATCTCTGAGAGATACAATGAAAAAGAAGAATCTTCTAGGCTTCATGCCTAGAAAGACCTTTTGATAATCTATTTGGTACTAAGAACAAGTCCTTGGATTTTAATATTGAGGAGATCCAGTCCCCTAGCTTCCTTGGGTTGGTAGCAAATGTTCTAGGCAACTCTATGGAAGCCTTTATGTTGCTTAGAATTAGCCCAAAGAAAATCTCTTAAAATATTTTCTCATTTGTTGTAGGCAACATTATAAGAGGCCCAATAAGAGGAATAATATACACATGTGTAGCTGCCAAAACTTTAGAGTAGATTTGAAATTTACCAGCAAGATAAAGAGGCTTAGTGATCCAAAATGAGATTTTTTTCAACTCTCTGCACCACATAGGACCATAAGTCAGATGGAGAGGCTTGAAAGGTAGAAGGAATGCCAAAAAAATTAAATCACAATCATGGTAGAATTCACTGCCATTAAAATTTCTTAAGCTAAGGAGGCTTGGGGCCCAAGGACTGTCTATAACACTAGGTTTTCCTCTATTGAATAGAAGAGCCTGAAGCCAAACAAAAAATGTGCAAACATTCCATGGCATTTCCAACAGTTTCTTCTTCCTCTTATAGAGTGAGAAAAGAGTCATCCACAAAATGACCATTTAAAAGTTGTCTATCAGACTGAGGGAGGGAGATACCTTTCACTAGACCCTTGGTAGCATAGTTAGCTAGTAGGTGTGATCAAGGAATCTAAGAAGGGAGGTTAGATCAAGTGTTATAAAAATAACAAAACTTGAATAAAAACACACTAACATGCTAACACTTACTTGCCTAGATCTTAGGGTGAGCATAGTGCAAAAAATACATATGAAAGCACAACTAAAATGCAAAGAATGACAAATTCCTTACCTTCTTTAATAGCTCCAATATATTTTCTCTGTGGCTTGTTCAGCTTTGGTAATGGAGCTTGGCTATCTCTTTCTCTCCTTAGCACCATGGCTTGTGGCTTGATGTTGGCTTTGGCTAATTTTGGTATTATAACACTATTGCTTTCAATCTTGCTATAAAAACTACATTATAACTTTACTCTATCTAAGCCCTTCAAATGAAGAGGAAAATACTTGTATTTATAGGTTTAGAAACTAACCCCAACCCAAGGTGAGTTTAGGTGTAGTTCAAACATAGAATGAGTTCAAACCTAACCCAAGTGCATTAATTATGCCCGGTGGAGTTAAAAGGTGTCAAAACCTCATAATTTATAATAAGTAGGTATGGGTGAGATATTTTTAGATATTTATAAAGGCTTGACAACTCACAAAATGTAATTATGGAAATCTGGGATATTCTTGATTTTTGAATTTCCTTTTTTAAAATTTTATTAGTTGCTCATGGATAATTGAACTAGGCATTTAATTAAGTTTAACATTTTAATTAATTTTGTTTAGGATTTTTATCATTTTCAAGATTTGATTTAATGTCCATGTGTGCACTTTTCCCCCTTTAATAGGTCTATAAGCCAAATTGCACATTATGATGTTGCATGATGATTAGAGATGAATTTGTGAGAGGTTTTTGTTGTTTATGATAGTATACCCCAATTAAGAATGTCTCAATGGAATTCTGAGCTTTCACGAATGATGGACAAGTAAATTTGGGACATTTAGTGATTTTTAGGTTTAATTTGCAATGGTTGGTAAGAATCAGTTTGAAGTTTGGTATGAAGCCATTGATGGCCAATTTTAGGTGTTTATAGTTTGCTCTTGTTTGGGAAGATGTTGCAAGCTATGGGCATAGTAACATCTTCTCAAATAAGTCTTGTATGCTTACACATTTAATGATAATGGATGAATTGTAGGTGCCCCATCGAGGGAGTGGTTGGCAAAGGGGTTGGAAAATGGTCTCTTGAAAGAAGGAAACAAGTGGACCAAACATATGAAATGGGGTGGAAGGGATTGATTTACCCATAGGCGATTATAATCAATGACATATAGAGCTACCCTAGTTAGGGAAAATAGATAGGATGATTTGCCCATAGGTGGTTATAATCATCAACATAGGTGGGATAAAAAAGATAATGATTTGACCAAAGGCAGTTATAATCATTAAAAGGGCAAACAATGATTTGCCCATAGATGGTTATAATCATTGGAAAGATATAAACATGCCTCAGTTGGGTGGATACAGATAATGGTTTACCCAAAGGCAGTTATAGGCATTATCACCTAGGAAAATATGTCCCAATTGGGTGAAAGAAAGATAATGATTTGCCCATAAGTGGTTATAATCATCAACCCTCAAATAGATGAAAATACAATGATTTGCCCAATGGTAGTTAGAATTATTGGTAAGGCAAATGGGACGGTATATAATGATTTTCCCAAAGGTGGTTATAAGCATTGTACCATAATTATGGCAAACATGATGTGGAATGATGATGGCGAATTGGTACAAAGGATAAAGATGATTTTAGGCAACCTACAAGTAGGGAGACACTAGTCCAAACTAGCAAGGAAGAAAATTCTTTCATTGTTTAATTACTCTATGTAGGATGTGGTTTGGATTAGATAGGGAATGTTTCTAGTGCCAAGGAGATATATCATTATTGCATTGCCATGTAGACTTCTTAAGCTGATTTTCATTGCAACACGCACTGGTAGGCATCATGATAGAATACCATGATGACTTGGCTTAAATATGCATGAGGACTGACATGCAATTCAATAAACAATTGAAAATAATGCACCAATGATAAAAACCATGATGACAATGTTAATGTATAAATATGGATGGATTCAAGAATAACACACAAGGAATCATCCAATAAATGTATATAGATTGAATTAAGGCATAATAAGTAAGCAAATAAATAGGCAAATAGACAAACAAAACACCCTGAGAAGAAAGAAATGAAATAAAATAAAGAGAAACAAATGTACCAAAAACAAATAATGGTTAATCATAATGTTAGTATAAATAACACAACACAAACAAGATGATCATTGCCCCTACAAGATATGAGACAACTTAACAAACAAATAAAAATGGAGGAATAGAAAAAGGACGGGGGTGGCCGAGTTGTCTTTAGATGCACTAGGTAAGTGGACGCTGCCTACATAGTTCCATGGACATAAGATCCAACAGAAACTTTAGGCCAAATGTAGTTATCCCAAAAAATGGGGTAGAATAAAATGATGAGAAGATAAACATGATTATGGAATAGAAGAATATGGGAATGAGCTTGTGAAATGGTGAGAGCATGGGATAGAAGGCCACAAAAGATGGGGAAACTAAATAACAAGTTGTCTCTTGTGACTTAGTGAGGGTTCCTAGAATCCTTAAGGCAAAGAAGTGGTCAATATTTTTGTTTTGTTTTTTATAAATTGATTTTACAAATATTTTTGGAATTTTTGGAGCATCTCAACTTAATTGAGAATGATGAGACACTAAATGATCAAGATTTTAAAATGGTGATAACATCAAAAATTAAAAATGCTCACAAAATGGCGAGAGTGTGGCTTAGGTTGATTGAAAAATGGTGAGAGTGTTCAAACTTAAATTGCTTGTAAATTGGCAAGAGAGTGTCTAAGGGGTGACTGAGCTAACCTCAACATAAATCGAGCATTACCAACATATTTCCAATATGAGACCTCAAGTCACCTCAGTTTTGCCTTATTTCAAAGGAATCTGACTAGTGTAGTAGCCAATTCAAATAACATAGGCAAAGTTGACAAATAGCATAGTACATTATATGAATGGTAAGGTGGTACTTAAAATCATGATAAACAAGTGTTGCACTTATTTTTCCCATAGGTAGTTATAACTAGGAAACAATGACATAAGTCAATGATACTAATTTTTTGATAGGCAATTATAATTAGTAGCAAGATCATGGGACACTAATTTGCCCAAATGTGTTATATTCAGGAACACTTGGTATAGAATGAACAAGAAATAACATATGCAACTGCCAAACTACTATCATACTACTCTAAATTATGGCTCTTATTTGTAATACTTGAAACAAATGATGAAACTGGATATGAATCTTTATGTTGAAAGCCACCTTGTAACCAATGGAATGAAACCAAGGTCAAATGGGTTAGGTAGGGAGGTTAAAAAAAACTTGGTCGATAGAGAAAGTATGGTACAATGGAATGGTAGAATAACAAAGTGATAGAATGATATGGTACAGATAAAAAATTCAATATGATGGTAAAACTTGAAATGGTCCTCATAGACAATACACTGGGTCACTCAAGTGAAGTAATGCTTGAGGTGTATAATGTTCATCGGTTCATCAAGTTTGTCCTCATCTGGTTTAGTGAGCTTGTATGCTCTTGTGCCATAGTTTTCAAAAATGATGAAAGGACCTACCCAATTGGGTTTGAAATTTTCTTTATATTTCTTCTCGACAATTGGTATTCTTTTGGTTTTCTTTAAACACAAGATCAATAAGTTTAAATTCTTTATGTTTCACATGCCGATTATAGTGGCCATGAAGTTTATTTTAGTATGCTTGTAGGTTGTTTACTATGGCTAGGCATTTCTCATCAAGTAACTCTAACTCTTACAGGTGAGCTATTCGATGGTCTTTATTGTCCAAGACATGCTTCAAAGAGATGCACAACGAAGGTAACTTGACCTCAATGGGAAGAATGGCCTCAGTGCCATAAATGAGTATGGAGTGGTTATTATTGGGGTATGGTGATTGGTATGGTATGCCCAAAGGGCACAAAATATTTGAAGGTGCCAATCGTGTTCGGCCTCACTGACAATATTTTTAAGGATGTTGATAATGGTTTTATTAGATGCTTTAACTTGGCCATTACCTTATCAGTAATATGTTGTTGAAAAATGTTGGTTAAGTTTATACTCAATACATAACAATTAGACATCCTTATTCTTAAATGATCCACCATTATCAGATATAATGTCGAAGGGGATACAATAGCATTAAATGAGATAGTTAAAGATGAATTTGGAAATTTGTTTTCCAGTCACATAAGTGAGGGGTATAACTTTAACCCACTTAGTGAAATATTTTGTAGTGGTAAGGATATGTTTATGGCCATCAGATGAGATGGGGTTTATCTTCCCAATGAGATTAGGGCCCCATGTAACAAATGGCCATGGCGTAAGCATTGGTTCCAAAGTCTTGACCAAGGCATGAATCAATGTCATTGACATTTATCATGCCTTTTCACATATGTAACTGCATCTACATCCATTATTGGCCAATCATACCCAATACGTAGGAGATTTTTGGATAGGACATCCCCACTAGTGTTGGCTCCACATAATACTTCATGAACTTTCCATAACACTAATATAGATTTTACCAAAGTTAAATAATGAAACAGAGTTCCATCAAAATTGAAATGATATAGGGTTGGTCCAAGTAAGGTATAAAGTGTGGCATGGTGGATAAAGGCCTTGGATTATTTGTGGGATAGGTTTGGTGGCACAATTTAGTGATGAAGATAGGTATATAGGTCTAAATACCAAATATAGTTGGGACCAATAATATCATAGATCATTACAATAGTTAAAGGTTCATGAGCTGGCACTAGCAGATTTTCAATGAGAAACTGGTATTATTTAACTATATCTATATGACAAATCAATGATCCAATGGTATCCATGGCATATTTTGTTCTATTACTAGACCTTGGTATATGTTCAAACTAGACATCGGCAATCTACTGTTTGAAAGTGTCAACCATGGCCTTGTATGGTACCATCTTGTCATCCTTAGTTTGAAAATGGTTTGTACCCTGATTGATGATTAACTGAGAATAACCATAAACCTTTATATGATGTATGTTCTATTATACTACCTGTCAAATCCATTCCATAAGTGCTTCATATTCAGCCATATTATTGGCAAAATGAAAGCTAATTTGTAATGACTTAGGGATTAGATCCCCCTATGGTGTAATGAATAAAATGCCTACCCTTGATGCATGTGTAGTGAATGATCCATCAAAATAAAGCTTCCAGTGTTGCTCCTTAAGTGGTGTTTTAATGGTCATAATGGATTCATTTGAGAATTAGAATGTTAGTGGCTCTATATTTTTAAGGCTTGCTTCATCAACCTGATCTACAAGAACTTGTCCCTTGATGGATTTCTAGTTAACACATTCTATCTCAAATTCACTGAAAAAATGATCCATTTGGCCATGTAGCCTTGTAAAGTAGATTTAGATATTAGATACTTGAGCGGATATACTTTTGAAATGACCATGGTCTTATTGTTTAACATGTAATGGTAGAGTTTTTGAGCTATGAAGACCATAGCTAAATAAACTTTTTCAATGGGTATATAATTGTGCTCATACGCTACCAATGTACGACTTAAATAATACACAATATGCTCTTTTCCATTATCATCATGTTGATATAGAAGTACCCCTAAGGCTTTATCGGTAGTTGGTAGATATAAGAAGAATGGCTTTCTTGACATTGGAGATAATAAAATAGGTGGATTTATGAGATAGTGTTTCAATTACATCATCAGGTTTATCAAGTGATTGTCTTTCCATTTTAAATCTTATTATTTATCTTTCTAGCATTCATCATCCCAATAAAATTATATCTCTTTCTTCAGTAGATGTGTAAATGGGTGACACTTATAGATCAATTGAGAGATGAAGCATCTAATATATTTTATTTTTCCCTGAAACTATAGAGTTATTTCAAATTAGATGGTGGTAACATGTTTATGATGGCTTGTACTTTTGTTAGATCGACTTCGATTCCCCTATGAGACATAATGAAGCCAAATAATTTCCCTGAAGTAACTCCAAAAACACATTTCTTAGGATTGATCCTGACTTTATATTCATGCAATCTCTCAAATATCCTCCTTAGTGTTGCTAGATGATTGGCCTTAGTCTTTGATTTACCTAGTTTGTTGTTGATGTAGTCTTCAATAATGTCATGCATCATATCATGAAATATGATGGTCATGGATCTTTGATAGCTGGACCCTACATTTTTGATAAAAAATGGCATACCCTAATAACAAAATGTTTTCCACAAAGTGGTGAATGTTGTTTTGTGTTGGTATTATGGTATAATTTAGATCTTGTTATACCTTGAGAATCCATCCATCAGTGCAAAAATTTCATACCCTACTGTGGAGCCAACAATCATATCAATGTTTGGTAGAGTAAAGTCATCCTTTGGGTAGGCCTTGTTGATGTCTCTAAAATTAGTGTATATTCTAATTCCTTCCAAATTTTTATTGATGGGCACAACATTCGATATCCAATCTGAGTAATCGATTGGCCAAATACATCTTTCTTCCAAGAGCTTTTCCAAATCTTTCTTCACTACTATAGTAATGCGAGGATGCATCTTGCATTATTTTTTTATAGGTTTGGCATCAGGATGTACTAGAAGGTGGTAAACAACCAAGGTGAGGTCCAAACTAGGCATGTTAGAATATGCCCATGCAAATATATAAACAAATTCCCTCAATAGGGCTATAAATACTTTACTTTCCTCCTAAATGAAGGACGTGCCTAATCTGATCCATTTTAGATCATTTGGAGTCCCAATGTTAACTTATGTTGTGTCCTCTATAATAAGGGTCGAACCATATTCAAGAATGGTCAACAAAGATTTAATTTGTCTTGTAATAGTATAGTCCTCTATTAGGACTAGCTCTTCAAGTTCTTCTAGGAATGATGAATCAAAATCCCCCAAGGGTAGGGATGGCCATGTAAAAAATATGATTGGAAACTCTTGGATGATTCAATCAAAATCTTGCTGCTCTTTAAGATTGAACTTGAACCCATAGGCTAGTTCATCATTAGTGGTCTTCTAATCTATGTTTGAGGAAGGTTAAACACCCTCATCTAATGGTGCCTAAAATAGGTTTTCACCACTAGACTAGTGTTTCCCTTTACTATTTCCTTGGTCTAAAAACACCTCAAAGAGGTTTTCACTTTGGAACCTCAATGTTTAATTTAATTTTTTGTGGCTAAGGGTGTTGACCCATTCTCCAAAATAGGCTATAGGATCTAGTTTGATTGAGAACCCTTGTTTGTGGTCTCCCAATGGAACATTATCCCTAAGGCCTAGAAAATAAAAAAAATGTCTCATCATTCTGAAACCCATCAACTAGCATGTTTGATTCTTGTTGGTCCTAGTCTATCAATTGAGGGTAATACAATGGAAGAAAATTATGGTGAATAATTGGTTGAAGAGTACAAATGAAATTAGTGTCAAATAAATTAGTATGTGTTAGGTCATCAAAAGGGGTATGATCAGACTCTGCTTCACTATCAGCATCATCATCACTAGTCATTAGTGATGGAATTTGAATAATATATGTGGGGTCACCCCCAGGAAGTTTAAATCCAAGACACTATGTTTCTTTGTACCTAGTGGCAGAAATTAGCTCAAGCAGAACTTGTTGATTTAATCTAAGGCCTCCTCCTTCATAGGCATGCCTCTCCATGATTTTTTTTGAAATGGGATAGTTGGAATTAATGTAAATGTCAGCCAATTTATCATTATACAATCATGATTCATCACCTTCAAGTGGGTCCTTTTCTTGGCTAGAGGTCGATATGAAAATGATAGGTTCTATATTATTTAGTTTGGCTTTGTCCTTTCTTTGACATTTCATGCAAGGTTATTTGGATTTAGGGCTTCCAAAGGAGTTGGGGTTTTATGGAAGCTTGGCAATGTGGAATGTAACATGGATCAAATATTATCTTGGTCCATTACTTGAGATGGTATAATGATTAAATATCTCAAGAGGCAACATGTGGGAAAGTGAATCAAGGGTATTAGGGTCAATGTGATTGGCCTTTGGTGAATAAATAAGTATTCACCTTTATCCTTCTTGGCAACTAGATTCAAACCAAAATGGTAGTTATAGCTTTGGTACTTGGCCTCCAAATACTTGTAATGTTTGTATGGACATATATCTCCATGAGCGGTAACCTCTATACTAGAATGGGGGAACTTGATATAGTGGTGCAATGTTGATAGGATTGCATGAATTTCATGTATCCAACATCTTCCCAAAAGCATATTTTATGATAACTCAAGGTCTAACATATGGCATAAGGTATCATGGTTCAAGGGCCCAATGATAATTGGCAAGTTGATAGTGCCTAGCAATTCCCTTTCTTCATTATCATAAGCTTTGATGGTGATCATTTTTGGATGCAAATTAGTTGTTGTGTACTTGAGAATATTGATGAGCTTTAGAAACATGATATTTATGCCTAATACATTATCAATGAGGAGACATTTCACTTTGTACCACATTATGACAACTACAATGTATAATAGATTATTATGTAGAGGGCCAAGAGATGACATATCATTTTGGTCAAAGTGTAATTATTATCCTGGAGGTAGATGTCTAACCAAAGCTTGAAATTTTTCTTGAGATATGTCATTTGGAACTTGGGATTGACTAAGGAATTTTGATAAGATATTCTTGTGGATTGTAAATATATGCAACAAATCTAAAATAGATATTTGTGTAGTCATCTTTTGTAATTGATCCATAATATCGAATGCTTTTTCCTAAACAATGGTAAATACCTTATTTGTGTGATCTAGGAATTTGACTTAAGAGAGAGTGGTTAGTATGGTGTTAGTTTCAAAATGAAAGCAAAATGAAAGAAACACACTAATGACATAACATGTCTAAGCCTAGGGACTAGGGAGAGCTTAGTTAATAAAAACAAATGACAAACACAAGTAAAAAGTAAGGAATAAAACACAATAATTCCTTCACCTTCCTTGGATGCTTCAAATTCCTTTTTAGTAGTGGCTTGCTTAGTTTTGTGCTCATGAAGTCCTTGGCAATGGAAGCTTGGCTACCTCTATCTCTCCTTAGCACCTTTGGCTTATGGCTTGGCTTGGCTTGTAATCAATTTGGCATGGTAACACTAGTTTAATGAAGCTTTTAGAACCATTTGAGCATTATAAATTTGCATAATCAAGACTTTGAAGATATTTGAGCATAATAAATTTGCACCAAAATAGCTTAGAAATGATGTTCATGACCTCTCTATTTATAGATTTTTACAAATGTCTAGAATCAACCTAAACCATCCATCCTGAGATTGAGATGTGTGGTTGAGGATTAATCAAAATTTTGCAATTAAGTTTATAATTATCCTCATCATGAAATTGGAATAAGGAGAAATTAAGAGGCATGGAAGGAATCATGGAAGGTATTGATGAGGATGGTGGGTATGAATCTTGATATTTATGACATTTATGGCCTAGGGATGTCTTCCAAAAAAATGAGGTCACTTGATGATGCAGATATTCAATATTTATTTTTAAAACTAATTATCCAACAAGTTTCCATGGAATTATTAATTATGCCTTGATTTGGGTTAATTATCTTTTAAGCATGATTAAGCACTTTGTGCACAAATTACTTAGATTGATCAGAATGACTTGTTATTGGTCCAAATTCAACTGGATTAGAATTAGAAGACAATGTCAAATGTATTTGAACTGTATTCCCATTTAGGATGTTACCAAAAACAAATAATAAAGGCACGTATCTTGTGCAAAAAATTTGATAGGGAAGAGCAATCTAGAGCACCCAAGTGCAAAATTGGCATTTTGACTTGAAATGATTTGATCAAAGTTAGTTGGCCCATAAATTGCATTACCCCATTTAGGGATACCCTAGACAAAATCAGCACTTGAATATATCAATTTCACATCATTTAATGTGTTTTAGTGTTTTAAGGCCACAATGTGTGTTTTGGGTAGAAATTGGCCAAAACCCTGATTGGGGATTATTGGTGGCCAGATTTAGATGCCTACAATTCGCCCCTATTTGGGAAGGCATTGTAAGCTATAAGCACAATAATGTCTTCTCAAATAATGAAAAGGTCTTGTATGCCTACAACTATAATGATGATAAACTAACTCTATGATGCCCCCTCAAGGGAATGTTTGGCACAAGCAGGTTGGCAAATGATCCCTTGAAAAGAAAGAAGTGAAACAAGGGGACCAAAGAAAGGAAAGATGATGGGGGTGAAAACACAATGATATTTAAAAAGTAGTCAACGTCACTGAGAATGCATGTGGGATGGTGTATAATGGTTTGCCCAAAGGTGGTTATAAGCATTATACACTTATAGTGGCAACATGGTACAATAACACAATGATTTGTTGAAAGGTGGTTATAATCATTGAGAAGATGGAGATACCTTAGTTAGGATAGATAAACAAGATAACATGACCCTGTATAAGTAGAAAAAATAAAATGGTGACAACATAATGATTTTCCCAAAGGCGGTTATAATCATTGAGAAATGTAGGTGGGATGGTGTGCAATGATTTGCCCATAGGTGGTTATAATCATTGGATCCTAATTATGGAAAACATGATAAAATTTGCCAAGGATGATGATAGATTAACACAGAGGGTAATGATGAATTGGAACAACCTAATATTAGGGAGATGCACGTTTGAACTAATAAAGGTTAAACTTCTTTCATAGTTAATTACTCTATTTGGGATATGATTGGGATGGAATCAAGATGTCAGTCCTGAAGAGATGCAACCATTGTTGAATAGATTTCTTGAAGCTGAGGTTTGTTATAACATGTTTTGGTAGGCATCATAGTATAATATGATGAGGACTTGGCCAAAATATGCATGAGGTTTGACTCCCATAATCTAATACTTATTATAAAATAATACACCAATGATATAAACCATGATGATAATGTAAAAATATGAACATGGATGGATTCTAGTATAAGTGTGGGCAAGGAATCACCCAATGAACACACATAAGCTGAATCAAGGCAACCGTGATGAAATTAAACAAACAGACAAATAAACAAACAAAATAAGCAAAAATAAACAAACAAATAAGGTAATAAAAACCCTATGAACATTGCCCCTAGAAAATAGGTGACAACTTAGAAAACAAATAAAATGGGGGAATAGAAGAAAAGAAAGGGGGTGGCTGAGCTGTCTCCATATGCACTAGGTAAGTGGATGCTGCCTATATAGTTCTATAGATGTAATATCTAATAAAAAACTTTAGGCCAAATGTAATTCTCCAAGGGAATGGAAAGAATGTGATAACTGAGGAAAATAAATAGAATGGATGTGATAGAAAAATAGGAATGGTCTTACAAAATGACAAGTGCGTGAGAGAAAAAGGCCAAAAAAAATGGGGAAACTAAATTACAAGTGATTTTCTTTTAACTTAGTAAGGGTTCCCATAATCCTTAAGGCAAAGAAGTGGTTAATATTTTTGTTTTTTTCTAACATTTTTAAAAATGCTTTTGGAATTGTTTTGAAGTATCTCAACTCAATTGAGAATGACGGGACACTAAATGGTTCAATCTCACAAAATGGTGAGAGTGTTCAAACTTAGGGTTGCTCACAAAATGGTGAGAACATGGCTTAAGTTGCTCATAAAATGGAGAGTGTGGCTTAGGTTGTTCATAAACTGATGAGAGTGTATGAAAATGGTGACTGAGCTAACCTCAACAAGTATCAAGCACTACCTACATAGTCCTAAAGTAGGACCTCAAGTCACTGTAGTTCCACCCCTATAGCACAAGAATTTAATGAGTGTACCAGTTATTTCAAACAAAATAGGCATAGTTGGTAAAAAGGCATAATATGACATAGGAAGTGGCAAGTCGATATGTCAAGGCTTAATTTTGCCCTTAGTTTGCCCATAGGTAGTTATAACTAGGACACAATGACACAGATCGATGAAACTAATTTTCCCAAAGGTGGTTATAACTAGTAGAAATATTGGTGGTAAAAAAGGAATAACAAATGAAGGATGCAACTGTCAAAACCTCTGTCACACTATTCTGAAATATGATCTCTATTTGAAGTACTGGAACCAATTGATGAAACTGATCAGATAGCTCAATGCTAAAAATTTGTAACAAATAACAAAAATCAAGGTCAAATGGGCTAGGCTTTAGAACACACTGGGTCAATAAAAAGGAAATAAAAAGTGGATATGGTGAAGAAGATGGATAGGGATGATATTTATACAAAGAAGAATAGTGCTAAAATGGCATAACTAAAATGGTCCTTATAGACAATACACCTTAGTGCTCAAGCATAGTATCACTTGAGATGAATAATATTCATCGACTCTAGAAGTTAATCTCCATTTAGTGTGGCAAGCGTGTATGCTCCTAATCCATAATCTGTAGTAATGATGAAAGGCCCTATCTAGTTTAGTTTGAATTTATCTTTATGCTTCTTTTCATCCGTGGTATTATTTTGGTTTTCTTTAAGAACAAGATCACCAAGTTTAAATGTTCTATACTTAACACACTGATTATAGTGGCCTTTTAGTTGATTTTTATATACTTGAAGATTATTGAGCACTACTATGCATTTTTCATCAAGTAGGTCTAGCTCTTGTAGGCAAGCTACTCGATAGTCATGATCATCTAGGACATGCTTGAAAGAGATGCACAGTGAAGGCAATTCAATCTCAATGGGAAGGATGGATTCAGTACCACAAACAAGTGAGTATGGAGTGGCTCTAGTAGGGGTATGATGATTGGTACTGTATGCCCAAAGGGTAGTGAATATCTGGAGGTACCAATCATGATCGACATCATTGATAATATTTTTTAGGATATTGACAATGGTTTTGTTGGATGCCTCAGCTTGGCCATTACCTTGAGGGTAATATGTTTTAGAAAAATGTTGTGTGATGTTATATTCAGTACATAGTTGGTCTACATCCTTGTTCTTGAATTATCCTCCATTATCAGATATAATGTTAGAAGGGATACCATAGTGGCAGATGAGAAGGTTGAAAATGAATTTGAAAATTTGCTTTCCAGTCATGTAAGTGAGGGGTATTCCTTCAACCCACTTAATGAAATACTTGGTGGTGGTAAGGATATGTTTATGGCCATTAGATGAAGTGGGGTTAATCTTCCTAATGAGATCAAGTCCCCATGAAGAAAATGGCCATGATATCAACATTGGTTTTAGAGTTTTTACTGGGGCATGAATCAAATTAGAATGCCATTGACATTTATCACACTTCTTTACATATTCAGTGGCATATGCATCTATGGTAGGCTAATAATAATCAGTACACAAAAGCTTTTTGGGTAGGACAGCCCCGCTAGAATGATCTCTACATACTCCTTTGTGAACTTTTATTAACACTAGCATAGACTCAATCAACGTTAAACAATGAAGCAGAGTTTCATCAAAACTATGATGGTAAAGGGTGGATCTAAGTAAAGTATAATGAGTGGAATGATAAATAAAGGATTTAGTTTGTTTTTGAGATAAGTTAGGTGGAAGAACTTGGTCATAAAGGTAGTTTTAAAGGTTTGAGTACCAGATAGAATTAGGACCAACAATATCACAAATCATGGCAATGGTTGAGGTTACATCAGCTGGTGATGATAAATTCTTGATGAGTAACTAATACTCTCTAGCTTTATCTATTTATCGAATCAGAGAGCCAATAGTAGCCATGGCATCTACAATTCTGTTATTAGCCTTTGGTATGTGCTCAAACTAAATGTTGGTAATTTGTTGTTTAAGAGTATCGACCATGGATTTATATAGAATCAACTTATCATCTTTGGTCTAAAAATGATTTGTGACTTGATTGATGATTAATTAAGATTCACCATAAACTTGGAGATGAGATATATTCTAATGCACTACTTGTTGAAGTCCTGCAACAAGTGTTTCATACTTGGCCATGTTGTTTGTACAAGTAAAATTGATTCTGAATGATTTAGGGATTAAATTCCCCTATGTTGTAATAAATAATAGGCTTGCTCCCAATCCATGTGCATTAAATGAACCATCAAAATATAGCTTCCAAGGCTCCTCCTCAAGGGGTGTATCAATGATGGTCATTATGGATTCATAAGAAAATTGAAATGTGAGTGGTTGTGTGTCTATGAGAGGTGCATCAGTAAGTTGATCTGTAAGAATTTGTCCCTTGATTACCTTTTTATTGACATACGCTATGTCCAACTCACTGAGAAGCATGATCCATTTAGGCATTCTACCTTGCAAAGTTGTTTTAGATATTAGATACTTGAGTGGATCTACTTTTGAAATGACCATGGTCTTATTATTCAACATGTAATGTTGTAGTTTTTGAGCTAAAAAAACCATGGCTAGACAAGCTTTTTCAACAAGTGCATAGTTATGTTCATATGTAACCAAGGTACAACTTATGTAGTATATGACATACTCCTTTCCATTGTCATCATGTTGAGCCAAGAGTGCCCCTAGAGCATGGTCGGTAGTTGATAGGTATAACAACAATAGCTTTCCTAGCATAGGAGGTAATAAAATAAGTAGATTAACAAGATAGTCTTCGAGTTGTCAAAAATCTATTTGGCAGTGATCATCCCAGTGAAGTGCAACTCCCTTCTTCAAAAGCTATGTTAATGGATGGCACTTGTCTACTAACTGAGAGATGAAGCATCAAATTGACTGGATCTTATCCTAAAAACTATAGATTTTTTTTAAATTGGTTGGTGGTGGCATCTCAGTTATAGCACAAACTTTAGCTAGATCGACTTCAATACCTCTATGAGACATGATGAAGCCTTGTAATTTGCCTGAAGTTACACCAAACACACATTTATTTAGTTTGAGTCTAACTTTGTACTCCTGTAATCTTTCAAAGATCTTACACAACACTACTAGATGGTTGGCCCTGGTTTGGACTTTCCTAATATGTCATCGACATAGTCTTTAACAATATCATGCATCATATCATGAAATATGATAGTCATGGCCCTTTGATATGTAGATATAGCATTCTTAAGGCTAAATATCATTACTTGATAATAAAATGTTCCTCATGGAGTGGTGAATGCTATTTTATGTTGGTCTTCTAGTGCTATTCTAATCTAGTTGTATCCTGAAAATCCATCCATGAGTGAAAGTATTTCATAACCTACCATGGAGTCGATGATCATGTCAATATTAGGCAAGATAAAATCATCTTTAGGACAAGACTTGTTGTTGCCTTGAAAATTAGTACAAATTATGATCCTTTTAAGATTTTTATTAACATGTATCACATTAGAGATCCATTCTGAGTAGTCAATGGATCAGATACATCCTAATTTTAAGAGTTTTTATAACTCTTTCTTTACCAATACAATAATGAAAAGATGCATCTTATGTAGCTTTTATTTTACCAATTTGGCATCAGGATTAACCACAAGGTGGTGCAAAACCAAGGCAGGGTCTAAACCTGGCATGTCAAAATAAGCCCATGCAAAGATATCAACAAATTATCTCAATAAAGCTTTAAGGACGTCACGTTCCTCTTCAGTGAGGGATGCTCCTAATTTTATCCATTTTAGGTTTGACAAAGTTTTGATATTGACCTCTAGGGTCCTCTGTTAGGACTTGCTCTTCAAGTTATCCTAGGCATGATGAGTCTGAGTCCCCTAATGGGAGATATGGCCATGTAACAAAAATAGTCAAAAAATTCTTGGAGAATTTGATCAAATATATGTTGTTTCTTAAAGCTAAACTTGGATCCATAGGAAAGTTCATCATTGGTGGTCTCCTGGTCTAAATTCAAAGAACAATGAACACCCTTGTCTAATGGTGCTTGAAACAAGTTTTCACCACTAGACTAGCTTTTATCTTTACTTTTACCCTATTCAGAACGCACCTCAAAAAGGTTTTCACTTTAGGACCTCAATGTTTTACTTATTTGTTTTTCACTAAGGATGTTCACTCATTCTCCCAAATAGGTGGTAGGATCCAATGTGATTGAGAATCCTAATTTGTGATCTCCCAATGAAGCATTGTCTGTAAGGCCTAAAAAGTCATATAATGTCTCATCATTTTGGAACTCATCAATCAATAGCCTAGATTCTTGTTGGTCCTAATCTATCAGTTGGGGATAATATAATGGTAAAGGGTTGTTATGAATGGCCAAGGTAAGGGTACAAATGACATTATTATAAAACAGGTTGGTTTTAACTAGGTTATCAAAGGTGAGGCTATGATCAGACTCTGTTTCACTGTTAGCATCATCATCACTACTCATTAGTGATGTAGTTTAAATAAGATATGTGGGGCCACCCCCAGACAGTTTAAATCCAATCCCATAAGGTCTTTCATACTTAGTCATAGAAATTAGCTTGATGGTTCCTTGCTGATTTGATCTGAGGCCTCTTCTTTCATAATTGTGATGCTCCATGATCTTATTGGGAATAGGATACTTTATATTTTTATAACAATCAATTTGTTTGTCATTGTATAACCATGATTCATCCCCTTCAAGAGGGTCAGGTCCTAGGCTAGATGCTGGTACAAATGTGACAGGTCCCTTATATTTGTTCTTTTGTTGCCAATGCATATGTGGGATGACTTTAGGTTGCCTAAAGGTTTTCAAATTTTGAGGAAGATTTGAAATGTGAAATGTATCATGGGTCACATATTCTCTTAGTCCATTATCTGAAATGGTGAAATGATTAGAAGCTTCAGAAGAATGCATGTGGGAAAGGGAATCTAAGGTATTAGGATCCATGCAATTATCTAGTGAAGGATCAATAAGTATAGCCTTTCCTTTGTCCTACTTGGAACTTGGATTCATACCATACTGATAATTATAGCTTTGAAATTTAGCCTCAAGATGCTTGTAGTGTTCATATGGGTGTAAATATCTTGGAATATTCACTTCCATCCCTGAGTGGGAAAACTTGATAGATTGGTGCATCATTGATGGGACTACACGAATCTCATGTAATGAAGGCCTTCCTAGAAGCATATTTTATGATAACTCAAGATCAAACACATGGAAAAGTGTATCATGGGTCAAAGGCCCAATGATAACTAGAAAATTAATGGTGCCTTGTGATTCTCTTTCCTGATTATCATAGGCTTTGATAGTTATTATTTCTGGTTGGAGATCTACCATTATGTACCCAAGAAGCTTGATGAGGTTTAGAGACACTATGTTGAGGCCTGATTCCTTGTCTAGAAGGACACATTTCAATTTATGTCACTTTATATAAACTTCTATGTATAATGGATTATTATGGAGCAGGCCAAAGGAAGATATATCGCTTTGGTTGAACATGACTTGCTGGGTTGGAGATAGGTCAAAAAATCATTCAAGATGTTTTTATGGATTATTGATGTTCACAAAAAATCTAAAATAGAAATTTTTGATGGTGTCTTTTGCAATTGTTCCACAATTTCAAATTTATTTTCTTTATCAGTAGTGAATGGTTTATTCTGAGGCTGAATGGTTAGTTGGATGATAGGCAAAGTGGTGAATGGTTGTGGGCCTCAGATAATAATCTTTGACCTCTGAGTTGTGATTGCATAATTAAGATTAAATACTAGACTATTATTACTAACAAAAGTTGGGAATGGTGTGGGACCAGATAGGACAAGTCTCAGTTGCCGGTGCTTTTTCATGTGGTCACGTGGCAAGAATGAGTTATCAATATAAGATCCAAAAGGGGAAGTCCTAGTTTGTTGGTTTGCTTGTATGCATTCCTAGGTCAAAGAAGGATTATCCATGGAATTTGGCTGAATGAGGTTATTTAGAAATGGTCTACACTGATTAGTGCTTGGTCTAGGATTAATGGAGATGGTATTAATGCTACCCCCTATAATATGACCTACAACCCTATTGTAGTCATGTACAAATGCATGATAGGTTTGTTGGTTGTTACCATTCTAACCTTGGTTTTGTCCATTGTTATGTCATTATGGGTTCTACTACTGATTTTGTTGATTCTACTGGTTCGGCCTTTGATTTTGATACTATTGATGTTGCTACTACATTGGTCGTTGTTGTTACTATTGCTGATTATTTTATTACTACTGATTGGTATGTTAGGGAAAGAGTTTTTGATAAATCCCAAGAGTTTGATTAGAAGTGGAAGCACCATTATCTAATGTTATCTCCCCATTCTCCAACATATTCTCAATTAAATGATTGATTTGGATATATTTTTGTAGATTATGCCTGTTGACCCGATGATAATCACATAATTTATTTTCACAGTACCAATCAGGATAAGGAATGCCTTACGGATAATTCTTTGGTATAAGCCAACTAATTAGATTAGTGACAACAAGATTATGAAATATAGACTCAATAGGTTCTCTTAGGTCACTAAAGACACAACGTGCAGGCACAATTCTTCTAGGAGGAGGGGTTTGCAATGGTAACAACTACTATATTTGTTGTGTATGTTTTGGTTATTGCGCTTACATCACTAGTTGAGTAAGATTGAGCTAAAAAGATGGTGAATATCATGTTTTTACCATTTGGACATGATGGGACTAAGTTACTCCATTTCCCACAACATTCTTATTACAATTGAATTGCTTCAGTCTTTCATGGTTATTGGCCTAGGCCGATTGCAATGCTGGTGCTTGAATGGGATGTTCATCATTTCCTTGATTGGTACCTTGATTTTGATTAGTTTAATTAAGCTTGATAACTCCTTTATTGATGAGTGCTCGATCAATAAACAAGCCTTTGTCAATGATTTCCTTAAAAATATGTGCATATTGTAGTTCTAAATGATAAACTATCTCATTGTGCAAATTTTTGGTAAACATAATAGCTAATTATTTATCTAGTAAGCTATGGGTGAAATGGCTTGCAAGGGATCTCCATCACTATGAATAAATTTCAAAACTCTCACCATTTTTTTCTTTGCTTATATTAAGTCCACTAATGAAATATAATGCTCGAGATTATTGGAAAAGTGCTGCATAAACTTATCAGAAAGATCATCAAAATCCATTACTAAATTTTTGGGCAACTTAAAAAACCACTCCAAGGCTTTTCCAGCCAAGCTCCTTAAAAACAACAACAAAAAGTATATGTCTTTGTATGCCACTGATTGACATGCGATAAAGAATTTGGTCAAATGAGCCTTATGGTCACCTTTCCCTTTGTATTTATTGAATTTTGGTGGTTTATATCCTGGAGGAAATGGTATCTGTAAATACTCCATGTTGAATGGATAAGAACATATGTCATCTAATTTGAAATTTTTAGTTTGTTTCCCTGCTTGAATAACAACAATTACATCCTTCATCTATTGCAATTCTTGGGATAGGAAACTGGAAGGAATATTGGTTTGAGGGAGAATTTGGGTAGATGGTTGGGAGGTCACAAGTGGGACACTTTGACTAGGGTAGGATAGAGATAATTGTTGGGTTACATTGATTTGTTTGGGGAATGGACCAGTAATATGCATTCATGGATTAGGATGTATTTGAAATTGCATATTTGGTTGTGTGATATTCTAGTTTGGGTTGGCAATAAAGTTTTGACTTGGAGGATATAACTATATTGTGCTTACCATTGTTGAAAAGGGACATGCCACTGACTAATCAAACCTTGCTGTTGAGTGGGAACTTATGGACCAAGACCCTCTCTCTATATTTGTGGCACATTTTGAACCAATGGTTATCTAATAGGTACCTGAAAAACATGGGAACCTCCTTGTTGCATGAATCCTTATGAAGAAGTGAAAGTAGGTTACAGATTTGGCATCTATTGCTGACCCATATTTGCACATTATTGACTAGTCATTGCTTAGTTTTGGATTGGTATATTAGTATGTGAATGAAGAGGTACATTCATCATTACCTAGCAAGGTGTAACATTAGTTGCCCTTGATTGAGGTTGCAATGTATTTGTCCTATGTTGCATTGATCTACTAGATTATGCCTGTTGTTGTGAAATACTACTCATTACTTATTGAGGAGGAGTAGGGTTCATCACATTCTATTATTGAAGCATGACATTGGCCATTGTTTGATTACCTAATCTCATAGGTTGTATACTTGAAGAAGTAGCCAGTTGAGGTTGGGGTGTAGAAACTCCTACTCCCTAGTATGATGACCTATTCATATGATTAACTACATGCACATGTTTTTTGCTAATTGTTTCAGTGTTAGTACCACTTTAATTAGGATTAGATGTTGTTTGCACACTATCTACTACATTTGGACCACTATTCTATGTATAGGCTGAAGACACTTCTTCAATAACAGGTATATGCATCAAGTTATCTATCAAAGTAGTTTATATGAATGGGTCAAAACTTAGATTCTCTTGTCCAGTTAACTCTATCAACACTCCTGTTGAAGGAACTAAGTCACTAAGAGGCTTACTTACAATTTTCATTTGATTGAAATCACATGCTAGATTCAGGTAGGTTTGATATGTTATCTGCATTTGGTTAAAGTGATTTTCCATGATGTTTTTGCCTTGATCAGATATATTGGGGTCTTGATATGTTTTTTGGACTAGATCCATAGGATTTCTAAAAGAATCTTGTTGATCATAAATGATATTGTGGGGCACTCTTACTAGACTTGGTAAATTTTCATGGGGGAGGTCTATTGGAAACTTGACCCCTACCTCTATGGATCTAACCAAAATCTTGTCTTTGTTCTCTAAAAAATATCGCTAAAAAATGGATCATAAATGGAAGCTGTATTAGTATAATATGATTGTTGAAGTACTGGCTTGTCTACTATAGGTATTGTAGCTAGGTATTGTGTAGTTTGCTCTTGGTCTTGTTCTGAATAAGGTGGTGTGTTAACCAGATAGTTAGCCAATGGATCTTGGCTTCATGCCCTTGATTGAGAATTACAAGAGGGATAATACTCCATCTCATAAGCAATATTATCTGCATAGGGGTCTTGCACCATTTCTTCCTGCACAACTACATTACTAATCCCTAGATTATACATGAGTCCACTACGAGTATAGGAATAGATGTTGGGATCCATAGTCAATGATTTATGATAAAATGTCAAAGAGTTATACAAACTCTTAAAAAAGACAATGTCTAAAAGAAATGATGTTCCCATTCGGTCTAGATTCATAAAAAACATCAAAAATGTTTATGCAAAAAATTTGTGAGGAAACAAGCTAGCGTGAATTATCTAACATTTCATTGTTCACACAAAGATGAGAAAGTAAATGGACCTAAAATTAAAAAGCTAAACTCTAAGGTCGAAGTGTTTCAAACCAATCTAATCTAGGAATTTAAAAGTTGCTAGGTCTTTTGGCCAAATGCGGCGTCAAAATATATGCTCAAACAAGGCATGTGCTAGGACTCTTGGCTAAGCGGTGTCAAAAGCTAGACTTTGGAAATAGATGATAGTTTTAATCTAACAGATTTGAAACATTTATTATAAACACTAGGCATTTGATTCTTGGATGTGAACTTGATCAAATAAGTATAAGGTATGAAACAAAAGGCACTTTAGAAATAGTTTATTTTCTCACCAAAAATGGTATAAAACTTGGTTCTTTTGATAAATAAGCTAGACAAAGGTGATTGGTATAACTGTGCTTTAGACAAAGGATCACAAAAGTATACTTGGATTGATCTGAAAATGTAGGAACAAATTTGAAACTCTATGCAAGAAGGTCTATGAAAGAATATTTAAAATGTTATAGGTAGTATAACGACACTATACTACCCAAAAGGTGTGACAAAAAAAGTGTACTTCAAAAACCCTCTAAGGTAAAGATGTTTTCTTATAATTTTGACAACATAACACTGATTTTCTTGATTCAAAATGTTGTGGTGCATAGACTCAAAGTACAAGTGTTTACAACAAAATGGCTTAAGTCTATCAGGTGATGACGATGATTATGAGTCTTAAACAACCTTCAATCCAAATTGGAAATTGAACCTAATTTCCCTCAAGTTTAGTGCAAATGGTGAACCCACTTAACACATCAACCCTATGAACTTGTAAAGGTGCAATTTTGAATTTAGATTATAAGTGAAGGACTTAAACAACTTTTGTAAAGGTCTAGACTCAATTGGGTAGCATAACTGCGCCAAAGTGGATGATATGACTCTCAAGCTTTTGATGAACTTTGAATAAGGTAAATTGATAATCTCTTGTGGGAAACATAATGCCTCTTTGTTTAAAGGAAAATTTGGACTATGTGTTCAGTTTGGATTATTTGTTTACACTAAGTTTTTGACTCCAAACAAGACTTTAAACGAGGACAAGACCAACTAATGAATCGTTCTTCGATCCTAAACTGACAAGGATACTTGGTATTGTTAGAATCCATCAATATGCATCATTTGAGAGGATTTTAAGTGTTCATGCAAAAGTAAATGTGAATTATATAGTAGGGTTTTTACCCCCTATCTCAAATGACAGTACTGCGACATGGACCTTGAGGCACACCTTGCACCAATAATACTTCTATGACAAGTGGGCATTTATCTAAGATCTAACAAGTTTTTGAATGATCTAGGGGAATCAATTGCATAATGACTTTCATGCCAAATAATGCAAAATAAAAACACAAATTTTGGGTCCGTATCACTTGGTTTGTTGGAAAAAGGTCTAGTCCTTTTTGCAATCACTATATCTTGTTGTTCGTTCAGTGTAATGCGATGTTCAAAGTACCACTACATCTCATGTGCAACTCCAAAGGAGCCAAATGAAGTCAATACTGGGAGATGAAACCCCATGTCAACGCTTCCCTGAAGAACTTGTGGGATGTGATGAAGTCCCCCTCACAAGCCAAGTTTGCATAAAAATAAAAAAAGCATGAAAGTAGAAAGACTTTAGGGTCATTTTCAAGGTTACCCAAACTTTGTTGAGTTTTTGGGGAGTGCTTTAGATGACTTTCTTTCTAAGCCTTGGACTAGGCTACTTTCAATAGGAATGGTGATTTTGATTCCAAGGGTTCCCTATAGGGGACAAATAGAAGAGCATACATGCAACATCCCTATTTTTGCCAAACTAAAATTTGATTAAAAAACTATTGAAAACAAGAATTGACAAGTGTGTTTAATTTGAAACCCAAAATGAAGGATTTGGTGGTGTTCATTTGACTCCTTGGTCTTAGTTGCAAACTTTGAAAACATTCACCAAAACATCTAAATTCTTTGTTAAACACCAAAACAAGGTTTCTAATTGATTTTTAAGCATGAAAAGGTGATTTAAACATGTTTTGAACAAATATCAATCTTGGTCCTGCAACAAAAATATTAGCATGTCCTTTAGCTTTGAAGCTCTTTTTAGTTTGAAACAATAAGCTTTGGAAAAATAGCTCTTGGGTCTGTGTTTTTGAAGAAACATAGTGATCAACATCGGTTATATACAACCAACGATGGTTACATTGGCTAACCAAAATCTAATCAATGTCAGTTTTGCTAACCAATGTTGGTTAAGCTATGTAACTGATGTCGGTCTTACTTGTCGATGTCGGTTACTGTGTAAAATTGTGGCAAACAAAAATGACAAAATAAAGTTAGAAAATCAATTTGTAAGAGTTTTAAAGGTCTAAATAAATATTTTAGAGTTGTAAAATGATCGTTTTTAGGTGTGAGATGCGTCTACTCCCACTAGGCATGCCATAATGTGATATAGGAATTTGACTCAAGAGAGGATGGTTAGTATGGTGTTAGTTTCACAATGAAAGTAAAATGAAAGAAACACACTAATAACATAACATCTCTAGGCCTAGACACTAGGGAGAGCTTAGTTGACAAAAAAAAATGACAAACACAACTAAAAAGTAAGGAATAAAACACAAGAATTCTTTCACCTTCCTTGGATGCTCCAAATGCCTTTGTAGTAGTGGCTTGCTTAGTTTTGTGCTCATGAAGTCCTTGGCAATGGAAGCTTGGCTACCTCCATCTCTCCTTGGCACCTTTGGCTTGTGGCTTGGCTTGGCTTGGAATCAATTTAGAATGGTAACACTAGTTTCATGAAGCTTTTAGAACCATTTGAGCATTATAAATTTGCATAATCAAGACTTTTAAGATATTTTAGCATAATAACTTTGCACCAAAATAGCTTAGAAATGATGTTTATGGCCTCTCTATTTATAGATTTTTGTAAATGTCTATAATCAACCTAAATCGTCCATCCTGAGATTGAGATGTGTGGTTGAAGATTAATTAAATTTTTGGAATTAAGTTTATAATTATCCTCATCTTGACATTGGAAGAAGGGGAAATTAAGAGGCATGGAGGGCATCATGGAAGGTATTGATGAGGCATAGAGGGCATGAATCTTGATATTTGTGGCATTTATGGCCTAAGGATATCTTCCCATAAAATGAGGTCACTTGATGATGCAAATATTTAATATTAATTTTGAAAACAAATTATTCAACAAGTTTCCATGGAATTATTAATTATGCCTTGAATTGGGTTAATTAGCTTTTAAGCATGATTAAGCACTTTGTGCACAAATTACTTAGATTGATCAGAATGCCTTGTTATTGGTCCAAAATTTGACTAGATTGGAATTGGAAGGCAATGTCAGATGCATTGGCACTGTATTCCCATTTAGGTTGTTACCAATAATAAATTATAAAGTCATGCATCTTGTGTAAAATATTTGATAAGGAAGAGTAATCCAGAGTACCCAGGTGCAAAATTGGCATTTTGACTCAGAATGATTTGATCAAAGTTAGTTATTCCATAAATTGCATTACCCCATTTAGGGATACCCTAGATAAAATCGACATTTGAATAGGTCAGTTTCACATCATTTAACATGTTTTATTATTTTTAGGCCAAATTATTCATTTTGGATGAAAATTGGCCAAAATCCTGATTGGGGTTTATTGCTGGCCAGATTTAGATGTCTACAATTTATAGCCAAAATAATTGGTTAGATGGGTGAAGTGGTAAATGGGTGTGGGCTTGGTATGGTAATTTTTGACTGCTAAGTTGTGATTACACAATTGGGATTAGATACAAGACCATTTTTCCTAACAAATGATGGTGGAGGGGGAGTGGATAGGATAAGTCTCAATTATTGGTGGACTTGTGCATGATCATGGGCTAATGATGAGTTATCGATATAAGGTCCAAAAGTGGGAATCCTTGCTTGATAGTATGCCTGTATGCAATCCTAGGCCAAAGAAGAATCATTGGCATGGTTTGGTTGGGAATGATTAGCAACAGTCTTGTTAGATTGGTATTTTTTCTTGGATTAATGGATATGGTGTTAACGTGACCTCCTACAGTATGGCCTACAACCTTGTTGCAGTCATGTAGAACTATATGGTAGGTCTATTGGTTGTTAGCATCATTATAGCCTTGGTTCTATCCATTCATTTAACATTGTTGGTTTTGTTGTTGGTTCTGCCTTATCTATTGATATTATTTTTATTATTATCTTGGTGGTTGTTGTTGTTGGTTGCTATAAAATGGAAAGGAGTTTTGATAGATCCTAAAGTTATGATTAGATGTGGAATCTCCATGATCTAATGTTATCCCCCCATTTTCCAACATATTCTTGATTAAATGTTTAATTTGCACACAATAACATAACTTATGGCCATTAACCTTGTGATACTCACATAATTCATTTTGCATGTACCAGTATGGATAGTCAATACCCTCAAGTAGTGCTTTGAAATAGGCTAATTAATCAAATTAACTATGACTAGGTTGAGAAACAGATATTCAATGGGTTCTCCAAGGTCACTAAAGATGAAACAAGTATGCACAGTTCTCCTTAGAGGAGGGTTTTGTAAAGGCATAGGTTACTACATTTGTTGCACTGGTCTAAGCTGCTATGCTTACTGTGTTTATTGAATGGGTTATTGGTGAGGAGTAATGTGTATATTTGGCATAGGCTGAGTAGACGATGTTTTCACTATTTGGACATATCATGACTCTATTAATCCATTCCCAACAACACTATTTTGTGATTGAACTGTTTGGGTTTGTCATAATTGCTAGCTTATTATGGTTGTGATGTTTACGCTTGGATTTGGTTATGATTTTGGCCATTATTCTAGTTTTGGTTTTATCTCTGATTGGTCAAGGTAAGTTTAATGATCCCTTTATTAATAAGGGATCTTTTGATCAACAAACCTTTGTCAATGATTTCCAAAAAGGTATGTGCACATTACAACTTCAAATGGTAAGATATTTCACTATGTATATTTTTGGCAAACACAATGGCTAGTTATTTTCCTAGTAGACTATGCGTGAATCAGGTTGTAAGTGCTCTCTAATGCTACAAATAGCTTGTGAAGCTTTCTCCAACTTTATCTTTTGCTTTATCAAATCTACCCACAAAATCTCATGCTCAATATTGTAGGAAAAGTGTTGCACAAAATTGTCTGAAAGATTGTCGAAATCAAATACTAAATTCTTGGGCAATTTTAAAGACCATTTGAATGCTTGTCCTACTAGGTTTCTTGGAAACAATAGCAAAAAGTATGTCACTATAGGCCACTAGTTGGCATGCAACAAAGAATTAATTTAAATGGGCCTTAAGGTCTCCTTTCCCCTTGTATTTGTCAAACTTTGGTGGTTTGTACCTTGGAGGAAATGGTATTTGTAAATTCTCCATATTGAAAGGGTAAGAACACACATCATCCAACTTAAAATTCTTGGTATATTTCTTGGCTTGAATGGTGGTAATTACATCCTTCATTTATTATAATTCTTGGGTGAGGAAACCAGTGTGAACTTTGGCTTGAAGAGGAGATAGGGTGGTCAAAAGAGGGTTACTTTGATCAGGGTATAGTGGAGGCATTTATCACGGAACATTGGTTTGGTTTGGGAATGAACCAAGAATATTCATATGTGGATTATGGTGTGATTATTATAATTGCACATGGTGATGTGAGATATTCTAGTTGGGATTAGTTATATGGGATTGGCTTTGGGGAAATTGTGGCTAAGATGGAGGGATATGGCTATACTATACCTATTGAGGTTGAATAGGGACATGATGCTGACTAGTCAAACCTTGTTGATTAGGTGGAACTTGTGAACCAAGGCCCTGTCATTGAATTTGTGGCACATTTGGCATAAAAGGCAATTGTTTCCTAATTAATACCTGTAGAACATTGAAACCTCTTGGTTGCACAAATCTATGTTGGGAAGTAGATGCATGTTGGAGAGTCAACATTTTTCATTGACCAATATTTGTACACTACTGATTAGACATCCTTTGGTATTGTATTGGGATATTGGTCTGTGACTAAAGAGGTATGTTCACTACTACCTGGTGAGGTGGAACATTGGTTTCCCTCTAGTGAGTTGGCAAGATGTTTTGCCTCTACTGCATGGGTATATTACATTGTGCCTACTATTTTGGAATGTTGGGCTTCACCTTTTGGGGTGGAGTAGCATTCATGACATTTTGTTGAGGTGTGGCACTAGTTGTTGCTTGACTACTTAATCCTTGATTTTATGTGCTTTAATAAGCAGTTGGTTGAGGATTAGAGGTATTTTGTTGAGGTTGGGAGGTAGAAATTCCCACCCCCTACATGTACAAACCACTTGCAGTGTTAACTAAAGGCACATTTCTTTGTGGACTATATGTTCATGCATTAACACCACTTTGGTCTAAATTGGATGTTGCTTACACATTGTCCACTATGTTTGGCTCACTATTCTATGTAGAATCAAAAGAAACTTCTTTGATAGTTGGGGTATTGAACATGTTTTCTATCGAAGTGATTTACACAAATGGATATATACTATGATTTTATTGACCTATCAACTCAATTAAAACACCTATTTAGGGAGCTAACTCAATAAGAGGAACACTTGACATGGTCATATTATTAAATTTGCAAGCTCGGTTTAGGTATCTCTAGTATGTTGTCTACATCTGAATAGAATGATCCTCTATTGAGTCCTTTTCCTATGACAAGCATAGGGTCTTGATACAACATTGACACAATGACATGAGGGTTGTTCGAAGAGGCCTGTTTAATGTTCTGATTATAAGGAATGTTGTAAGGTCCTATTACAAGACTTGGTAATTTTTAAGGGGAAACTCTGTTGGAGACTTAGCCCCTACCTCTGTGGCTCAGATTAATAATTTATCCTTATTTGCAAGCAAGTAATGATCAAATAAGTATGGGCCATATGCCGATGGCATTGTAACGTAATATGGTTGTTGTACTTTTTTTGAAACCAAACGTATGTTATCTAAGTATTGTGTTGTCTATTCTTGTTCTTGATCCATGTATGGAGGCATGTTAACCAAATAATGGGCCAAAGGGTCTTGACCTTGTTCCCTTGATTGAGCATTATAAGGTGGATAAAAATCCATCTCACAAATAACATCATTTCCATAGGGGTCTTGAACAAAATATTTTTACGTGACAACATTTCCATATCCTAGATTATACATGACGCCACTATGTGTATAGTGAGACATTGTCAAATCAATAATGAATGTTTTATAACAAAAGGGGATTTAGAGTTCTACAAACTCTATAAAATAAATGTCTAAAAAGATAAAAGGTTTAAACTTGATTTAACTTGGTCTAAGGATAGAGCTGTATCTCCAAAATGGTTTGCGACAAAATTTAGTATAAAATAATATAACTTCAAATGTATCATACAAATAAGGTCAACTAGATGAACTAAAAACAAAATACCAAACTCTAGGTTCAAAATGTTCCCAATAGGTCTAAACTAGGAAAGGAAAGGTTGTTAGGTCCATTGGCTAAATGAAACATCAAAAGCTAGACTAAAACAAGGCATGTGTTAGGATTCTTAGCCAAACATAGTGTCAAAAGATAGAATTAAAACATAGGGGTGTTTAATCTAACAAACTTAGAACACTTTGGCATAAACTAGGCTCTTGATTTCAGACATGAACTTGGTCAAATTGGTATGAGGCACTACACAAAAGGCATTTGGGGATAGATTATTTTCTCCCAAATGATAGTACAAATAAATAGTTTTTGAATTTGGGTATATAATTAACCTAAGTTACGTAACCTAAAAGAGAAATATCGGTATGTAAGCCCCAATTAGATAAGGCCTAAACATAAATCAATTAATGTTTGAATAAAAAATTATCAAAGTTAATTAACAACTCAACTTAAGAAAACATAGGATTTTTGAACAAAGAAGTTAGATAAAATTGAATGGCACAACAACACTAGACAAAGACCACAAAGGCATACATGGAGTTGGTTTCAAATTTTGATAATTTGGACACAAGACAAGATAAGTTTATGAAACAATTTGAGCAACGTAACAATGTTATCACTCTCTAAAGTTGTAAACAATGATTTGTTTCAAAGACTCCTGATGAGGTCAGGATATGCTCGTTAAATGTACAATAAATGACCTCATCTTACTCTCTCTTCCTATTAAGTTTGACTACATTTTGTGACTTTTATTTTAAACTGATATGAGTTAGGATGTAATTGTCTATCTTTTGTTGATTGTGATTCTAATGTTTAAAAGCTCTATAATTCCTAACAAGTGTTTTGGAAAATTCAAGTTTTTATAATAAAATAGGTTATCATCAGGGTGAAGAACAAAATGAAGTAGATTGCATATTTTTGGAAGTATTAGAATCAATACAGCTTAGTTCCAGAACTCCACCATGCTATTACAAGTTCTATCACACTTTCAGACTAGGTTATGAAACTCTATATTTAGCTCTAGAATTATCTGAAATAGTTTCGGTACTCCTGCAAATAAGCTCCAAAACTTTCACGGTTAGATATGGAACGATTTCCTTTAGTTTCAAAACTTTTCTAAAGTTTTGGAGCTGATAACTATATATTCCAAACGGCTGACAATCTGTCAAATCAATGATCCCATTAATTAGGAGTAGATTTCTAATTTCCATACTTGCAGATCCAAGACACTTATCACACAGCTAGACATCCAGCCATGTTTTAATTCAGCATCTATTCTGGGCACGATTCAGTTCCATCATATCCATAAAATAGTTATAGCTATCAATGCACCACAAGAAGAAGAATATATATACAGACCTAGAAGAATAGAGGGATAAGGATAGATTAGTACATTTTTGTAATATATAATAGTTTATCAATAAAATAGCTATTTCTATTTTGAGAGACAATTAAGTTGTTTAATCCTGTTTTTAGGTGGAGCAAGGGCCCACTCCTCCAAGAACTAGGATCTTCATTTTGTCGGTATTTATATTTTATATTCAAAAGCAAATAGGTAGCTATGTTAAATTTATAAATGCTTTCAATTCCTTAACTTAAAATTTATTGTAGATTTGTCCCTGCAGGTGTTCTAGATTAAATTTTCATTTCTTGCAATCATTTTCCAAGCATTCTAAATTGTGTGTTTATTTAAAGCAAACTCATTTTTGCAAAGTGTGTTTATTTTTAGTAAATTTAATTCTACCAAGTGTGTTAATTTCTAGCATATTCATTTCTGCAAAGAGTGTTTATTTCTAGCAGATTTTCATAGTTTGATTCCAATAAGGTTTTAACCAAGAAGTCCTTAAGACATTAAAGATCCCCCAAAATAAAAGAAAATATACAAATATTTACAATTAATTACTAAATCGCTAAGATTCTTCTTGTTGTATATAGCTTTAGACACACCCTTGGATGAATATGACATCAACAGAGAGGTGATTAAATGAAGGGAATAACAACACCTATCATTTTTGGCACCATTATCGGGGACTCACTAGTTGGAATTTTCTAATTAGGTGTCACCAGGAGCAACAATCATATATTTAGTAATTGAAAAAATCTTCCCTAAGTTATCATAAAATTTATGAGTAGACCAAGAGACTCCAAGGGTAGATTTCTCCCAAAAGTATCTGAATATGAATCTCCATCATCCTCTAGTTTAAATAAGGAAGTTGACTAAGAATTGGAGGCACCATTATCTCCTACAAGACAAGATGCAGAGTTGCCATCTTTGAAATTTTTGGATTAGTCATCAGAAGTAAGTAGAACTTTTGAGAGGAGGATTATTTCTCAAGATCCATTGAGGGAAGGTTTTGATTCTCAATTGAGTAGTCAATCGCCTACTCCTGACTTTTCACCATCCCCAGAGCAAATCACATACCACATTGACTGAGAGAAGGGATTAGAAAATACTAGAGAGATGGCACGAGAAGCTGGAAGAGAACCTGAGAGAACCTTTACCTATCCCATTTAGTTGGAAGATGATGAAACCACTATGAAAAACATTTCACCTACACACTTACCCATATTTAGAGAAATGTCATCTGAGGATCTTGACCGATTTTTGTTTGAGTTTAAAGTACTATGTTAGACTTATGATTACAAGATAAATAATCAAAAACTCAAGTTGTTTCCATCTACTCTGAAGGATGAAGCAATGAGGTGGTTTATGGGATTAACATCTAATTCTATTACCAATTGGGAACAAATGGAAACTGTCTTCCTAGACAAATATCAAGATTATTGTAGAGGAAGAAATTGAAAGGAATTTTTTTTCAAAATCAAACAGGAAGACGATGAAAAAAAGGAAGATTATTTGGATAGATTCCTCTTTGTGAGTAAAAGATGTAGATTTGTACTTTAAGAAGAGTTAAGTAAAACCATCTTTTTTAAAGGTCTGGATGATGAATCTAGGGAAACCCTTGATTTAATTGGCGGTGGAAACATTGCTCAATTAAGAATGAATGAAATCATAGAAATTTGTAGAAACTATTCAAAGACAAGGGGTGGACCTAGAAAGGGAAAAATGGTTAAAAATTCCAATCTAGATATGACCAAATTGATGGATGAATTGGAAAACTTTAAAATAGACATATCAGTTTAATTAACCTCCACTATGGATGGATTGAAAGCTAAAGCAAATGCCAAAACTGAACCATTAGCCATGTATTGTCCTAGATGCAAGATGAAGCATGTAATAAGGGAATGTCCTTTGGATAAAACATAAGTATGTATTGTATGTGAATCTAAAGAACATGATACTCATGCTTATTCTCTTCTTCCACTCATAAAAAATCAGCTGAAACAAACTAGTACATCATCCACCATAGAAGAATTAAATTTTATTCAGAGATAACCCAACCAAAGACAATTTATGCTAAGACCAGCTCCTAATCCTTGGATGATGTCATGGATAGCTCAAAAAGTACCAAAAAGTTGGGGATAGCCACCTTGGACCCCTTAACCAACATGGCATCCTCAAGATTAGGCAAGTCAATCTTGGTATACTCGAGGACATCAACAACCTTGGGCTGGTCAAGGAAATCTTTACGTTTGGCCATAACCTAGATGGGGCCCTAGTAATTATGTGTATGGGAAAAAATATCTAAATCAGAACCAACAAGCCATAATGGGATCTCCAACACAAAATCCATAAGCTAAAAATGAAGTCCAAACACAGATGCCAGCACAACCAGTAGCAAACCCAATAAACAAACAGACAACTACTATATACGAAATAAAACCAAAAAAATTAGTTGATCTAAATGCAATGGATTGTAAAGACATTCAAACTAGATCTGGTAAAATAGTTAGCAGTCCATCTGTTATAATCACTGAGATGATAGAAGAAGCTGAAACTCCTAGTTGGATTGCACCTAAGGAAGATGAAAAAGATAAGGAATAAGAAAAAAATCTACTGAGATTCCATTTCTAGAAAGATTTAAAGAAGCCATAGAAATTAAAGAATCTGAATTGATGCAGGAACTAAGAAGATTGAATATTGAAATACCATTGTTACAAGCAATCAAGGATATTCCAGAGTTGAACAAATTAATCAAACTTTTATGCTTTAAAAAACATGGAAGAAAGAAGCAGTACCCCAGGACTATTAAGGTAGATGGGAAACTTATTGATTTATTAGCATGAAAACTCTTACTTCTCAAATATGGAGATTTTAGAAGCCATGTTATTTCTGTCTCTATAGGGAATAAAGATATACATAACATTTTGATTGATTTGGGAGTAGCTATCAATGTAATGACAGTGGACACTTTGAAAACATTACCATTACAAGGCATACAACCTACTAACACCATATTGCATATGGTAAATCAGTCTGTAGCAAAAATAGAAGGAGTTATTGAAGATGTGGCAGTAATGGTGGAGTCATGGGAATATCTAGTTGACTTCTTTATATTGCAACCAAAAGGTAAAACACTTGGTTATCCCATTATTTTGGGTAGACCATGGTTAGCTACAATTTCTGCCTTAATTGACTACAAGTTAGGTGATATGACTATTTCAAATGGTAATAATTCTAAGAAAAATTCATTTTATCCCTCTACATGAACTTTTATTGATAATCTAGAGAAATTATGGGTTGATAATCTTGATATTAATGAGAAAAATCTGTTGATAATCCTGATATTAATGAGAAAAATCTATCTTCTTTGTCTATGATAACATTGCAGGATCATGTAAGAGAAATAGAAGATATGGTTCATCGTCCATTAAATGTACACTAATTATCATTGGAGCAGTCGGGATTAGTTCCAGAACCTGTTCTAGAAACATCACAGTTAGTTTTGGAACCACACCAACAACAATTCTCTACAAATGAAGATAATTTCACTTTGAAGGAACGAGATTTCTCTTGGAGAAAGGAAGTATATGTAGCTTTAGATTTACAGATATTAGGAGATGATGAATTTTTTTTGGAAAAGAGCGATAACAAGAAGTTTGACCGACAACAAGATAAGTATCATAACTCTTCCTATTGTCCTTTGTCCAACATTATATCTCAAGGAACTTTTGGAGATGTTGTTACATATCATATGTTGTTACTACATGCATGTCCACTAATCACCTTAATGGAACCATTTAAACAAATCAGTTCATCATATACTAGAACCAAACATGTTGAGATTTAACTAGGTAAAATTTTGAATATTAATAGCTGGTTAAAGAACAATGAAGAAGTCAAACTGTTTGATGTTTTGAAGGATCATACTAAAGATTTTGCTTGGGACTATAAAGACATGAAGGGAATTCATCCAAGTATATGCACCCATCACATTTATATTGAAAACATTAGACTAGTTAGGCAACCTTAGAGATGGATTAATCTAGCCTTAAGGGATATAGTCAAATCAAAAATTGAAAAACTATTAAAAGTAGGTTTTATCTACCCTATCTCAAATAGCCTGTTGGTGTCTCCTCTTGTAATTGTCCCTAAAAAAATGGAAAATTGAGAATTTGTGTTGATTATAGGGAACTAAACAAAGCCACTCGGAGAGATTATTTTCCCTTACCATTCATAGATCAAGTCTTAGATAACCTTTCAGGTAAACAATATTTTTTCTTCTTGGATGGCTTTAGTGGATACAATAAAATCAGAGTTGGTACTGAGGATTAGGATAAAACTACATTTACTTGTCCATGGGGTACCTTTGCTTATAAGGTATTTCCATTTGGACTATGTAATGCTCCAGCAACCTTTCAAAGAGCTATATTAGCAATTTTTATAGGCCTAACAAATGACTGTGTAGAGGTATACATGGATGCCTTTACTATGCATGGAGATACATTTGATGATGCCTTAAAAAATTTGGACAGAGTATTAACAAGATGTGAACAACATCACTTGTCTCTTAGTCATGAGAAATGTTTGATGATGGTTGATGAAGGGATTGTATTAGGACACCATATTTCAAAAAGATGAATTCAGATTGGCCAAAATAAAATCAAGATTATTTTCGACTTGCCTATTCTTCAAACCCCAATAGATATCAAGTCATTTTTAGGGCATGCTGGATACTATAGGTGCTTTATCAAGAATTTTAGTAAAATTGCTGCCCCCATGTTTAAGTTGCTTACCAAGGACTATGAATTTCTTTGGGATGAAAAGCGTCAACATGATTTTAAAGAAATTAAAGTGAAATTAGTAATTTCCCCAATATTGAGAGGACCTAATTGGGAGAAACCTTTTCACATCCAAACTGATGCCTCAGATACCTAAATTGGTGCAGTTTTGAGATAGAAAGATGAAGAAGGAAAAATGTATGCTATTTACTATCTTAGTAAAAATCTCAATCCCACTGAAATAAATTACACTACCATTGAAAAAGATTTTTTAGTTGTGATCTATGCAATTAATAAATTTAGACATTACATTACAAGGTGCAAAATATTTGTACATATAGATCACTCAATAATTAAATATGTAATGAACAAACCAGTGGTTGGAGGTAGAATAATTAGATGGTTATTACTTCTACAAGAATTTGATATTACCATTGTAGATAATCCATGCAAATCTAATGTGGTAGCTAATTTCTTGTCAAGACTAACACTACAGGGGAGCAAGATCCAGTCAAGGAAAACTTTCAAAATGAACAATTATTTGTTATTTCAGTTGATACACCATGGTTTGTTGACATGGAAAATTATCTTGCAACATGGAAGTTTCCTCCTTTCACTAAAAAATAAATAAAGAAGTTAATCAAAACCAGTGCACAATTCAAATGGTTAAATAGAATACTATTTAAATGTGGCCCTGATTTGGTTTTACGTAGGTGTGTAAGAGAAGATGAAATCTTTGACATCCTCTAGACATGTCATGATGAACTAAGTGGAATACACTATTTAGTGAAAATAAAAACTCACAAAATACTTAGCACTGGTTACTAGTGACCATCTCTGTACAAAGACGTGAAGAGATATATCAGGTGGTGTAATCCTTGTTAAAGGATGGGATAACCAACCTTTACTAATGAAATGCCTCTCCAACCTCAAGTAGTGATTGAACCATTTTAAAGATGGGGATTAGATTTTGTTGGAACCTTTAATCCTCCTTCATAGAGAAAAGATCATATTCTTGTGTGTACTGATTATGTGACAAAGTGGGTAGAAGTGCAGGCTTTAACAAATGCCATTGAAGAAGCAGTTGCTGATTTCCTTTGGCACAAAATTATGGTAAAGTTTGGAGCACCAAGAAGCTTAGTTTCAGACTAGGGACCATAATTTAAGTCTAATATGATCTAGGCTTTCACAATTTCTTATCAAATCAACCATAGGAAGTCATCTCCCTATCACCCATAAGAAAATAGACAAGTTGAAGTAACAAATAGAGAATTGGAAAACATCCTCACTAAAACAGTTGAAGTAGAAAGAAGAGATTGGGTAAAGAGAGTATCTGAAGTTGTTTGGGCTTATAATAAAACTTGGAAAACCATAATAGATTTTTAACCATATGAGTTAGTCTATGGGAAAAAGCCCTTATTACCTATTGAGTTTGAACTACAGACATTGAGGACAACAACTAAGGTGGGAATTGAATTGGATATGGCTCAAAAGGAGAGAGTTATTCAACTCAATGAGTTGGATGAATTAAGAATGGAACCACTTCACTAGATAGAGATAATCCAAGATCAAAGGAAGTAATGGCATGATTCACATATCAAGGAAAGGCAATTCAAAGTAGGAGACTGGGAATTATTGTTTGATTCTAAGTACTAACGATTCAAAGGTAAATTGAAAACTAGATAGTTGGGACCTTTTCAGATTTAGCATATATTTGACAATGGTTCTATTCAGTTAGTTCCCATTGATGGCAGCAGAAGAATACTTTTGGTCAATGGACATAGGCTAAAACTTTATAGGAAGCCTCCTATTAAGGACAAATTCTTGAAGTAAATTAAAGCAAACAAATAATTTGATCATATGGAAGAACCCAGTTCTTTCAAAATGATCAAATAATCAGATGAATAGATCCAGAATAAAGGGAAGAGGATGAAAACTAGTAAATGGCATTCTCTTTTCCAAAAAAAAAAATTCTCAAAGATCCATTGAAAACCAGTGATGGTGGTTGATCTTCTCAAATAAATAGCTAATTCAAAATAAAAACTTCTTTGAAATTCTAATTGTTTTCTAACCATTTTCCTTGTTTTCACTTTTTAGGAATGATGAGTCACTGTAACAGAGGAATTACATCATTAAGGATGGTAATTATGTTTTTAACTTGTTAAAGGTTATATTGAAATTTTACATTAAATAGTATGATGAGTCATCTATTGTACATCATGATTAAACATGAGAAATCATAAAAAAGATATTGATGATGGAATAAATTAGCGACATAGTTATAAAGAATAATTATTATTATTGAATTGACAAAGTAAAAACTAGATAAAAAAATTAAAGAGAGATACGGTGAATTAAATTCATCAGTTCCACAACTAAGTACAGTAAATTTGTAGCTGAATTCATTAGTTCCACAACTGAGTACAATAATTCCACAGCCAAATTCGCCAGATCCATAACCAAAGTCATCAATTCCACTGATAAGAGAAGCAATCTTCAGCTAACCTTTGTAATATTAAAGAAGAATGAATCATAGGGATTAAAAAGAAGTTAGAACTAGAGGATGATACCCAACTCCTTACAGATGTAAAAGAAGCAACTATCTTTCAACAGGAAAGATGGCTAGATTTTTTGAGGAAATTCCCCAAATATAACGATGAATTGATAAGAGAATTTGTTATCAATTTAGAGCAAATAAAGACAAAAGTTAGGAAGGTTTTTATTCCTTTTTCTGTGAATGTAATCAGTGAGATATCTGGAATACCAATGGTGCATGTCCCAGACCCTACCAAACGGACATTAAAAGACCTGGTTGAAACCCTGCTAAAAGAGGGGAAAGCTAAACCCTAGTATATTTACAACACAAAAATAATAATCAAAGGAGTTAGAAGGGTCAGCTTTCCCAAACCCTTTGATAAAGTAGCATTTTGGATAGTTAAGTATTTAACCTATGATGGACAATTTGGGTCAGTAGGAAAAGAAGTCTTGAAAATCCTCATATACCTTAGATATGGAGCCAAAAAACCAGAATATATAGTAAACCTTCTAGGGTTTCTTTTTGACTCCATCTATACAATGGCCCAGAGGTATTATTGGGGTGTAGGAACAATTAGACATCATGGGTTAGTGCATTTAGTATGCCAACACCATTTCCTTTCAAAGAAAAATGGGGAAGAAATGTGAGAAAAATTTCTTGGCAAGTTTGGGCAAATCCTTGGTATTTTTAGAAGAGTAATAACAACTGCACCTTCAATTCATTTAGAAATTGATACCACTGCTGAGAAAAATAAAGAACTTGTTAGGTTGTGGAGCTAAAAGCTTCACTGATGCAGACACGGAGGAGGGTACAGAAGCGTTGTTGGAGTGCCAGAGACACCGACGTCGATCAGGCCAACCGGCGTCGGTAGGATAGTGCAGGAGAGCAATCGACGTCAGTCAGAGATCAACCAGCGTCGATGACCCCCAGGTGGACAGGGATCGGCGTCGGTCACCTGTGTAGTTCAACTGCGAGCTTATTACAGGCAGTTGGTTGTCGAACCAAGTGTTTGCATGCTTAGTGCTAATTATAGACTAAGAGCTGCGGATCTAATTATTGTACTAGGAGTCTAATTATTGTTTGGATGAGTTCTATATAATAGACTCATGGTTGTATTGTAAAAGTGTGCTAGTTTGAGTTGAGCAAAGTTTGCTTCTTTTGTGTGTGAGGTGAGCAAGGGTGTTCCTCCTAGTTCCACAGCAATACCAAGGTGGGTGCTGGATTGGAGAGTCAGCTGGATTCTTCAGGAGTGTATGATCTTGGTCATCAGGTGTGCATGGCTTCTATAGGAGATCTACATGGTAAGTAAGATCATTGATATGCAGGGGTGTGTGTGTGCAAGGTCAAGGTTCACAGGTGTGCAGAACCATCTTGATCTGTAGGTTGAAGATCGATAGGACAACAACACAATAGGGAGCAATATCAGGAGAGATCTACTTGGAGTATAGGTGTGTACTCAGGGCTAAGAGGAAGGCAAGGCAGTTCCTTCCATAAGTATGGTCTGTTGAATTGCAGGTTGTTGCAGGTTCATGGGAGATCTACGTGAAGTACTTTGAGTACTTGTGGAGTGCGTGAAGCACTTGTGGAGTGCGTGGAGCACAGGTGTAAGGTGAACACCAACTCTGTGTTTGAGTTGGGTGTTGGGACCTAGTAGAGAGAGCTTTGAGGAAAGAATTACTGTTCACTTGAGGTGTGGGAAACCTCTAAAGAGGTGGTGGAGAAGAAGTGACATCTTCTTTATTGTATTCTTTTCTGTCAGAGTTATTAATACAAGTTGTGTATTGTCTCTCATATTCTGTGTTATTCTAAATTCTAGTTACTTGTTGATTCTGGTTATTTTTGCATATTAAGTTGCTTGGATTAGTAATCAATTGTGTGCTTCCAGAGTTGGGTTCATATTTTCCCCAACAAGTGGCATTAGAGCATGTTTGTTGCTCTTGGTGCTTGACAAGTGGTATCAGAGCTAAGGTTGTAGGAAGCAGGTTTTGTGTTTTGGTTACAGGGCACTCTCAGGGGTTTTTGATTGAGTGGGAGTAGAGCAACGGCAGATCAAAGTAAGCTAAGGATGGAGGAGTTGAAAAGCACAGATGGTTACTTAAGGTCCCATGGAAAGAAATAGCAGGTAAAAGAACATTGTTGGTTGGTAGCAGATCAACATGAAGAAATTGAAGATACAGATGTAGCAGGTGTTGTTGCACAGGATGTGTTTGCAGGTTTCTTGGATAAAGTTGAATCTTGGACAAAAGATTCGGTTGCCTCTTTCCATGCAGCCCCAGGTAGAGGAGCTGGTGAGCCTTGCCAAAGAATTGGCAAAGGGGAAGTGAAGCTAAAATTGCAGGCGGTCAACACACAGGTGTTGAAGAGGGTCATGCAGGTCCCAGGTTTGGAGATATGGCTAATTTCTTCAAAAAGATTGGGTGATGAGAGATGCACAAGAACTCTCACAGCGGGTGCACTTAAATTAGCTGGTGGTAAGAAAACAAGTACTCTTTATCTACTTGTTTATATTACTGATTCTTCTTCTGTAGCAGAGACGTGGCTTCGTAGGCTTGGTCACATGAGCAAGAAAGAGATGCATGTTCTTAAGCAGAAGACAGATGTATTTGACAAGCTTAAGAACTGGAAAGCCTTGGTGTTCTTGGAGGAGATGGCAGACAGAAATCAGTGGATGGTGCTGGATACTTCTGAGCAGAGCAGTTTGGACATGGGTTTTGATTCAAAGGAGCTTGCGGGTAAAAAGTCATCACTCACAGGCGAACACAGATACCGGCATCGATTAGGAGGAACTGGCGTCGAACAGACAGGTGCCGATGTCGATCATGTGCAGATCGAAGCCAGCAGTGTCGGGCAGGGTAAGACCGATGTCGGTCAGTATGACCGACGTCGACAATAGGGACACTGATGACGGTAGGTTGGTAGTCAGGTACAGATGCATGGGAACCGATGTCGATCGGATGCAGACTGTGGAGTGACCGAGGTCGGTCACTGTAACAGATTTTGGGTGGACAGCATGCTGTCAAGGAGTCTCAAACACCCATACGAAGGACTGAAGATGTAAGTAGGCCTTCAAATTCATTGTTCCTCTTCTTTATACTCGTTGTTGATTATAGAGTAGGAAGGATCCAGGAAACAGGTGGGAGCTAGGCAGGGATATGATGCAGAACCAAACGGGAGTTTTGGTAGGGTTGCCAGCCGGTGCAAAAGCACAGAGACGAATGGATTCCTTAGTTGAAGAATAGAGAGAACGGATATGTGAGATGGAAGACCAGGCATATGGTCTTGAGGAAGCTACAGGACAGTGGGATAGGACTGACAGGTGGTACCAGGAGGATGACAAAGCAGGGCTTTAGTCAATGTCAGTATAACCATTGTGTTTGACTTACCAGGGGGATGATGGTCGCAACATCATTCTATTGCTGTATGTGGAGGTTGAGCTTGGTATAGGTTCAGACATACAGGGTTTTGCTGAGCTAAGGGTAAGATTAGTTTAGTGGCATGTCATGAGGAGTTTGGAGCATTGGAATTCTTTGACATGGGAGGCATGGAGATCACAGGTAGATTTTGTCTCCAGTGGGAGCTGATGTGAATCAGGTGTTGGCGAGGTTTAGGATGTAGAGCCGGAGCACACTAAGGGCTGGATAGGTACAGTGTCCGAAATCACATGAGGTCTTGTATAGACCTGATTTTTCCCAAGCAGTGGGGGCTGTCAGAGAGTTAAAAGCCAATTCGGGGAAGTGGGCTCTCAGGGATTTGAGAGGGACCAGCAGCAGGTATACATGCAGGGTCAGGACTTCACTACATGTGTTTGTAGGTTCAGATGTGGCAGGGTACTCGGATGACAGGTGGTACACCATGGGATGTGTGGTGGCTTGTCTTTAGGATTGAGCTTGAAGAGGGATACAAACCAGGAAACAGATTAGATGGAGTACAGGTACAGTGCAGCTGTTTATCTCCAAGTGGGAGATTGTTAGGTTATGGAGCTAAAAGCTTCACTGATGCAGACACAGAAGAGGGTGCAGACATGGAGGAGGGTGCAGAAGCGTTGCTGGAGTGCCAGAGACACTGGCGTCGGTCAGGCCAACCGGGGTCGGTAGGATAGGGCAAGAGAGCAACCGACGTCGGTCAGAGATCGGCCGGCGTCGACGACCCCCAGATGGACAGGGACCGGCGTCGGTCACCTGTGTAGTTCAACTACGAGCTTATTATGGGCAGTTGGTTATCGAACCAAGTGTTTGCATGCTTAGTGCTAATTATAGACTAAGAGCTGTGGATTTAATTATTGTACTAGGAGTCTAATTATTGTTTGGATGAGTTCTATATAATAGACTCATGGTTGTATTGTAAAAGTGTGCTAGTTTGAGTTGAGCAAAGTTTGCTTCTTTTGTGTGTGAGGTGAGCAAGGGTGTTCCTCCTAGTTCCACAGCAGTACCAAGGTGGGTGCTGGATTGGAGAGTCAGCTGGATTCTTCAGGAGTGTATGATCTTGGTCATCAGGTGTGCATGGCTTCTATAGGAGATCTACATGGTAAGTAAGATCATTGATATGCAGGTGTGTGTGTGTGTGCAAGGCCAAGGTTCACAGGTGTGCAGAACCATCTTGATCTGTAGGTTGAAGATCGATAGGACAGCAACACAACAGGGAGCAATATCAGGAGAGATCTACTTAGAGTACAGGTGTGTACTCAGGGCTAAGAGGAAGGCAAGGCAGTTCCTTCCATAAGTATGGTCTGTTGAATTACAGGTTGTTGCAGGTTCATGGGAGATCTACTTGAAGTACTTTGAGTACTTGTGGAGTGCGTGGAGCACTTGTGGAGTGTGTGGAGCACAAATGTAAGGTGAACACCAACTCTATGTTTGAGTTGGGTGTTGGGACCTAGTAGAGAGAGCTTTGAGGAAAGAATTACTGTTCACTTGAGGTGTGGGAAACCTCTGAAGGGGTGGTGGAGAAGAAGTGGCATCTTCTTTATTGTATTCTTTTCTGTAAGAGTTGTTAATACAAGTTGTGTATTGTCTCTCATATTCTGTGTTATTCTGAATTCTAGTTACTTGTTGATTCTGGTTATTTCTGCATATTAAGTTGCTTGGATTAGTAATCAATTGTGTGCTTCCAGAGTTGGGTTCATATTTTCCCCAACAAGTGGCATTAGAGCATGTTTGTTGCTCTTGGTGCCTGATAGAACTAGGGGAAGAGAAAATACCAAAAAGAAGATCTGAAAGAAGAGCTAAAATTGTGGACCCTATTATGCCTTCTCAAGAAATTCTTTCTTCTATAGAAGCTACAAGAGAACTAATACCTATCTTTGAAAGTGACAGTTCACCTAGGCCTGAGCAAAAGGTGAAAATTAGAAGAAGCTCTAAGAGGAGACCCATTTCTACACATTTTGAGGCTCCTCAAAGAAGGAGAAGTCATAAAAGGTCTAAATCAATTCCAGAGGAGATGAAAGAACAAGAAGGGCTAGAAATTGAAGCTGCTGATATTTTGGGCAGCATGGCCATGACTCCTCCTCAACCAAGCCAAATAAAAAAGAAAAATAAGATTAAAGATTTGAGGAGAAAGTTTTCCAAGGAATGGGTGAGTCAGCAGCACCATCACATGAAGAAGATGAATAGGCATCCTGGACAAGGAAAGGGAAATCCCCTTTGGTGGAAGAAAAATGCTTAACTCCCCAAGAAATTTTAGAAAAAGAAACAAATCAACAGATTAAATAGGCTCTATTTTTGTCTAGAGCAGAGCTCATTATCAAGGAAAAGGATGAGGAATTGAATTTTCTCAAACTCAAATTAGAACAAAGATAAATACTCCTTAAGGAATTAACAAACCAGTTCATAGCTAAGACTGAGGAATTAGCAAATATTAAAAGGCAGCTGATAGAGAAAGAGGAAAAAAGTAAAATTCCCAGGAGACAGACTGATGTGTCAATAGTCTCTGCATAAACTGAATTGACTTATCTACCACTCAAATAGTTATGGGATGATACATGCAGAGAACTCAGTGTAGTCAAGACATCCAATAAGGATTTGAAAATAAAAATGGAGGAAGAAAAGAAAGCAATGAAGGAATGGGAAGAAAAATTTTACAAAGAAGAAAAAGATAAATATAAATATCTTATTAAAATTCAAATGGTTTGCAGGATGAGTGAGAAACAACTTGCATGCATAAGACCTTCTCCTACATATAGTATGTTTTTAGAGGAAAAATTCATTTGATGGAAGTTGGCAAGGATAGCATGTGGCCTTCCACATGAAATAAAAGATGAAGCTAATTTCTCGGTAGCCTACTCCTTAGCCAATGTAGAAAAGAAAAATCTTCTCTATGAATTTTACCTCTGCAATTTCATGTTGGAAAAGAATTCAGGTTTTATGATCAATTTATATGTAGGGGAAAGCCAACTTAACATATTTGTCTCTGTTCTTCAAAATCAGATTGCATGGAATGAGAGGGAGTCAGAGCATTTGTTAAAGGCTAGTTCATCTGGTTTCTATATGAGAATTCATTATGGCAACCCTTTCGCCTTTGCTTCATATTTCCAATCCCATGCATTTAATGGAAGGTTTAAGGAACCTTATCTTGCCAATTTATAGAAAATCATTAATGCCTTCACCTTTATGAAAGGGAAAATTTTGATAATATTTATGATGCATGTTTGGAAAGATGAGAATTTCTCCCAGTGCCATTGCAAAGAAGGGAAGTAATATCCCCTTCAAATTTGATATGAAGTCTAGAAAGGGCAAAAGCTTTATGCATAATAATTCCTTGGATCAATGAAACTCCCTTGCGTATATGGATATGAATGCAGACAAGGCCACCTCTACTTCTCACCCTCATATCTCCTTGGTAAAATAGAGAACCTTAAGATCCCACTCAATTTGAGGAATGGAAAAGAAAAGCAGAAGCAGGAGCAGGGTATAGTACCTCTGAATCAAAGCATTGGGATATTTAGTTCCAACTGTTTGATCTGAGCAATCAAATGGAATGTAGAATATACAGTCCCAAATTTGAAGAGTAAAGTTTGTAAAGGGACTTATAAACAAGTATGGGGGAAATGATGAGGTTAGGATATGCCCATTAAATGTACAATAAATGACCTCATCTTACTCTCTCTTTCTATTAAGTTTGATTGCATTTTGTGACTTTTATTTTAATCTGATATGAGTTAGGATGTAATTGTCCATCTTTTGTTGATTGTGATTCTAACATTTAAAAGCTTTATAATTTCTAACAAGTGTTTTGGAAAATTCAATTTTTTGCAATAAAATAGGTCATCATCAGGCTGAAGAACAAATATGAAGTAGATTGCATATTTTTTGAAGTATTAGAATCAATACAGCTTAGTTCTAGAACTCCAACATGCTATTACAAGTTTTATCACACTTTGAGACTAAGTTATGAAACTCTATATTTAGCTCTATAATTATCTGAATTTGTTCCATAACTCCTAAAGATAAGCTCCAAAACTTTTGCGGTTAGATATGGAATGATTTCTTTTAGTTTCAGAACTCTTCTAAAGTTCATAGCTAAGACTGAGGAATTAGCAGAGATTAAAAGGTAGCTGATGGAGAAAGAGGAAAAATGTAAAATTCCTAGGAGTCATACTGCTATGTCAACAATCTCTGCATAGACTGAAGTGACTTATCTGCCACTCAAACAATTATGAGATGATACATGTAGAGAACTCAGTGTAGTGAAGACATTCAATAAAGACTTGAAAAGCAAAATGGAGGAAGAAAAGAAAGCAAGGAAGGAATAGGAAGAAAAAGTTTACAAGGAGGAAAAAGATAAATATAAATATCTTGTGAAAATACAAATGGTTTGCATGATGAGTGAGAAACTGCTTGCATGTAGAAGACCTTCTCCTGCATATAGTATGTGTTTAGAGGAAAAATTCATTCGTTGGCAATTGGCAAGGATAGCATGTGGCCTTCCACATGAAATCAAAGATGAAGCTGATTTCTTGGTAGCCTACTCCTTAGCCAATGCAGAATAGAAAAATCTTTTTTATGAATTTTACCTCTGTAATTTCATGTTGGATAAGAATTCAAGTTTTATGATCAATTTATATGTAGGGGAAAACTAGCTTAACGCATTTGTCTCTGTTCTTCAAAATCAGATTGCATGGAAGGAGAGGGAGTTAGAACATCTGTTAAAGGCTAGTTCATCTGGTCTTTGTATGAAAATTCATTATGGCAACCCATTTGCCTTTGCTTCACATTTCCAATCCCATGCATTTAATGGAAGGTTCAAGGAACCTTATCTTTCCAATTTATAGAAAAGCTTTAATGCCTTCACCTCTTATGAAAGGGAAAATTTTGATAATATTTATGATGCATGTTTGAAAAGATGGAAATTTCTCCTAGTGGCATTGAAAAGAAGGGGAAGTAATATCCCCTTTAAATTTGATCTGAAGTCTAGAAAGGGCAAAAGCTTTATGCACAATAATTCCTTGGATCAATGAGACTCCCTGGCGCATATGGATAGGAATGTGGACAAGACCACCTCTACTTCTTACCCCTATATCTCCTTGGTAAAATAGAAAACCTCAAGATCCCACTCAATTTGAGGAATGGAAAAAAACATAAAAGCAGGAGTAGGGTATAGTACCTCTAAATCAAAGCATTGGGATATTCAGTTCTAGCCATTTGATCTGAGCAATCAAATGAAATGTAGAATATACAATCCTGAATTTGAAGAGTAAAGTTTGTAAAGGGAATTTAATAGCTATAGTTTTTGAATGTCTAGATTGATCCCAAGTATGATTAACTCTAGACAAGCATCACATCAATTGAGTTCATACTGATTAAATTACTATCAAGGGTCTATTCCTTTACACAAAGATTCCATCCATGGACTTCTTAGTAGAATCCCCTGGTTAACTAGACATGGCTCATGCCTTCATTATGAAAGGAGAGGTTAGTTGCTCAATCACCTAGTTCTTGTAGTATGCATACCCTAATTTTTATACCTTTCTATAGAGTGGGGTTGAAACACTTCCAAGAGATGAAGCCAGGTCAATGCTTCCTTAAATAACTTGTGAATAAGCTATTAACTCCCTTTCCAAATTGCATGAAAGAAATGATTAAGTGGAAAGACTTGAGAGGTTACTTTTAGATCACCCAAACCATATGGGTTTTGGGGAGAGCCTAGACAACATTCTTTTCATGCCTTGAACTAGGCACAAATTGCAATTAAAAATGCACTTTTGGTCACCCAAGTTCCATATAAAGGATGGGGGAGAGCATACTTGCTCTCTTCATTTTACACAAAAAACACACAAGTAACAAACAATTTCAAGAAAATGCAATCTAAATGAATGTTTATTTTATGTGCCAAATGAAATATTTGATTAAGTTCCTTGGCCCCTTGGATTATTTAAAAAACTTTTAATAATTTGCACAAAATAATTTAAGTAAAAACATCTATGTTCATTTTAAGCACTAAAAATGAAATGTTCAAGACTTAAGCATTCTTTTTAAGCACCAAAATCAAATGTTCAAGACTTAAGCATTCACTTTAAGGCACCAAAAATGAAGTGTTTAAGACTTATCAATTCTATGTTCCTTTTAAGAACTAAAAATAAAATGTTCAAGAGTTAACAATTCTTTTTAATCACCAAAATGAAGTGCTCAAGACTTAGCAATTCTAGGTTCCTTTTAAGCACTAAAATCAAATGTTCAAGACCTAGTAATTCTTTTTAGGCACCAAAATGAAGTGTTCAAAAGTTAGATAAAATCATTTTAAACATCTAAAATGAAATGTTCATAAGTCTAAACTTGAAATTTTTTGCTCTATTCCTGCCTTAGCCCTGTAAGGATTAGATAGTTTCCTCCTGCTTTGAAGCACTTTCAATGATGAATAGGCAAAAATACAAAACATAGATCTTAGGTTTCCTATTTTAAAAACATAGGGAATTATATCAGTTATTAGGGAACCAAATCTAGTTGGTAATAACCAATATCAGTTGATAAGGATTGATATCAATTTCCTGTGAACCCGAAGGAGAAATTAACATGAGGTAAAAATGTTAGTTATCTTAATGTTAACATGAAAACTCAACAAAACCTATAATGAGATGATTAGATAGGGAAAATACAAGATAATGAAACCAAGAAATAATAATTATGATTTCCAAAAAGATTCAAAATCAAAGTTTTGCAAGTTGTTTATTACCCTGTACCATGATCAATAAATGGTCACCCAAATTGAGCTCCATTAGGCATAACTGATAATGGTTAGGTAGAACTATGTAATGTACCTAGAGATGGGTAGAGTAATAGAATAATGAATAGTGGTTTAATATCATATGCATAAAAAGGAGGAGTTTGGTAGATGGGAACTAGTATAAATAAAGGGACATAAAATATTGTAAGGCATCCAAGAAGTCATTTGTAATAGAGATTGTTGTAATAGGAGGTTGCCCCCTTGAAGAGGCCCATGGTTAAGAGTTATTCCTTTCATAAAAGGAATTGTGTGTAATCAACATGTTATCAATATATGAGTCATTTAGTTTTGTTAATCAATTATTGTGAGAGTGAGGTTCCTAACATCTAGTATTAGAGTGCTTTCCAGGGTTATTTTCATGATCATGATTTCTATTGTATGTATATTTGAGAGCTTCATGGAACAAGTCTAAGAGTGCATATTTTCATTTTTATCTTCAAAAAACCTAATTGTTCTTATTCAAACTACTCACAAATGGTAATGAGTCAAGCCAATTTTTTTCTCTAGAGTTTAGTGCATTTTTGTCTCAACTTTCTAGAATATTTTAAAGTTTTGAATTTTCTTTTGTATTTTTAAAGTTATCATAGTTTTTGTGACTATTTTTTTGTAAAAACAAAGTCATGGATCCCTCTATTTTATCTAAAACAATGCATTCATTAAACAATATCCATGTTATTTTTGATAGAATTAAGCTTCACTTCCATATAACCAAACAATATGATGGAGAAATTAATGCATGGTTAGATTGGGAGCATAACTATAGTGAATGGTATGTGGATTCATTTCCTATAGTTGAAGAATAGGAAGCAAAAATAACTACATGGGTTGAGTTGAAGGACACTTGCAGAGCATGGTATGTTGATCACTCGAGTGATTAATTCAGTTGATCTTTTCTTCTCCAAAACATTTCTTCACATAATATAAATTATTTTATTCTACCTTCAAATATTTATATCGATTTGGTGCATTATTTAATGGGGTTAGTCATTGTAAACAAAATATGTGTAAGGAACAATTCTAAGGGGGATGGCATGTATCCTCTATTTTTTCATCAAGCTAACTATTTTAAGCACCCTTGCTCTCATTTTGAGGAGATGATCACCATTTTTCAAATTGCACTTCAACCTTTGATTATGGTGCTCATATTCAACTTGTTGATGTAGATATTCATATCCTAACATCGAAGGAAAAAGTGAAAGCAAAAAAGGACGCATGGATGAGCTTCTATCTAGTCTTCAACCTTTTAAAATGTATGTTTAAATTTTTATTTGTTCATCCTCTTATTTCTTATCATGTTTTGAGGGTGAAACATTTTTAAGGGGGATGGAATGTAATGTAATGGACCTAGAGAGGGGTAGAATAGTAGAATAATGAATAGTGGTTTAGTACCATATGCATAAAAAGGAGGAGTTGGGTAGATGGGAACTAATATAAATAAAGGGGCATAAAATATTGCAAATCATCTAAGAAATCATTTGTAATATAGCTTACTCTAATAAGAGGTTGCCCCCTCAAAGAGGTCCATGATTCAGAGTTATTCCTTCCATAAAATGAATTGTGTGTGCAATCAACATGTTATCAATATATGAGTCATTTAGTTTTTTTAATCAACTATTGTGAGAGTGAGGTTCCTAACAAACTAATGATGGTTAGGTAGAATTGATTTTGGTCTTTGTGTAGATTTGAGTTAGCATAAAAATTAAATATACATAAAAAACAAAGCTAAAACGTCAATTTTGAAGATATTCAAGCATTCATTTGAAGATTTGTGAATTGCATTTTGTTCTCCTTGGTATGTTGGGTGCTTAGTGTCCTACCAAGCATGCCATTTATGATCAAGGAATTAGAATTAGGAGGTTACATCAAGTGTTAGAACAAGCAACAAAACTTGAATAAAAACACACTAACATGCTAACACTTACTTGCCTAGATCTTAGGGGGAGCATAGTGAAAAAAATACATATGAAAGCAAAACTAAAATGAAAATAATGAAAAATTACATACCTTATTTGAGATATTCAAGTGATTTGTTAAATGGCTTGCTCATCTTGTGTTCAAAGAGTCTTTGGCAATGAAGCTTGGCTATCTCCTTCTCCCCTTGGAACCATGGCTTGTGGCTTGATGTTGGCTTTGGCTTGTGATTTTGGTATTATAACACTATTGATTTCAATCTTGATATAAAAACTACCTTATAGCTTTACTCTATTAAAGCCCTTCAAATGAAGAGGCAAATTCTTATATTTATAGGTTTAGAAACTAACCCCAACCCAAAGTGAGTTAAGGTGTTGTTTAAACATGGAATGAATTCAAACCTAACCTAAATAAGTTAAATAACCCCATTAGAGTTAAAAAGAGTCATAACTTCATGATTTGAAATGAATAGACATGGGTGAGATATTTTTAGATATTTATAAATGTTTGATAACTCACAAAAGTTAATTTGGAAAACCTAGAATATTCTTGATTTTTGAATTTCTTTTCTTAGAATATCATTAATTGCTCTTAGATAATTCAACTAGAAATTTAATTAGGTTTAGTGTTTTAATTAAATATGTTAAGGTTTTTTAGAATTTTCAAGATTTAATTTAGTGTCCATGTGTGCACTTGCTCCATTTAATAGGTCTATAGGCCAAATTGCATGTTATGATGCCGCATGATGATTAGATGTGAATACATGAGAGGTTTTTATGGCTTATGGTAGGATACCACAAATATGGACATATCAATGGGATTTTGAGATTTAACAAATGATGCACAAGCAAATTTAGGATATTCAATTATTCTTAGGATTAATTTGTAATAGTTGGTATGAATCAGTTTGAAGTCTAGTATGAAGCCATTGGTGGATAATTTTAGGTGTCTACAGTAGGTAGATAAATCCTTCTGCTACAATCACATAAAAATAAGGGACTAAAGGATAGCCTTGTTGAATAGAATGATGAAATTCAAACCAAAAATATTGGGTTCCATTGATAGTGATACAAGCTCCCACATCTTGAAATAGCATATTAATAGTCTGAACAAATTTGGGGCTAAATCCAAGTGCCTGCAACATGGCCAGTCAATGCAATCATAAGATTTCTCAAAATCAATCTTAACAAATAGATATTTTTGATAAGAAAGCCTAGCCCATTCCATACTTTCCCATATAAGAATGACATTATCCAGAATGAACATGTTCTATATGAAGCCTGTTTGTTCACTCCTAACAATTAAGGGGATAATGTGTTTTACCCTGAGAGTTACAGATTTAGCGATAATATTAAAGGATACATTGAGAAAAGTAATTGGCCTCTAGTTTATGATAATTTTAGGATCCCCAACCTTGGGAGTAAAATTGATGTTACCCTGATTAATAAGGGTTCCCAAAGAATTGGTTAGAACAATTTAGAGTACATCTGGTGAAGATCAGGACCAACAGTGTTCCACAAAGTTTGATAAAACTTGTCAAATTGTGGAGCTAAAAGCTTCACTGGTGCAGACACAGAGGAGGGTGCAAACACGGAGGAGGGTGCAGAAGCGTTGCTGGAGTGCCAGAGACACCGACTTCGGTCAGGCCAACCGGCGTCGGCAGGATAGGGCAGGAGAGCAATCGACGTCGGTCATGGATCGGTCGGCGTCGGCGACCCCCAGGTGGACAAGGACCAGCGTCGGTCACCTGTGTAGTTCAACTGCGAGCTTATTACAGGCAGTTGGTTGTCAAACCAAGTGTTTGCATGCTTAGTGCTAATTATAGACTAAGAGCTGCGGATCTAATTATTGTACTGAGTGTCTAATTATTGTTTGGATGAGTTCTATATAATAGACTCATGGTTGTATTGTAAAAGTGTTCTAGTTTGAGTTGAGCAAAGTTTGCTCCTTCTGTGTGTGAGGTGAGCAAGGGTGTTCCTCCTAGTTCCAAAGCAGTACCAGGGGTGTTGGTGCTGGATTGGAGAGTCAGCTGGATTCTTCATGGATGTATGATCTTGGTCATCAGGTGAGCATGGCTTATAGGAGATCTACATGGTAAGTAAGATCGTTGATCTGCAGGTGTGTGTGTGTGTGCAAGGTCAAGGTTCACAGGTGTGCAGAACCACTTATTGATCTGTAGGTTGGAGATCAGATAGGACAGCAACACAACAGGGAGTAGGATCAGGCAGGATCTACTTGGAGTACAGTGTGTACTCATTGGTATGTACGTGGAGTACATGAAGAGCTAAGAGGAAGGCAAGGCAATTCCTTCTATAAGTATGGTCTATTGAATTGCAGGTTGTTGCAGGTTCATGGGAGATCTACTTGAAGTACTTTGAGTACTTGTGGAGTGCGTGGAGCACAGGTGTAAGGTGAAAACCAACTCTGTGTTTGAGTTGGGTATTGGGACCTAGTAGAGAGAGCTTTGAGGAAAGAAGTACTATTCATTTGAGGTGTGGGAAACCTCTGAAGAGGTGGTGGAGAAGAAGTGGCATCTTTTTTATTGTATTCTTTTCTGTAAGAGTTATTAATACAAGTTGTGTATTGTCTCTCATATTCTGTGTTATTCTAAATTCTAGTTACTTGTTGATTCTGGTTAATTTCCGCATATTAAGTTGCTTGAATTTGGTAATCATTTGTGTGCTTTCGGAGTTGGGTTCTTATTCCCCAACAAAACTGACATAAGAAACCATCAATTCTTGGATCTTTGTCCATTGTCATCTTCTTAACAGCCTCATAGAGGTCACTAGAGATAAGGGCCTATCACATACAACTCTTTGAGATATGGAGACTTTGTAGGGAACAACTTAGAGACATTGAAAAAGAGTTCCCTCCCTTTCTAGAGAAGAAGCTTACATAAATAAAACATCATGATAAGGATGAACAAAGGATTTTAGAATCTCAAGAAGTTTGGTAAGTCTTATGTTTCCTTCCTTGATAGTTTTGATTCTATCAACAACTCTCTTAGAGTGGAGAAGGGCAAAAAAATCCTTAAAAACCTTGTCACTAAATTTTCCCCAGTGCATATGAGCTCTCAATTAAACTCCTTTGGCTTTGTGTGATTTCTCAATTTGGAGCTTGTGTCTCCATTGTGCCACTTGAGTTTGAAGGTGGATATTAAATGACACCTACTCCAGTTCTTGTGAGGCTTAGATATACTCATGATTTTTAGCATTATGCATATGTTGTTTGAAAATGGCCACTTACTTTCCATAGATCTGAAGAAGGATAGTAGTATGAGCAAGAACATCAAAACACCATTGGATCCATGTCTCTCTCTGGCTAAGGGACCAAGTTATAAATTTTAACATTATGCCCCATCATTCTTTCATGATTGAGGTGGGTAGTATTGAGATATAATTATGTGGAATCAAGCTTAATTTGAGGAGAAATACATTCAAAACTAAATCAAATAGGGTGATGATATGAGAGAAGGGTATCAATAATGACTGTTACTAGTTTGTCTTGGACTGGAGAAAAATAAAAAAGATCTTACTCAACTAGTAGAGATCTATAGAGGCACTGAAGCATCTTATCTTCTCCCTATAAAAAATTAGACTAGGTGAATAAGGGAAAGTCTGATTCCTTCCTTTGGTAAAAATTAGGATCAAACACCCTGAGCTTATTGTGCATATAAAACCATGTTTCATGTTCACCTGCACACTATCACATTAGAAGGTGTCCTTATTTATCCTCTATCGACTCCACCATGTTGAAGTCACCACAAAGGATCTAATGAGCATATGAGAGAGATTCATCCAGCTACCTCCACAAGGCATCCCAGTCCATATCATCATTAAAGGCATATAAATTGACCAACCCAATAATGTGATTATTAAAGTTAAAAAGGGCCCACGCCACTCAGTGGGTGGGGTTTAAACCCCATGAAATAATATTTTGAGTGAGCTCTAAAGGAAAAAAAGTGATGACCCCACCGTGCCGAACATCATGCCCTATGGCCTAATAAATGGCCTTAGTTCAGATGATTCATGTTGCATTCTACAATAAGAAGCTAGAAATCTTGACATCTTACAAACAAAGAATTTTCATGTTTTAAAAAATCTAGTAACTATTCCTAACCTTGTACTTATGCAATGGATCATTAAGACCTCAAATAATCCTAGAGTACACAATCATTGGATAGGATTGAGGTGCATATCATTCTCCTCTATGAGACCTTCTAGCATAACAAACTTGTTATACATGAGTTTAATGGGCATGTAATCAGTCATTCTAAATGGTTATTGCTTGTGTGCCATATATTCTTCCTCTTCAAGAAATGAAGAAGGGATATGAGAGCGCTAGAATACTAATTTATGGTTGAAGGTGACCAGTCTCCTTTCTTCCTCTAGGGCACCCACTCTAAGAGAGGTTTGTGAACATGGTGCTAAAAGTGGCATCTCAACTAGCGAGGTTAGTGCATGCACATATGCATAAGAGGAGGAGAAGGTTTAGTAGGCAAGGAAGATTTTACAATAGAAGGTTAAACATAATTATTGTCAATAAGTTAGAATGAAGAATTTCATGGCCTATCACCACCTTTAGAAGAGCTATTATTTTTATTTTTGGTGATGGTAGTACAACCATCATTATTAACATTCTAATATTTGGATTTAGATCGAAATTTTTCTTAAGGAGTAGGGGGTGTGTGAACCATCAAAGAGCACTCCCAGATCATGTGTTCTAAGGACTAGCACTGAAAACAAGCATTCAAAAAATTGATATACAAGACACGTTGACAAAAGTAATTAGAGCAATTTATATATCAATAGAATATTTTAAATCACTGGATAGATCCACTTCCACAAAATCCCTCTTCTAAGGATTAGCCATAAAGAATTTAGTCTTTTCATAGCAAATGAAATGCCCTATGGCCTTTATAAGTAGGTCTATAAAACCCCAAAAGGGGAGAGGCAAGCTAGGAAATTCAACCCATACAAAGACTTTAAGTTTTGCTTGCTCTGAGACTTGAAAGTCTTGAGTCTAGTGAGAAAACATACCCAAAGTGTTAAAAATGAACCAAGGCCCATTATTGACAATAGCTTTGCTGTGCTTTGGGTAAGAAAATTGAAACAAAAAAAACCCTTTGTAAGATTTTAGACTCCTTCAAGTTTCACACCATGGCCTTACTATTGGTTGTGAACCAATTATTTCAAAAGGCTCTTAGGGGGGACTCGACCAAAATAATAAGCAATCAAAGTTAAATTTTCAAAGAAATGATAAACTTTGTCAAATTCTAGCACATCTAAATAACATCAGGTAATGGAGAGTCAGAATCATCAGCATTACCTCATAAAAGACTTTTGAGATGAATTTTGTCACCTACATCAGGGCCATGGTTATGTTCACTCACTTTAAGGGGATGTAAATTGGAAGGAGTTGATCATTAAATAAAGCGTACCCCTACCACCTAGAGGGAAAATCACCGATCAAATTCAGCAATTAATGAAAACAAAGCAATACCCTATCTAGATTTGCGATGATCGACAGTGTAGTAGAGACCTAATAAAATGGTAAACATATTATATGTAATGAAATAAACATGTTAAAAATTTGTAAGCACATAATACCTCAACCAAATTATCTTACATGTAATTTTAAAAACATGGGTCAAACTCAGTTGTAAGTGCTACAAACTAAATCACCATTGCAAAATGTTTTAGACAACAAACACCTTGCCACTAAGAGTCATAGTCACATTAACCACATTAACATATATATTTTTAATAATTTATTTAAATTGTTTTATACTATTTATCTTGATTAAAATGAGAAAATTATGTCTTTATTATATATTTTCATATGTATATATTGCAGTTTTCCCTATCACACTTATCGCAAACTACAAAACACTAATGAATTACAATTTTTAGATTTACAATGACAAAACATGCTATTACACAATTGTTTTCAATTTTAAGCCTCTGATTCACCTCTTTTACATGCCAATTGCTCCATGAAATAATGATATGTTTTGCATATTTCACATTGTAATTGATAGGCTTTTTAGTTTAATTAGTTTATATAATTTGCAATTATGTTTATGAAGGGAAACAAAAAACCTCAATGTATTTGCTTTAGTTTGATGGTAGAACCTTCCAACAAAATTTGCAAGATGTTGGTTTCATTTTTGAACAATTTTTGTCATTTTTATGTGTGATGGAATCACCCAGCATGTCACTTTTGACATTGCCAAAATAAATTAGACATAGGTGTTGTTGGAAAGAGTTACACATGCTAACCATGTCAAATTATGAGATATTTGCTAGTTTTACTTCATAGACACAAACATGAATGTTTTTTAAGTAAAATTATCATGATCCTTTAAAAACTACATACCAACCTCAATAGACCATTTTTTATTTTGATTGGGCATCAACTTCTCATATTTTAGAAAGCTGCACACTTTAAGTTTTTCTTACATTGGCTTTTTCCTTGCTATGTTTACAATAAATTATTGAAATAAATGTTATTGTATTGTGATTCTATCTTTATAATGCCATTTTACTAAATTTTTACAATAACACAATACAATGCAATTAGCATCTCATTTTACATACCTTTTCAGATGCTACAACATTGTGAATTTATTATCTCTTTAAATGCAATTGTTTTGCAATTCATTGTGCCTTCAATTATATTAATAAAATATGCATATTTTGAATTGAATTTACTATTTGTATTTAGGCTAGTTCTTATTTCTCACTAACCAATGCTCTCAATAGGCTTAAAAGAATTGACAGCCTCTATTTCTTAATTATTTTTACCACCACTATTTTTTTCATTGATCTCTTTTTAGTGTATTAAACTTTTTTCTTGCATTAGTTTCACATATTTTATTTGACCTGCATTTCAATTTCGACAGTAAATGCATTGTTTTAGTTCATTATTGTAACCAGTTTTAAAATAGGGTTATTGATTTGATTACTGTCATTGTAGACACTAGAAAATCATACTATATGTCTCAATGCCTCCAAATACCTTAAACCTCAAATATCTTGCTAACAATCCCCCTTGTTAGTGTCTTTCTTATCTACATGTTATTCTTTCCAAGCCAAAGAGGAGTTCTCCATCATCATTTGGATCATGCACACACTTTCTACCAGGTTCTTTACACACCCCTTATTACTAGTTTCTTTTCTTCTTGCAAAATTAAGAAATGAAAAGAAATTAAGAGCAACATTTTGGCACACCCGATGGGACCCTAACATCACCTAGGTGCTGTTTCTTCCTTCTTTTATTTTATGCTCATAAAGTAAAATGTTAATTTTATTTTGTCATAAAATAAACCCTTTGCATTACATTAATTGCTTGCTTATTTTAGTTCATCTAGTAACTTAAAGGAAAAGTAATTAATCATAGTTTCACCCTTGTAATCACACACTTTTACCAAACTACATAATCAATCAACATATCAAAATAAACTTGAGATAAGGCCCAACTAGGATTTCATCACCTAGCAGTAAACCTTACCCTTTCTAGCAATCCTATTTGTAGGTCATTACCAAGGGGAGAACCAACTCAGCTCTATGGTTGAGTATAAACTTTGAAATTTAGTATATCTTGGCTAAGCACCCGACACCCTTATCATTGTGGTGTGGGAAGTGAGGGTGTAGGACCCAATACCAAGCCACACTACAAATCAATGGAGATTTCTCTCTTGAGCACCTAAACACAACCGAAAACCAACCTTAGATTTCCTCTTTAGTACCTGATCTACTAGCCAAGTTTCTTCTTCATACTTTATAAGGCATAAGCCAAAAGTGATATAAAAGGAATCCTAAGTTTTAAACACACTTCTAGTGTATGTTTGGATTGTCTTGAGATTATTTTCCTTTTGATTGATTTTTGTTTTGAGGTGTGAGTTTTCATCATTTCTTTTCTATTCCTCTCATGATCTTTACTAGACAACAGTCGATAAATCAAGCCAACCAACAACTTACCTTCCACTATCTTGCCTCCATTTAATGGAGAGCTTCCTTATAGTCTTCCCTAGAGGTCCTAGCTCTACTAAAATCTTGGAAGACAACCCTCTTGACTTAGAATATTACCTTACATCATGATCCCCTCATGTTCCCAACCTCACCTACAATCAACCCAAACCCACCTATAACTAACCAAACTTTAACCAACTGACAAAATTTCAATTACCAGTTGAGCTAGTTACAATGTTAATGGACTAGATAATTGAAGTAGAGTCATCTATTTTTGATATCACTGACCAATCAACCTTCACCTATAACCAATCAAATCTAAAATATAACCATCCAAAAATATCAACATCTATCATATCAATCAAACCTAGACCCACCTAGCAACACCTTTCATCAAACCTTGGGCCACCTACCCCAACCATCATATCAATTACCTCAACCCACCTTACCAAACTAACCCACCTCATCAAACATATCAAACCAACCCACCTTATCAACCTTACCAAACTTACCTAACTTATCAACCTTACTAAATTCAACCAACAATAACCTACCTAACCTATAAGAGCTACCTAGCCTATCAAACTCATCAAACCTATCAAACCAACCAATTAGCTCACAATTCAAAAACCATTGGTTCACCCTCTTTCTAGGTAGTACACTCCATTGGGGGAATTTTACGCCTCAATCCTTGACAAACTCTTAAAGGCTTTTATCATTAACCTTCCTCAAATCAAACCCATCAATAGTTCTCTTCCAAAGCTAATTTGGTTTATAGAGAATGAATTTTATGCTTATCACCACGTAAATGGACATGGAATAGATAGATGTGGCTCCTTTAAAATGCTCATCCAAAACCTTATCGATCACAAGAAGGTTTCGAAGAATATTCTTTGTGTTCCTCCCACCCTAGCCTTGAATATCTTTAATCAATCAATCATTGAACACCTTCCTTCACTCATTATTGAGGAAACCCATAACTAAATCCCTCAGCACAATGAGGCTCATCCATTTGATTTGGTCCTTGGTGAAATTATAACCAAGGAAATCATAATCCAACGCTTAACCAAACCACTTGTTAACCAAGTGGGACCTTCTCAACTTTCCTTCAAAATGCTAATCAAGGAAACTAACCAACTTGTTCTTCTTACCCATGTGGAACCAAACTATGAACCTTTTCCACTCACCAATGTGGAATCAACCAACCTACCTCTTCCACTTACCACCCTTAACCCCACCTTACCAACCACTAAGCCAACCTTAACAACCATTAACCTACTTCATGTACCATTAACCAAACCAAACCTGCCATTAACCCAACAAAACTTACTATCAACCTAACCTTATTTATAACCATCCACCCAGCTTACCTCACTATCCAAATCCAACAATAAAACCAACCTATACACCAAATCAATCAACCTACCTTTTAACTCAACCATAACCAAACCTCTCTAACAACCCAAACCAAGATTAACTCATCAAACCTACCAACCCTATACTAATCTACCTAAATCAAACCCACCAACATTTCCCTAATGTTTGTACAATAGAGAAATATCCCACCCAAACCACTACCTATAACTTGAACCAACTAACCTCTAACAACTAACAACTAATAACTAACAACCTCTTTTTTTGGAGGTGGGTAAAGTCATATTCACGCCTCCTAAACCTGCTTATTAACCAAAAACCTCACCTTGGGATCTTTTTCCCACCTTAAAACATCCATAGAAAGAGTAAACTAGGGGAACTTTCCCTCCACAAGGCTTGGACCATTTATCAACCCCAAACCATACCTTACCAATTAACCAAACTAACCCTTGGTATTTTTGCCTCAACCTACCGACTGAATTTATCAATCAACTAACCTTGAACTGTTGAAGATTACCTTTCTCCTCCACCCAACCCATTTGGGAGTCACCTTCTCCCCCAACCATTGGAAATTACCCTTCTCCACCAGACTATCACCTAACCAACCTCGCCCTTTTTGTCAAAATCAAATCTTTTCCACCTCTAATCAAATGTTGGAAAGCTATACCAATATGTAACCAATATAGAGATAAGCAAAAGAGATAAATTTACTTTTAATTAGCTTGGACCCTACATCATTACTCATAAGTATGGATCAGGAGCTTATCATTTGTCATCTCTTGAAATTAAACTAGAACATGAGCCTCTCAATGCTTTGCATATGTATCCTTTCTTTTGTTAAATAAGGATCAAATTCATCTTACAATCTAACTTAAGCTTGTCCCTTGATTTGTGAGATTTTCACCTTCACCTACCTATCTCTCTCCATTTGAGCACAATCAATTATAACATGGAACCATGTGATTAACCATCACAATCATAACCTAATCTTAAATATGGGTACCATAGTTTTACCCATGGCATGGTTCTCATAGATATTTATCATCTCTTATTAGATAGAATCCCATGATCATTTATTTCTCAAACCCCTCCTTTCACCTATCATTAACCTCTTATGCTAAAAGTTTTACCCTCATAAAGGTAAACCTATAAGCCTTATTAGACTTGTCCATGTGTAAAACTAGCACATAAAAAAAATTTTGGATAACAAAATATCATTTGGGTCACACATCTTTAGCATTGTAGACTACTCCCTTAAAGGACAATTGCACCAAAATCCTCTATATTGCTTCCAAAGATAGATTGTTCCCTCAAAGGACAACTACCAAATAAAAAAATCTAAAAACTTAGATCACTCCTTTAAAGGATGGCTAAGTCAGATTTGTCAAAAGCAATCATTTGAATCTTCTCACATTGATCAGCTTCATAACCTATCAAAGCAAAAAGCAAGCAAAAAACCCACTATCAAAATTAGAGCAAGTTATCCTAAGAAAGCTACAATTGGATTTCATATCTAGCATTAGTAGACTTCTCACATCAATCAGTCTACACCTTGTATTAAGACATGGACATGTCTAATTTAATTTTTTTGGTCACCTATAGAAAGGGCACACTAACCCACATAAGGTTACCCTACCTATCACCCATTTCCTTATATTCGTATTACCTACCTCCCCTTTATACTATCTATAAATCAAGGGATTATGAGCTTACTTGACACAATGTGATCAAGATACTTTTTTTTATCAACCTAAACATGTTAATGCAAAGCATTCGAAAGGCTTACACTCCCTAAGCCAATCTAACTTAGGGTTTTGTTTTGTCCTTACCAATGAAAAGGAATCATGTTTCTTTTCTTTTCTTTCACTATTGGTTTATAGACCTATGTCTCATTAATTCTTATCAATTTTCCTACATTTAGTCTATTATCTACTTACTTTATGTATTTTCATCCCATCCTTAAACATAATCACATTACATCTCTCATAATCATAAACAACCAACATCAATGGTGAACACAACATTGTGTATTGCATTCATGAAATCACATCATTTATCATCATAAACCATAAATAGAACAACATACATCAAATCATCATACATTAAAACATCATATCGATACCAAATACCATCACATAATCCATGATAACCATAAATAAAATCACCACAATCATAACATCATATGACATATATCCATCCGTAAACATCATATCGTATCCATGAACAAAACTAAAACATTGTAACCATATTCTAAACGTCACATGCCTAAGATACTAAGTCAAACATCTCATAGATCATGTGCATAAACCTTAAACCAAACCATAAACTATAACAAGAACATGAATCACCATAATCATATACCACATGATGAATGATAAATCACATCTATATAAATCATCAACATCATCATATACATCATGTCAGGAAAGTAATACATGTAATAATGTATAATATCTCTGTCATGTACATTTCACATCATCAACACATAGATCGGTATCAAAATCATGAAAATATACAATCTATCATATCATATGTCATGCCCTTGGGGCACCACTCCTACTAGCCCCACTTACACCTGAACCACAACCATTGGCCCCTCCTACTCTTGCACCTGTACTACCATCTAGTGCCAGTCCTCTTACGATACCTGTATGTCTTATCATTGATTTGGACCACTAACATGTAGTTACCATAGCTTCCCCACTTGCTAATCTAGCTCTGTATTTGCTCCATCAGAGTTCCAATGGAAACTATGCCAACTCTATCACCTCATAGTATTTCAACTCCTCAACTGTATCCAAGTACTGAGTCATAAGAATCATATCAGGTGGTCTTCCTATCAATGACACCACCACTCCTACCCTTTGTCTCAAGGTATCTCTCTCTTGGGTCACTAAACTAAGAGAGATCCTTGCCTAATCTCACTCTCATGTCAAGGTGGTAACTTGGCCCTGTAAGATGATAATTTGGCCCTGTAAAGTGTGAATCTATCCTTGTAACCTTGTGATCTATGCATGGGTAGCTACTAGTCCTATCTATGCCTGTCCAACTTGGCCACCACCCTATATTGGTGCCCCCGCTAGATCTACATCCATGGCCTACTTAAACCTATCACCCCATGCAAAATTGACCATTGCATATAGTCCCTGATACCACACTACATATCCATCCACCACAGAAGCATCATCTATCATTGCTCTTTTTGACAGCTCCTCATGATCCAAAACTACATCTTGTGGCTATGGCTCTAGAATTAAGAAGTTAGAATCCTCCCTCTTATATCTTGAGAACATTGACATAATCCCTTGCATGAGGCCAAACTGCCTCCAAACTCGATCAAAGTAGATGAATTCAGTCTCACCATCCTATCACCTATATATCCATCTCTATCTCTATAGTGATAAAGTGTGATAGTTGTATTTGGTCGACCTAAGCTATCCCACATATGGCCTCCAAACCACATATCCTACCCCTAAACCCTCTAATGCATCTCTAAACCAATCAATGTCCCTCACACCTCTAATAGCACCTGTCAATGCATAATCTCTCCTCCATCTCAAGAAACCCACTCTGTAGTCTAGTAGAGCATAACCATCCCATGGTAACCCCAAAGATATCAACATGTAAATATGCTCGTATGCACAACAATGGAGTACAAACCCAATGTTGATCCCATATCACCTATATGCTCAAAATTCCCAAAGATCCCTATATATAGACCCGTAACATTGGTGCCCACCCAAACATAGTCCTTCCTAATAGCATCTCCACCAACACTCCTAATAGTAGATATAAAAATTGACCATTGCTCAAATTAGGCAATGTGAAAGATGACATTTCCATCATCATCATCATCATCATCAATAAACATCAATCCCTTAGATCCCTCTAGTATAGTGGCCCATAGCTAAAAACACCTGCATGATACTTGGTATGGACCCAATTTGCTCCATATACTAGATCCATATGGTAATCCCTCTCCTCACTCTCAATGTGATAAATTTTCTCCCCTCGAATGGGTAGTTATGTAATCTTATGAACATCCTCTAGGAGGATGGTCATCTCCCCAATTGGTAATGAAAATGTGTTTGTGGCCGGGTCCCTTCTCTCGATGAGGGCCACAATCATAGCCACTTCTTGTGGGAGGTGATGATAGTGTCTCATGGCCCCTAGGTTAACCTCTTCCATATAACTCCACTCATCATCAGTCATCCCATCATGAACCTCTAAAAAGATCTTAGGGACTCAATTCCTCATCTATATCTGGTCATGGGCCTGCAAAACCATAGTTAGTGCATGCCACCATTGCTCATGTCCAAATTGGGCTCATTTATCAACCTACACTTGATTCTTTTAAACCTATTACCTCTAACAATCAAACAAACATCTACCTTTATCCACACAAATTTCAACATCATACCAAAATCTAAACACTTCTATCATGAACAATTGCCTTAATCCATATAACTTTTAGCACCTACCCTAACCTATCATACTAACACCTAACATTTTCATCACCTAAACTCTACCCACCGACCATCTTAACACTTCATCCTATCAAACCTACATTTAAACACATTTATAACCATATATAACCATTAAGTACCTTTTTAAAACACATTTTCTACCATTTAAAAACTTTATAAATCCTTTTTTTACCATTTTTAATTCAAACCTCACCCAAACTCTTCGACCATCGATGGTTCACTAGAACCATCAACGGTCCTATAAGCCCATTTTACCTCAGTGTGCGATTGATGATGATTGGTTGAATTGTCGACAGTCACTATGCGTGACCATCAGTGGCAAAACCCCCAAAACCTAACCACCCAAAAAACCTCACCAAATAACTAATTTCAAAAATTAAACTACTTATAACTAACCCTTAATGTATTCCCCACCCAAACCTTACTTCTAATTTGAAAATCACCTGTTAATTTTCCTAATTCCACCCAAAACCCAAACTAGGGCATAACTCGACCCAAAACAATCATAAAACCCTATCAAACTAGTTTAAACCTACTTAAACTCAACTTCAACACATCAAATTAACTATCATTTCTAGAACTCTCCCTACCTCATTCCTCAATCACTGTTAAAGTCAAAACCCATGTCTAACTGCTCAGCCATGCCTTCATCTACCCTCCATCTCAATCGACACTGGATCTCCTCAAACACATGCTTAATCAATAAGCAAGTACACCTCAACACGCTTGGTCAACTTGCCATAAAATGTCAATGTACACAAGCACCAAAACATAAAATATGGAGGTCAAATAGTCAAAAGTGAAAATGATTTTTCATTTTCACTTTTTATGTTTCAACCTTTTAGGGTTTCCCCTTGACCATTAATGGTCAGGGTGATTGTCAATGATCAATTGTCAGGGTCCACCCACTTTTTTAATTTTTAAGCACCCCACCTAGGTGTTAAACTTTAGAGATCACCTTATCTCACTTAAACCATATCTTGAACTTTTAGAGATTACCCTTCTTTGACCATTTGACCAAGTCCACCTTGATGTTAGTCATTTTGACCCAAACCATTCACATGTTTTGCAATGACCTTGCATTAGTCTTTTTGAGCACACTGACCATTTTTTCCATGTTGACTATTAAAATTTTACACCACCTAGTGCACAACCAAACCATTTGTGTTTTTCAAGGGAACACTTCTTACCTTGAATACCTATGAAAACATTGACCCTGTCTAGGAGACTTGATAGGAATGAATTGATCATCCATGACCAGTGCTATAGAATGGTTACCCCTATTATGCATACTTCTAAAACCTACTTTTATTTTACCAACACTAGAAACTTTAGTTTGTGTGTGATTTTAGCTATCGTACTTAGTTGCATTTTGTGCATGTGTTTGCATTTCAAATACCCGCCCCTTTTTATCACCCATCTCATGACTCACCATATACCACTTATCAAACCCTGACTTGATTTTGGTTCCACCTCATCGACTCTCAGTTTGAGGGTGAACACCTCCTCTCATACTCAAGGCAATCAAACCTTAACCAACAATCCATTTTTGTTTTATAGCTTGTTAATTCAAAGCCACATAACAAAAAGGGGCAAAATGTAGACACTAAAAAATCGTACTAGATGTCGCAATGGCTCTAGATACCTTAAAACCCCCCCTCGACTCATCAACCAACTTATCAAACCTTGAGTCTGGTTGATGACCTAGTTAACTAAACTCATTTACTAACTTAAACCTTTAGACACCCCTTTTAATCCCCACTTTGACTAATTTACCTTTGACACTCAACTGCTAATGGTCAACCCAACCATTGATGGTTAGCCTAACCATCAATGGTCAGGTCCTCACCTCCTCAAGTTATTAACACATCACCAACTATGTGTGAGATAATGAGACACAATTTAATATATTCATCCTATATGGTGGTAATGAACTTCCAAGCATCGTGATTAGTAACCTCACCCTCTAGGGAACCTTCCATCCTCCATCTCTTTGCCTATAAAAGGAGGGGAGTGGGAGATGAAATAGATCTACAATCTATGTTCAAGCTATCAAATCTTCTTGTACATAGGTATTCAAGTCTTCCAGCATCTAGTCTTCCTTCAACATCTCAACAATAGTAATTTGAACCTCTATCAAATTTGCTTTTGAGGTGAAAGTATTGTTACTCTAGAAAAATTACTTCATCCTTTTATCATCATCCATCTAGCAAGTTATAGGTATATTACACTTGTTTCTTTGTTTTATTTCATTTTTAACCCCCTGACTTGATCAAACCTATCTTCCATCCTCCCATTTCTGATCTGATCCATAACTAATCACCTACCTGATCATTTCCTCAATCTCTAACCCTTTTGGAACACTTCTAAAAATCCATAAGCAACCACCAATGGTTAGCACAACCACTGATGGTCACCCAACTAACAATGGTTACTCAACCATCGATGGTTAACCCAACTACTGATGGTTCACCTAACCATCGATGGTCACTATGGCAGAAAATAATAGCAAGTTATTTTCATTCCCCTACCCTCCAACAAACCCTACTTTCTATGTTCCTTCCTATTCACAAAGCCTTTTCTAATTTTTTGAACCTAACCCCAACTATTTTAGTATGAGTATTGACCTACTTTTGCTATATTGTTTCTTGTATTGCATGCATTTACTTTCATGTTATTAAATGCAAGTACTCTTTATTTTATTGATATCAACTTGATTGTTATCAATAGTGGATTGATAGCCTCCTAGCAAGCTTATGCTTCTTGGATCTGGCTCATGCTAGGAAGTCCACTCAACTATCTTGCTAACAATCCCCTTTGTAAGTGTCTTTTTTATCTGTAGGTTATTTCTTCCAAGCCATAGAGGAGTTCTCCATCATCAAGTAGATCATGTGCACACTCTCTACCAGGTTCTTTGCACACCCCTTATTATTAGTTTCTTATCTTCTTCCAAAATTAAGAAATGAGCATAAAGTAAGAGAAACAATTATCAACCTTACTTTTGAGTTTTTTTCTTTTAAAATTTTTATTATATTTCAAGCTTATTTTTACACTGATGAGGATTTGGTGTTTCACTTAAATTATATTTTGAATATAGGTGATTTAAGTGTTACTCATCATACTAAAAATAAATCAAAATAAGAATCTATATACTAGCAGTTGCCTCAAGGGTGCAAGTTATGATGAGTGTTATTTTTAGTATTTGTGTAATAGAAATGTAGTTCAAAATTTCAATTTTTAGGCCTCTAGTCATGCCATTTGGCATCTTACTATTTTCTTGTCTTTGTGGTCATGATTGGGCTTCCCCATCCTTGATGGTTTGCACTAATTTTGGAAAACGTGGCAATACATTAGTTTCTTAATGTAGACAAGCTCTCTATGTGTGGGGAACTACTATTTTATTGCTCCTGAGCTTTATCTTACATATTCTACATCTTTTTTACTGATCCTAGATACATTTATGCCTTACGAGCAAAGCTCTTTTGCTTTTTCATGACTTCTCTCTATCAATTTGAGGTTCATGAATCACTTCCTAAGCTCTGTAGACTTATAGGTCTATATTTACTTCTTTTAGCTTAGCCTTGACTTCCCCTGGGTTTTGAAAATGAACCAGTTACTTACTTAAACAATAAGCTTTTGATTTTGTTTTGTTAGGATTGATGGGCCATCAAATTTAGACCTACCATCTACTCAGTTAGATGCCAATGTGTCTATTCCTCTTGTTTCATTCACTACCACTTGTCACTTACTCATCTTCCAACTTCTCTATGAAGTGTTCCATTTATTACTCCATTGCCGGTTTAGGTTTTTTTTACTTTACTTAGAACATGGCCTTATGAGGTGCCACATGTCCACTCATCACTAGCCAAGAGGTATTAGATTTGACTTTGCATCTCCCTTCTGACCACTAACTATCTTCGACTCCTGACTCACTGTGATGCAACGTGTCACAATTGTGAAGTTGGGGGAGCTTGGATAAAATTTAAACTATGCAATGCCCCTAAAACTTGATTGCTTGAGATTCTAACACTTATCCTAATCTTGACAAGTCAGTTTAGAAGACCTCCATAGATTGACCACTTCCTTCATAAGTCTAGGCTCCTAAAAATTTGACTCCTGACAACTTTTCATTGTCCTGACCTATTAGGCAACTAGATCTACCACTCAACATGTGTTTCCTCACCATTGCTCCAAAGCTCCCTTAGGCCTTGCCGAAAATGCTAAGTCTAGGACCTAGACGACCGACACTTGGGTCTGCTACATGATGGGTGACATGTTTCCATTGATCCCAAGGCCTTCCAAAACTAACAAGTCCAAGACTACTAGTTGTCACATCACTCACTGGTTGGATCACTACTTCATATGCTCTGCCATATAGACTGACATAGGATTGTCAATTGCTATGTGGTGCATTCTAATTGACTTATTTGATTATCAACCTTGCCACCAAGATCTTGGGTTTTGACAACCTGAGAATGTTAAAACATGTATTTATGCTTCTCATTGGCCCATTTCATAGACACACTACTAGGTCCAAGAGGGGCATGAATTGACACATGTTCATTGACTGATCCATGTAATAATCTCTCATTAGATAGTACACTGACAACTTGAAAACCCCAAGAGGTCCTAAGAAACATCTTAACACATAGCCTATTTCTTGGATTTTTTTATGTACTTGTGGACTTCTTTGAATGTGCCATGTGGTGGCCTTGTGTGACTCTGAGAACTCGACTGTACACTTGGGAAAATTCACAGTGAATGTTTATATGAAATCTCACCTAAGAAACTTTTTATAACTCTATAAAAAATGGGAATTCTCTATAGACTCTAGGACTTTGAGTATTTATTGAAAGATCCCCTCAGGAAACCTCCATAACATTCATAATATAAAGCACAACTTGAGAAACATTAATCTATGTTAAATGATTGTGTGTGCAGGTCTTGGGGCCCATTAACCAGGGGTTGAAAATAGTATAATCATGAAAAAATTGGCTAAGAGTTTGAGATTTTAATGTATCTCTAAGTTTTTGGGGCTGCTCAGCGTTTCCTTGAGTTCCTTAGCTTTCCCGGTGTGTCGCAAGTTTTCACAATGTTTCTCCCACCTTTTCTCTCAATCAATGACTCCTCTAACACAACATTCACATTATACCAATAATGATGCCCCCTTATGTGCCCATGTGGCATGCACTTTTCAAAAGCTTTAGTACCCACTTCAACCACAATGAAAACAACAAGACACTCCACAACCTCAATAAAAGATGCCAACACCATGCAAGCTACAAACACCCTTTGAAATGGGTGTGGGGTATGTAAATCCAACAAATGCTCTTTTAATCTATGAGCACATGTAAGCCTTAATTCATTAAGATTTCATTCATTGAAAAAGCCTTGAATAATATTACATTTATCATTTAGCTTATATATAAGTGGTATCTTTCATTGAAGAAGCCTTTTCCATTTTTTGTCTATTTGGTTTTAGAGTCATCTACTTAGGCATTATATATTTAATGTATATTTTTTATTTATTTAGTTTTAGACTTGTCTAAATTGACACATGGTGCATTTTCTATGTTTTTAAAGGAGTCATTAGATATCTGACCCCTTTTCCATTGAGATGACACCTGTGTCATTTATGTATTGGGTAATTAAAATAACTTGATGGAAGACACAAATTGCATTGATAATAATGACATGTCATTTAACTTTATACACATATTTTTTTGGCTTCTTTGAGTCCATCTATGAAATACCCTATCATTTCCCCTCACCATCACCTCCTAATGCATCGTCAAATCCTTTACCAGTTGCATTGCCTATATGGCCTTGCCTTTCTCCACCACTTTGTCATAGCTCAAATTGACAATAAAACAAATGGTCTCCTCCTTGCATAACACATCACCAACCTGTATGAAGAAACACACAACCTAATTTTCTATTATCACCTCCACACAAAAATATTTTATAGTTGTTCTTTGATTCTAAGTTATGATCAAAATGTGAGATAAAATCAACAATCATGGGTTTCAAGAGCGATTTACACTCTTTTACGTGATAAATTTCTATTTTACCAAAACATAAACTTACATCCTTTTGACATATTTTGCACCTTTAGGATAACTACAAATAATTAGTTACCAAAAATTATATATAAAAAGAGTATTTTTAATACTATATAAATATAAATATTATATTATTATATTTATATAGTATAAATATATATTAATATAAAAAATATAATGACACACACACACACACACACACACACACACACACACACACACACACATATAATATTAATATATAATACTATATTAAATTATAATAATATTAGATTTTTTTTAAAAAAAAGCCTAGCACTGCTGGCTAGACATGATTAATATCAGTATCACAGGGCCCGGGGGGGACTCGAACACTGATCGACAGAGCCGCAACGGAAATGCCTAACCAACTGACTATGCCCCTCGACCCTATAATAATATTAGATTTATTACTAGCATACATATCTTAATAAATTTATGTAAAACACATCAATATATATCATTCTCGAAGCAAGTCAAAATATATGTTAGGTGTCTCAATAATGATATAATATTGTATTTTATATAGATTTATTAAGATATGTATGCTAATAACACTTACCACCATATAAAGTAAACATAAATATTTATTGTTCATTAAAAAATTTAATATAAATATTTAATACAAATTTAAAATAAGAAATAAATTATTAATAAAATATAAATATACATATGTGATGTGGTAAAATCTCTATACTATCTATAAATGATTTATATTTCAGTGTTATAATTATTTATAACTATGAAATGGTAAAATCTATATATTAAATTTATAAATTAATTATGATTATTTATATATCATCTATTTATTTATTATGATGCTGTTTATGATAATTTATTTTTACAATTTCATTATTATGATTATTTATAAATATTATGTGGTAAAATTTATATATTATCTATAAATTAATTATGATTACCTACACATTATTATTTATTTTCATGTGATGGATAATTTTTTATGATAGTTTATTTTTAAAATTTTATTGTTATGATTATTTATAAATATGATGTGATAAAATTTATATTATTTTTAAAATTTCATCCTTATGATTATTTATGATTATCTTCTATTTATTTATTATGATGTGGTAATATTTTTTATGATAATTTATTTTTATAATTTTATTGCTATAATTATTTATAAAAATGATGTGGTAAAATCCATATATTAGCTATAAATTATTTATGTTTATCTATCATGATGTGATAATATTTTTTATGACAATTTATTTATACAATTTCATTGTTCTAATTATTTATAAATAAAATGTGGTAAAATATATATTGCCTATAAATTAATTATAATTATATGTATATTATTTATTTCTTTATTATGATATAATATTTTTATGATAATTTATTTTTAAAATTTTATTATTAATATTTATAAATATGATGATATTTTTTATGACAATTTATTTTTAAAATTTTATTGTTAATTACTTATAAATTAGTTATTTTTACAATTTCATTTCTATTATTATTTGTAAATATGATGCAGTAAAATCTATATATTATCTATAAATTAATTATGATAATATGTGTGTGTGTGTGTAAAATTATTTTTTATGATAATTTATTTTTAAAAATACATTGTTATGATTATTTATAAATATAATGTAATAGTTTTTTATTGTGATATGATTATTTATAAATATTATGTGGTAAAAATTAAATGTAAAAAGTATGTATTCTCTACTTTTCATTTTTGTTTATCGTTTTTGTTTGAATTTGTTTATATTTATCATAATCATAGTTTTGAAATAATTAAATTGTTTTATTTTTTATTTTGTGTTGTTGGCTTTTAACTAATTAAATGTTAACATTCTCATGTCATTACAGTTTTCAATGCCCTCCAAATGTCCGTATAATTATTATTTAATATTACATTATATTATAATATATAATATATTAAGTTTATATTGCATTGTATTATAAATATAATCTAAACAATATAAATATATTGAGAATCATAATGCTCCCACATAAATAGGTTAATGATCAAATGACACACCATAAACATCTATTGATCTGCTCACCGAACACTTGTTGAGTTTTTTAGCTTACGTAAATGGTTTACCTACATGAGCTCCATGTGTTTCCTTCAAATTCATTGTTCTCGCAGCAGTGCAAATCAGGTCCCTGAATGGTGTAGTAAACCTGGGAAATGTTCTTGGTGTGGTGCAGTTTACATATTGCACAAACTTGGCTAGAAATTTGATTGAAATTGAAGACAGAAAGGTACAATAAATAACAAACCAAAATATTAACGAGATTTTTGTTTTGTTTTGGATAATCTGCTGCTGCAGTAAACCGTATATGAGTTACGTTTAGCTAACCTTTTTTCTACATCTACACTCAAAATTTTGATTTACATCATTGATTTTCAATATAATTCAATGGTAATTGGGCTTCGAATTAATTTTCTCTATTGATATATCACAAAGCTTTAATCCTGGGAAAATTCAAAATTTTCTCCACATTTAACTACACTATAACTTCAATGACTAACTACATGGAATTTATGTCTAATTTTTTTTTTTTTTTTCGCTAAGTTAAGCTTTCAATGTAAGTTCTCTTCAAATGATTCTTTTAATTCAAGGAAGGCAAATATACTATCTTTGTAAATTAATGGAATTCACTTGTTAATACGAAGGCAAATATACTATCTTTGTAAATTAATGGAATTCACTTGTTAATATCATAAAAATTTAGAGACGAAAACACTTAGTATCATAAAGATTTAGAGACAAAAACACTTAATTTTCTATTTATCTATGTGATAGTGATTCTTATTTTATGAACTTGTATTTGAAGAAATCGACAATACAAAAATGCAAGTTTATAATATCAATTTAAAAAAAAAATAAAAAATACAAACGAGAACAGATTGAAAACCAGTTTGAAAAGACGTGATGTATCCACAAGGTTTCTACTTGACGGTGGCATTCCACAAAATTTACAGGCGTTAACAGTAAAACTTACAATAGAATGGTTACACATAATATAGGCAGAAAAAAATAATGGTGAAAAAAAATATCTAGATAGCTATTAATTTGTTTTCTGAAAAAGCTACGATATTTTTAACATTTGTTCACTGGTACGATTGTCGAGCATTAATGGTTATTTAGTTCATATCAATGAAGAGTCATAAATAAAATAAAATAAACTGTACAAATTTTCTCTTTAGTGCCTAGCGAAAAATCTAAACTGAACTGTTAATCAAACAATATATGTTTAGCCTAGTAGCATTTTGCATGAACCTTTATGTGTTGTAGGTGCCATAAGTTATATATATATAATTCTGCACCACATTTTTGAGCTCACATAGGCAATGCTACAGCATTGCTTTGACACTGGTTTTACATGCAAAGTGTGTGCTTTTCTTAATTTACCTTTCTGTCTGTCAGTCATGAGAGTGTCGTGTAAAGGCTGGTGAGGGACAATAAATAGTTACAATTTTAAATAAAAATGGTCGTCACACATTTCACATGAAGCGAACATTACTATTTTATATATGCATTAATGTGCATCAGATGTTAAATACCGCTTGTAGCTCTGCCACTTTGGGAAGAGACGGTTTTTGCTACCATCCTCGTCTCCTATTTTCAGATCTGTTTGACACTCAGTTTCAATAATACATATAACTAGACTAGGGATTGGAGGAATTGGAAAATCAATCAATATTATTTCAAGTTGGACTGAAAAATCAATGAATATTAATTCTTTTCTGTGTTTATGAAAATAATGGAAACAACCATTATTATTTGTCTTAGAAGAAACAAGTATTTATTATATATATATATTTTTTAATAATTAAATTTTGTTATTGTGTTTATATATTGTAAATATGTTAGAATTATTTTAAAATAATATTAAGTTGTAATAAAATTTTGATTTAATTTGATAGTGACAATTTTAAATGTATAATAATAATAATAATAATAATAATAATAATAATAATAATAATAATAATAATAATAATAATAATAATATGTTGATGATTAAATTTTGTTAATATGTCAATATTATTTTACAATAATATTAGGTTTTAATAAAATTTTGATTTAATTTGATATTAATAAAAATATTAATAATTTTTTATTAAATGATTTATTAGTTAAATGAGTTTTTACAAATAATATGTAATAAATACACATTTTATTAAATAAATAAAATTAATAATTGAAATTGTTTATAAAATTATGGATGTAAATAGTGATGTAGTAATAAATACACACTTTATTAAATAAATAAAAGTAATAATTGAAATTGTTATGGAATTATGGATTAGTAAGTGATTTTTTTTTAAAATATTTGATTTTTAGTGTTATATATTATTCATATTACTTAACGGTTTTTAGATATATATTATAAAAAGAAAATGTAACTAGTATAAATATTTTAAATATATTTATTCAACAAGAGATATCAATCTTGAGGGGTGTATCTTAGATTTAATGTATATTATATTAATTAATTATTATAATTTTTCAGAATTTTTTTTGTTGATATGTGATAGATGTATTTAATCTACCACATTATGCTAATTTTTTTTTTTTTTTTAATAAATAAATAATTTTTTTTAAAAAGAGAAAAAAAAAAAGGAAAAAAAAAAGAAACTCCAATTTTTGTTATATGCTTAAAATTTTACAATTTTTTTTATTAGTTTCTACAAATAAAAAGAATAAAATTCAATATCACAATTGAAAAGATATCAAATTTAAATCCAAAAATATTATGTAACAATAAAATTAATGTCAAAGATGTGCATTAATTATTAATAACTCATGGACATCATATTCCACCACTACCATCCTTGACAATCATTATAAAAACACTTATCAATATAATCATATTTTTTAAGAGAGTATATATCAACTATTTTCATATAAAAATTATACCTCCAAAAAAAAAGAATTAACCATGTATATAATAAAATAAAATTTTTATTTAGAGCACTTTTAATTTGGGTATTTTATATCTTAATTATTAGAAGTAAAAATAAGCATTACTATTATTTTATTTGAATAGAAATGTTATTTTTAAGGAGACAAATGTTATAAATCATTTATACATATTATCAATTTTTTTTTAAATTTTTTTTATAAATGTATTCTAGAGAGATCAATAAATCATTATAATATTTTGTTAATATTAAAATTAATATTTTTTATAAAAAAAAAATTGGAGTATGACTTAAAATTTTGTATCTACTTAATCATTTTCAATCATTTAATTGGTTATATATATATATATATATACAGTGCTTAAAACCCACAAAACATGGATCAAACCATTAATTTTTTAATTTAAAACTTCAATATTGCAATTATTGCTTTGAAAGGAAGAGTGTATGTTTTAGAGGTATACATGGCTTAGAGATTCAATATAACACATGTAAAGACAAATCAAACTACAAATTGTACAAGAAATCCTATGCATATGTTTTTATGTAAAAAATGGAAAAATAACATGGACAAAAACATTAATTGTTTTACTTAAAGTTTCAATATTATAATTATTATAATGAAAGAAAGAAAATATGTGTTGGAAGTACACATGGCTTGAGTATTCAATATAGCACATACACATACAAACAAAATCATAAATTGCTCAAGAAAAAGTTAAATCCAAAAATCTTATGTATAAACTTTAGTGCAGCGAATGGAAAAAAACATAAACCAAAACATTAATTATTTTACTTAAAATTTAAATATTGTAATGATTATAGTAAAAGAAACAAAATATATTTTAGAAGTCATATAACTTAAAGATTCAATATAACACATACAAAAACAAATCAAATCAAAAATTGATTAAAAAAAATTTAATTTAAATAAAAACTCTATATATATTTTATTGTAAAAAATAATCAAATATTATATATGATAATTTATATATTCATATTTTTAAGAATCCACATTATCTTACCTGTTTATAATTTTTTTTAATAATAAAAATTCAATTATTTTTACTCCTAAAATTAAATTTATCGAATATTTAAAATTCTTTATTCATTTTATCTTAATGTTTTGATCATACATTGTTACTATTGGTTAATTTTGTTTATTATTTGTAATATATTTTTGTTTATATATATAATCATAATGCCCACGATTTCCATTCTTTTGTGTTTCCACACTCTTATTCCCACGTCAACACTCCTTGCAACCATATTCCCTGCCTTTCGTATGTGTAATTTTTATCTTGTAATTATTTGGCTGGTAAAATTACTTTAGTTTATTTTTTATTATTATTATTTTTTAAGGGTTGGCTGATGAATTATGAATTGAGTAAGCATCATCTTGTCGTTTTGGAGAAAATTTAGATTAATAATTGTATTTCTTTGTATGCTACCTGCAACGAGGTGATTATAAATGTAGATCTTGATCAATTTTGTGGGATATCAAATGTAGAATCAAGTTCCATAAGAATTTTTAGTGGAGTTATTATTCCATGTTGAGGGTTTTTGACCATCTTTTGTGGAGAAGTTATTTATCATTCATATATGTACACTTCACATTTGTGAGTTTTTCTTAATAGAAGATTGGTATTTTATTTCTTATTTGTCTTATGCAATATTCTTGTATTGATTTCATATAACGTACAGTTGTGTATTGTTTACTTGTTTGTCTAGCACTTATCATAAATCTGTGCATCCGCATGATTTTGTGATCCTAGCCATAACTCTGATATGGTATGAGAGTGCCACCTTGGTAATTGCATGTCTAGTTTTATGCTATAAGTTTTATTTTGAAATCTTAAGATTGTTTGTAGTGTATTGCGAGGCATTTTTTAGAGGGTTTGTAAGAAATCAAGGTTTTTTTTTGAAATCTCAAAACCTCAGGTTCAAGACTTCTGACTGATGCCCTGAGCTAGACTATAGTTCTACACAATCAAGGTTCACCTTTTAACGACCTATTGTAGGTTTGAAAAAAATTTAGAGATGGATTACTAGCTTCTCAAATCAGTCAAACCATACGTTCTATTCTTCCACATACATTCAAATCTATGCCACGACGTTGGTGACTTTTTGATCCTATTTCACGAGCTACTCTAGGTTGATGCAATGCGATTAAAAACCTAAATTCAAGGCAAAATTTTCATTTACAAAGGATCCTATTTTTTTATATTAAATTATAACAAATAAAACCAAATTTATAAAAGAATTGAAAGGCGAACAAAGCATTGAATGTCAATCGAACATTTGTTGATGCAATCCTATCCCTACTATTAATAACTATTGTCACTTGGATTTGCACCTTTTGAGGAGATGTCTCGTCTCTCCTAATCTAAGTGGCACAATAAAAACACCTCAAGGCTTGTGGGTAGCCTAAAGATGAGGTGAATCTCTAGATAGGACTAGCTCCCTTGATGTATCACTTTGGTTCACAATTACACCTAAACTTTGTGGGGGAAAGGGAGAGAGATAGCTGAAAGCAAACTATCTTAAGGGAAGTGATTTACTAAATAGATTGATGACGTCCAACTAGCTGTATGTTACACATGAAATCAAGAGACTAACCAAACATGCACTTATCCAATTTGTATTTTCTCACATTAATATTAAATTATGAGGTTATGGATGAATGTTTAGGCTAAGAGGACTAGACAAGAGGCCTTGAATGGCACTAGTGAATAGACTAAGTCACTCAACCTTGACACTTCCTAGAACACTTCACATGCCTTGCAAGAAGAAGCTTTCCAATTGTAAACAGGATGAAAGAATGAGATAACATGTTAAAAAAATCATATTTATCACTAAGCAAGACCAATAATCCAAGTAAAACACACTATGAACAGTCATGAAGAGGTAAAAATCAATAGTATTATTGATAAAATGGTATGCAAATAAGCAAGGCTTCACCATACTCAGGTGAAACATAAGTTATAATGGCCAAAATGGCTAGTTCTTATAGAACTTGAGATAGAGAGGAGAAGAGAAAATTCCAAGGGTCACAAGGACACTTATCAAGATGAGAACATTAGTTAATTATACATAAAAAGAGGATGTGGGATGAACTATGCAAGGTTAAGAAGTACAAGTGTGCATCCAAGTCATCAAACTCTTAAAAAGTGACATAAAATCCCCTTAACTAACTCAAAAAAATTATCTTCATGATTATCCCTATTTGAATGTTCCAAAAATAATTAGGGATAGGTCTATTGATTAGAATGAGAGAAAAGGATTTCAAACATACCTCTCTATGTATTGGTTCTAGGCTCGATCATCTGAAATCATCTAAAAGTGAGTCATCATCATCTATAGTCTAAAAAATCTTATTTCATGCACCTTGCACACTTAGCTTCCAAAAAGACATCAATTTTTCATAAAAATACATGAGAGGGAGTGTATGACATGTTGCAATACCCTCCATGGCTTATAATCATCAGGCACACCTTAAAATCATTTATACTTAGAGTTTTCACACTTCTCACTAGCTTGGTCACTTGCCAGTTTTGACTGACTGAGATGAAGCACTTGGTTGAGTCATTTAAGAGTTTTGTGAAATAATAAATGACTATATTTAGTTATTAAAAGTCCTAATATTCCCCCAAACTTGATTGTATCTCTTGAATGTTCCTATAACCTGCAAGACACACAAACCAATCAAAAGTACCATATTTTGTACCCTATTTGTACAATTTTGTATAACTCAAAAGGGTGGAGAGGACCCTAAGAGAGTCCTCTAAAATATCCAATCATCATCTATGGAAAATTATTCTATTAGAGTATCTTTCTAGCTTCATCTTCCTAATCAGGTTACTAGCAAGTGTTTGCAAGGGTTTTGAGTAGTTTTGACTCTTAGACTTTATTCATAAAGCTCTGACATCCAACTTGAAAAAAAATTCCACAAGGATGATTATTAGTACCCCTGATAACACCTATAAAATCCTTTGGCATCCATGCATAGTGTCAAGAAATATATGAGCAGTTGAAACTAGCCTATCGAGCTCTTCCTTCCATTTCTTGCAGGTTTGATGTTGGTCCTAAGCCAAAAGATGAACTCATATAACCTCCTATACCTATTAATAACCTTGAAACATCCAAATTCATCCTATAAATATGATTTATTAGGTTATAATGTTCATCTCAAGGTTGAAGTGAAGTTGGACCCCCAATTGGGCACTAGGGTTAACCATGTCTTATAGACTTGACTGCAATCTTTGCCATCCAAACTATCATGTTGGAATTCTATTCATTCCATAAAATTTAACACCTCTAAAATTACCCAAAAAATATTATTTATCAAGTTATAATTCTCACATGAGGTTGCAAATGGAAATGCCTTATCATTTGGACTTCTAGGCCTAGCCATGCCTAGTATGTCTGTCTGGAAATTTGAGAATTTAGAGTAACTTGTTTGGCTTCTCCAACCTATGAAATGTTTTCATGATTTCCTTTGGTATGTTACAACCTTTTAGGCCTCTCTGTTGTGTTCAATCAACTTTTTGTTCATTCTTTTGCCTCCAAACCTCAAGACTGCAGGGTTATGCACCTAGGGAAGTGCCCTTTATTTGATATAGAACAGAGGGCACTTACCCTATTTATCTATAAAAAAAGTATTGTATGGTTTTATATAGGTTTTAAAGACAATTTTGAATTTTTTTTATATCCTATTCATATCATTTTACCCTCCATAAGCACCAACACCTAAAACAAACTCCTATTGAGACATAATGTATGCAATGTTTCTTATTATGGATTGTGTGTTTTATTCTTAGGGCTCCTCTTCTGCTTGATTACTAATGATAAGGTACTATATATAACCATGGTTATTATGGAAGGTATTATAGGTTATTTACCATATCAACTCCCCACATAATTCTCACTTCCTAATCTTTCAATCACTATCCTTAATTGCAGACTATATTCTTGCCTTGGAGGAGACATTTGTAGCTGACCCTATGTGGTTTGGGTTTGAGAGCAAGGTATAAAAAATATTAAGGTATCCTTGGAGTAATTTTATACTTTATTTAAGTCATTCTAGGTTTGGTAATCACTTTATCTCTTTACATAATCCTTATACTCTTTGCTTAGTCAAAACTGGGTTACCCTGCTTGACTGTATTTCTACCTAGGAACAAATACTGTAGGTGTACTTTATATAGTTTGGACTTGAACATGTTTCTCCAAGATATAATTGAAGAGATTTAGGTAATATATCAATTTTTTGGACCTAATTTTTACCTATTTTAGCTATAAACACCTTAAGAAGCCTAATTTACTTGCTCTCTGCATGAGACAATTATCTATAGTGGATGTAGGTGCATATCTCCCCACTAGGACCTTGATCATGATGTGTAGATACATTTTTTGAAATTTGAGAGTCAAATAGAATCAAATCATGACTGTATTCACCTTTAAAGGGATAAAACACCGTCAACATACCATAGGTCACTGTCAGCTGTAGGTGGGTGTCTAGTCAACTTGTATGGACTGCAGGTGTGTATGAGGAACATGACACCACTTATCATCTTATCTTGATAGTATTTTAGATCATGAGTTTCACCTTCACCATTTGAAACCACTCTAACATGGTGATAAGGTCTCATACTACACCTTATGTTGAAAAGATCACTTGGGGGTAAAACCTGTAGATAAAATTGTCATATTTCAGTGCATAAAGATGCATTTTTGGACCTCTCAAAAACTGATATCCATTTATCCTTTACCATTAAATTTTTTTTTGGGTTCATGTCCTTGATATAGGATATAAATACTAGTCAATTATATGCACTAGAAGTCTTTGATACTGTGTCATATGCTATCTACAAAACCCACAGGTGCTTTCTCTCTTCATTTTGGGGACTGAAGCCCCGAATACAGTCATTGAGCCTTAGGACATATCTTCCAACCTCCACTTGTAAATTTAACACCTCAAATGAGTCTTCCCTTATCACAAAAAATCATATAAATTCAAATAAGGATTCATCATGTTACAATCTCCCCATATGACCCTTAGCTTATTGTCAAGGACCACCTGTAGGTGGTTATTTTCATGTGCAAGCAGTAATGTATGATAATATGCAGTATCACATTTGATATTAATTGTACTAGGAATATATAAATTACTTAAAATTAACTCTTCACATTTAGAGGGATTTGAAACAAATTTCAACACCTCTTTTCCAATGTGAAATTCCTTTTGAAGGTACCTATAGATGATGTTCAATCGCAGACTGAGAGCATATGTTGCACATGACCCCAATAGTCCTCTTTTTACACACTTTAGAGAGTCCAATATTCTCATTAAAATTTATAAAGGCTTATTAAAAATTTGGATAGCTTCACTACACCTACATGAGCATAGTAAATAGTTTTATACATGTGATTGCAATTGTGGCAACAATTGAAAAGTGAACAAAGAGTTGACTGCATAGTGTTCATGACTACAACTCATGGAATGTGGATTTATAGATGGTATTGAAAGAATAAATGAGTGAATAAGACATTTATAACATGATAAAGTACTTATAACAACCCTATGAAACTATGATCAAGCATGAAGTTTTTGAAAATGGTGAAAAACTGCTTCCTCTTGCAACCTAAGCTAATTTGCTCATAAAAAAATCATGAAACATGAAACCAAACATGGAGAGTAGTTAATGAGGGAGTGAAAATCATCTATAACCAAGATGACCAACTTTATTTTATGAAATTTCTCAAAACAAAGCAAAACCTATAGGGTGCTTAAATTAGTAGGCAAAAAAACATAGTCAAATTCATGAGAATAGTTCATAAAGAAAAATCCACCATTATTCAAAATATTTTTATGAAAATTAATATCTATAAGTTTAATTTCACCTCCTAAATTATTTTTACTTGAAAATTCTCCAACTATTTGTACCAAGTACAAACTTGAAGACTAGTTTTGTGTTCTTAGAAGGGTGAAAAAAGAGTAAAATGGTTTTATCCCAATTTTAACACTTTTAGAGAATGTAAAACATATAAATAGACTTAAGGAATATGAAGAGTCATATTACAACCTCATTCCATGTGTCAAACTTCCCTATGGGCCGTACAAGTGCCAAACTCTTTTCTTTTCCTACAAAAACTATCCTTTCTTCTGAAGAACTTACCACTTTTCAATTATGATAGTTGATTAAGACCTATTAAGACAAATGAGATATGACATAATATTTTTTAACCTTTAAATTTCCTAAGGAAGCTATACAATATATTAAATACTCTATTTAGGATATCAACATGACTTAAAATGATAAATAGACTAAAAGACTAATTGACCAACATTAATATAACATGAAATCACACTAAATGACCTATAATACATGTTATGACAAAATATATTAGACCCATAAACACCTAAAATTTATGTTTTTACCTATAAGGGTCCTAATTTGACCTAAAAATCAAACTTGGTCAACAAATTGGTGACTCATAGGGGTAGTATGTCTGCTATACTAACTAGACCCGTAGCCTTATCAGTCCATTGAGCTTAGGGAGTCATCTGAAGTTTAAAACAAAACAAAGAGACCTTTCACCATTGACCACAATATTTGATCAAGACAAGACCACTTGATTACCTCAACCACAAAAAAAAAAAGACACACACAAAGTAAATCAAACACTCTAACAAGACATACACATGTGCTCAAGGCACTTAGGGGAATCAAAAAACAAACTATTATGCACAAATAGAAACTAATCATACCTCTTTTTGAGGATCAAAAGGAAAGTTTTTTGAGTCATCTTCTTGATGAGATGAACCATAGTGCTAAGCATGTTTCTCCTTGGATTGGATGCTTTGTAGATTAGACCTATTCCTTGGCACTTCACTTGATCTTCCCTTAAGTATATCATCTTCAAATAGGTCTTCAATTTAGATATATTTCTCTTGAAATTGTACACATACCTCATACTTCTGCCTACTCTTCATCACATGATCAACTTGTATCTCCTTAGTAGGCATGGATTCAAGTGGAGTAGTTTCATGTTCTTTGGAAGATTGAGGCGAGTAAGAGCTTATTACATCCTTAAAAAGATGATTTGTTTCTCCCAACTAGTTAAGAGTATGATATCCCATCTTGATTATTTCAAACATGTCATCATGAGATGCATATACCTCTTGGAAGGACATATTTGAAAGGTTGCTTTTCCTTTTCATCTTCACTTGAGTACCAAGGTTGCCTTTTCCATCTTTATCTAGATCATAGCCTCCTTGAAGAGGAGTATAAATTGATCCAATTAATTCAAACAAGTCATCCAAAGGATGATTAAAAACTTTTTCCTACCCATCCATGATATCTTGCATAGTGATAAAAGAACCAAGGACTATTTTTTCCTCTTTGGCAAAAGGAAGACATTCTTCCATATCAATCCAATCTGAAGATTAAACTTAAGAGACCACCTCTTCTTTAGAATTTGGAACCTTTTGAGGGATCTCAAGTTACATCTCAACTGGTTCTCAAGGGCTGCAATATCCTCCATCTCCTTCTCCTTCTTGGTGATGCCAAGACTAGGCATCTTAAAATCAGGTGACTTAGTCCAATGAGGCTGCCAAGGAGCTAGGCTTTCTTCAAACAAGATTTATAAGTTTTTTTCAACCAATTACTCCTCTTTAGGTTCCCATACCATAGGTACATCAAGGTAAAGGGTGATGGGGTGAGGACAAGATGAACCAGTTGGTAAAGGTGGCACATAGAACTCAAAATCAAATTGAGAGTAAAATGTAGGGGGTTCTTTTGGAAGCTCTTGAAGAAGGTGACGTAGACCTTGGGATAAAACAACTTGATTTTCTTCCTTCCACTTGGAAATCACTTCATTCACATCTGATTTAGTTTCAGGAATCTCTTGAGGAAGGGTGGATGGGACTTGCAAAGGATCAACTTCATTCTCAACCTCACACTCCTTATCAATGTTTCTATCCTCTTTCTTTCCCCACGATTCCACTATCTTAATCTAGCTTACGATTTTAGGATTATAAGTCTATTCTTGAGGTGGTGATGTAATTTGAAGAGTGGATGAAGTCTTCAAGAAACATGGAATCTCCGTAGGCTTGGATTCTCCACCTTGTCTCCATCTTGGAATATCATATCTAGAGGTATTTTATTGAGATGGGGATGTAATGGGAGAGGGAAATAAGGGCTTGAATTCCACTTCATTTGCTGCTAACATGGACTGATTCATTTGTTTATTGGCCAACTTGATCTGCCTATCAAGATTAGCTTAAAAAATAAGGTTTCTCTTTTAAACTCTCTTCCAACTAATGGGGAAAAGGATGAATTTGGTAAGCTTGATTGGGCTCATAAATAGGGGTAAAATAGGATTGATAGCAATCTTAAAGAAGTGGATATGAAGGATAATAGGTTTTGTGAGGCTTCCTTTCATGAATTCTTAGCCTATCCTTGAAATAAGAAACTAGGCCACTCACATTTAACATCTCACTTGTGAGCCTTTGCCAATTGGCTCTCTCAATAAAATGAATAAGATGACTAGGAATCTCTTTATCATATTCCCTTTGTGTGTTAAGATCTATCATGTACTTATTATATCCCAAGAGTGTTTGCTTGAAAGTGGAAATGGATTGGCTTGAGAAGTGACTAGGTTGACTAGGGGGAGCAAGACATTAAGAAGGTTGGCTATAAGACTGATACACTTCATGAATGGGATGATACACTTCATGTTAGAGATATTACACTTATGATAGGGCTAGTAGGAAATGCCATAGGCTTGATATACCTCACTAGCTTGTGTAAAACAAAACTTAACACCAAAATTAGCCATAGAACCTCATTGATAGCAAGAACACAAAGAAATATATTACCAACAATCTTCAAAAGGAAACTTGGGTTGCTTGACCAGTTGATGTATCTTCAGAGTCACCATTGATGCTTTGATATATGCCTCCAAAGATAGATTGTTGAAACACAACACTAAAAATCTTTTAACCTCTTGGACTAAGAGTCCAACCAAGAGTACCAAAAACTATTATCACTTGGATTTTCACCCTTTGAAGAGATGTCTCAGCTCTCCTCATCCAAGTGGCACAATGGAAACACCTCTAGGTTTGTGGGTAGCCTAAGGATGAGGTGAAATTGTAGATAGGCCTAGCTCCCTTGATGTACCACTTTGGATAAAAACTACACCTAAAATTTGAGGGGGGGAAAGGGAAAGAGATAAATAAAATAAAACTATCCTAAGGGAGGTGATAAACCAAATAGATTGATGACTTCCAACTAGCTACATGTTACACATAAAATCAAGAGACTAACCAAACATACACTTTTCTAATCTGCATCTTCTCACATCAATATTACATTGTAAGGTTATGGATTAATGTTTAGGCTAGGAGGATTAGACAAGAGGCCTTTAATATAATTAGTGAATCAACTAACTAACTAAACCTTCACACTTCCTAAAACACTTCACATGCCCTACAAGAAGAAACTTTCCAACTGCAAATAAGATGAAAGAATGAGACAACATGCTAAGGAAATCATAATTATCGCTAAGAAAAATCAATAATCCAAGTAAAACACACTATGAATAGTCATGAAGAGGTAAAAATAAGTAGTATTATTGATTAAATGGTATGCAAATGAGCAGGGATTCACCATACTCAGGTGGAGCATAAGTTATAATGGCCAAAATGGTTAGTTCTTATAGAACTTGAGAGAGAGAGGAGAAGAGATAAGTCCAAGGGTCACAAGGATAATTATCAAGATGATAATATTAGTTATTTGTACATGAAAATAGGATGTGGGATGAACCATGGAAGGCTAGGAAGCACAAATATCCATCCAAGTCATCAAACTCTTCTAAAGTGGCATGAAATTCTCTTAACTGACTCAAAAAAATTATCTTTAGGATTATCCCTATTTAAATGTTTGAAAAATAATTGGAGATAGTTATAATTATTTGAATGATATGGAATGCTTTCAGACATGCCTCTTCATGCATTGGTTATAGTCCTGGTCATTTGGAATTATTTAGAAGTGAGCCATTATCATATGTAGTCTAAAAAACTCTTCTTTCATGCACCCTGCACACTTGGATTCCAAAAAGGCTTCAATTTTCCATTAAAATACATGGGAAATAGTTAATTACATGTTTCAAGACCTTGTATATATTTAGAATCATTAGGCACACCTGAAAATCACTTCCAATTGGAGTTTTCACACTGCTCACTAGCTTGATCACTGTGCTAGTTTTGACTGGCTAGGATGAAGCAGTTAGTTGAGGCACTTAGGAATTTTTATGTAGAAATAAATGACCATATTTAGTTATTAAAAGTCCTAAGCTTCCCCATAAACTTGATTACATCTCTTGAATGTTCCTATAACTTACAAAACACATAAAATAGTAAAAAGTACCCTATTTTTTACCCTATCTATACAATTATGTACAAATCAAAAGGGTGGAGAGGATCTTGAGAGATTCATATAAAATTTCCAATAATCATATAGGTAAAACTATTCCATTAGAGTAGCTTTGTAGATTTTTATTCCAAATCGAGTTACTATCAAGGGTTTGCAAGGGTTTTGAGCAATTTTGACTCTTAAGCTTTGTTCATAAAGCTCTGACATCCAAATTGAAAAAAAATTCCACAAAGATTATTATTAATACCCTTTATAATACCTCTAAAATCCTTTGGAATCCATGCATAGTGTCAAGAAATATATGAGCTTTTGAAACTAGCCTATTGAGTTCTTCCTTCCATTTCCTACAGGTTTGATGTTGGTCCTAAGACAAAAGATGACCTCCTATGACCTCCTATGAATCCTAATATCTGTGACACATATAAATTAGTCCTATAAAAATTATTTAGTAGGCTATAATGTTCATTTCAAGGTGGAAGTGAAGTTGGAACCCCAATTGGGCACTAGGCTTAACCATGCCTTATAGACCTGACTGCAATCTTTGCCATCCAAACCATCCTATTGGAATTATATTAATTCCATAAAATTTAAAAAATATTAAATTACACAAAAAACATTATTTTAAATTTATAATTCTCACATGAGGTTAAAAGTGGAAATGTGTTATCATTTGGACTTCTAGGCCTCGCCACACCTAGTATGCCTGTCTACAAATTTGAGAATTTAGAGTACCCTGTTTAGCTTATCCAACCTATGACATGTTTCCATGATTACCATAGGTGTTTTAAAAACTTCCAAACACATATATGGTGTTAAATAAACTTTTTTTTCACTCTTTTTCCTCCAAACCTCAAGACTGTAGGGCTATGCACCTAGGGAAGTGCCCTCTGTCTAAGACAAAATAGAGGGCACTTGCCCTATTTGTCTAGACAAAAAAAGTGTTTTATGGGATTATATAGGTTTCTAGGACCCTTTGGACAATTTTTTTCCCTAATAATATCACTTTAAAGCACCAACTTCTAAAATAAACTCTTGCTAAGATAGACTGTATGCAGTGTTTCTTGTTATGGACTGTGTTATATTCTTAGGGATCCCCTTTTGCTTGATTACTATTTAAAAATTACTATATAGATAAACATGTTTATTATGTAATGTAGTATTTACCATCTCAACTCCCCACATAACTCTCATTACCTAATCTTCCATTCATTGTGCTTAAATGCAGACGTATTCTTGCCTTAGAGGAGACATTTGTAGCTGACCCTGTGTGTTTTAGGATTGAGAACATGGTATAAAAAATATTAAGGGTTACATGGAGTCATTTGGTACTTTATTTAATTTATTATAGGTCTCATCATCATTTTATCTCTTTACATACTCCTTATACTCTCTACTCAACCCTGCTTGACTGTATTTCTACCTAGGAATAACCCTTATAGGTGCACTTTGCATAGTTTGGCCTAGAACATGGTTATAAAAAACCTCATTTAAGGGTTTTAGGTCATAGAGAAACTTTTTGGACCTATTTTTTACTTTTTTGAGCTGTAAACACCTTAATAAGCCTAATTTGCTTACTCTCCGCTTGAAACAGTTATCTACATTGGCTGTAGGTGCACATCTCTCCACTAGGACCTTGATCATGATGTGTAGAGACATTTTTTGAAGTTTGAGAGTAAAATAGAATAAAATAATGATTGTATTCACATTGAAATGTATAAAACACTATATAAATACCATGTTTAGGTTAGTGTCAACTGTAGGTGGGTGTCTAGGCAACTTGTACATAATGTAGGTATGTATGAGGAACATGACACCACTTATAATTTTCTATTGATAGTATTTTAGATCATAAGTGTCACATTGACAATTAAAAACCACTATAACATTGTGATAAGGCTCCATACTACACCCTATGTTGAAAATATCACTTGGGGGCAAAACTTATAGATGAAACTGTCATATTTCAATGCATAAAGATGTAATTTTAGACCACTCAAAAACTAATATCCATTTCTCCTTTTCCCTTCAAACTTTGTGGGGTTCATGTACTTGATATAGGATATAAATAATAGCTAATTATAGGCACTTGTAAGTCTTTTAGACTATGTCATATGCTATCCACAAAACCCATAAGTGCTCTGTTTCATCATTTTGGGGACTTAAGCCCCAAATACAGTCATTGAGCCTTAGGACATATCTTCCAACCTCCACTTATAAATTTAACATCTCAAATGAGTCTAACCTTATCAAAAACAATTCTACAACTTCAAATAAGGATTCATCAAGTTCCAATTTCCCTATATGACCCTTAGCTTATTGTTAAGGACCACCTGTAGGTGGTTATTTTCATGTGCAAGCTATAATGTAGGATAATAGGTAGTGAATATCACATTTGATCTAAATGGTATTAGGACTATCTCAATGCCTTACAATGAACTCTTCACATTCCTAATAGTTTGAAACAAATGTCAACACATCTTTTTCAACATGAAATTCCCTATGAAGATACTTGTAGATGATGTTCAATGGCTGATTGAGAGCATATGTTGTACATGATTGCAACAGTCCTCTTTTTACACAATTTAGAGAGTCCAATATGCTCACTCCAATTTATAAAGGTAAATTCAACATTTTTAGATCTTCACTACACCTCCATGATCACAAGAGATAGTTTCATACACATGATTGCAAGTATGGCAAGAAATGAAAAGTGAGCAAAGACTTGATTGCATAGTGTTCATGACTAAAACTCATGGAATGTGGATTTAGAGATGGGATTGAAAGTATAAATGAGTAAATATGAACTTTATAACATTATAAAGTACTTATCACAACTCTCTAAAACCATGACCAAGCATGAAGTTCATAAAAATGGTGAAAAATTGCCTGTTTCATAGAAAAGTGCTTCCTCTTACAACCTAAGCTACTTTCCTCATCAAAACATCATAAAACATGAAACCAAGAATGGAGAGCAGCTTAGGAGGGAGTACAAATAATTTTTAACCAACAAGACCAAGTGGATTGTATGGAAATTCCCAAACCGAAACAAAACCTATAGGGTGCATAGATTAGCAGGTAGAAAAACACAATCAACTTCATGAGGATGGTTCATCAAGAACAAGCCACCATTATTTGAAATCTTGTTATGTAAATGAATCTCTCTGAGTTTAATTTCACCTTCCAAAGGCATTTTACTTGAAAGTGCTCCAACTGTTTGTACCAAGTACAAACTAGAAGACTGATTTTGTGTTCTTAGAAGGGTGAAAAAGGAGCAAAATAATTTTAGCCCAATTTTGACACTTTCAGAGGATGTTAAGCATAGAAATAAACTTGAGGAATATGAAGAGTCATATTACAACCTTCTCCCATGTGACACACTTCCCCATGGGCCATACAAGTACCAAGCTCTTCTCTTTTTCCAAGAAAACTACCCTTTCTTCTAAAGAACCTGTCACTTTTCAGTTAAGATAGTTTATTAAGACCTATTAGGACACATGGGATGTGACATCATATTTTTTAACCTTCACATTTCCCAAGGAGTTTGTACAACCTATTAAATTTTTTATTTAGGACCTCAAAATGATAAATGGACTAAAAGACTAATTGACCAAGGTTAATATAATATGAAATCACATTAATTGACCTATAATACACCATATGAAAAAATATATTAGACCCCTAAACACCTAAATGTTAAGTTTTTACTTACAGGGGTCCCAATTTGACCTAAAAGTCAATTTTGGTCAACAATAACTTTTAATTTTAATTAAATTGTAAAATATCATTTATTATAATAATGATATAATAAAATTTCCAAAATATTAAAAATTATATACAAATATATTTATATAATAAAATTTAAGCATTTTCTAAATACTAATATATAATTAGTTATAAGAAATAAATTAATAAAATAAATAAAATAAAATAATAATATTAATGTCTATGAAAAGCCAAAATTAACCCCTCAAATTGATTTTTTTTGGCTAAACTATGCATCATCACAAAACATTAATCATTTATTACCTAGGTTCATGCAATAAAGTGCATCTATCAATTTTGTGAGCCTTATAATAAAAAATACATAATAAAAATTTGATCCATATTTTGAATTGTGAAGATCTTATATTTAGAAGGTCATGATTTAGGCACACTCATGGGGCCCAATGACAAATTGGCAATTTTACTTTATATTGGTTGTTTGTATGTCACACTTTGCAAAGGTGAAACAAGAGTTAACAATTCAATAACACATGCTATTAATAAAAAGTAAAGATATTAAGGTATAAATCAGGGTCTTGTATACGATTCCAAAAGGGATTTTATGGTCTAATTTTTAATAAGTTAAACAATTTTGAATGAATCATAAATTATTTTAGAGATAATTTGTGTTAGTCTTTAGCATTTGACTATGCCTTTATGGCCTTTCTTCTCTATTGTTCTGTTAGTTCTTGTTGCTGTTAGGCTTGTGATGCATTATATTTCCCTTGTAGTCCCTTGACTACTTTTTAGTTGTAACTCAACATTTCTTCAATATTAAAAAAAATCATTAAGAAAAAAATACAAATAATAAAACTTTAAATTAATATTAAAACATAACAAAGGGTCCAGTTCTAGAAAAACATGAACCTGCATCATTATTATTATTATAAAAAATAGTGTATAAAAATATCTTGTAAACATCATTTCCTTGTTATAACCAACACTCCCCATCCATACTCTTAAAAATGTATATTATATTGACCTATACCAAAAAAAAACATTACTTATATAAGTTTACTTCCACATGGTAATCCAATTCATCACAATATTAATTTTGCATTTGCATTTTCAATGCAGTATATATTTTGGAAGTTTGTTCATTTTGGCTTTATGGAATAACAAAGAGGGGACTGTGATTTTTTTAAAAGGGTTTATATCTTTATAACTTTACAAATTACATAATAAATTTATAATATATCATGGTTCTCATATTTGAATAACCCAATACATAACAATATAATTAATTATAAGAAGAATTCATCTAAATATAACATGTTAGAATTAGACTCATAGACAGAAAGAATCCTTGACTTTTATTTTGTTATTTTTAAAAGTTTTATGGATGATTCTTGTAATATTTATTTATTATTTGATCATGTTAGTATAATTATTATTAATTAAATAATAATAATATATAGTGATAGTTATATTAATAAGGTAATGGTTTTTAATGTATGACCTATATTCTATGTTGGAGGAAAAAATTAACTTAAATACAAAAAATTATCAAAAAATCTATGATAAACTAGAGTAACTAGAATCACCATAAGTATAAAAAGAACATTTATTTAGATACAAGACACAGTCCTTGAAGGAGGAGGAAGTGGATCATCCTTAGGAGATGACATTTTCAAGAGGAAGGCTCAATCGAAGGAGGATTGAACTCCATCATAACATCCTGCATGGTATCTAGGGGGAAAAAGAAATAGTGATGCCCCAACCGTAGGGTGGGTGAACAAATCTTCAAACTAGGCCACCTCTATGAACATGTAAACTGCACCATGACAAGCTAGCAATAAACTTCCCATAAGGCAACAATGAACTTTAATCCTTATTGAGGAGGAGTGGAGAAGTGGTTGTGATTATGATATCAACTTTATCAATGCTTAGGTGCTATAGGAGGAGAGCCATGAGGTGGGTGGTTCATGAGAATGTGATTCATATGGAAAGTAACACTCCTCTAGTAGTTGAGTTGTCTGAGTGGGACACAATTGAGGATCTACTGGATATGATTGAAGTCATGAACAAATTATCTTTGTATTGTAATGAAATCAAACATGAGTTATAAAGAAGCAATCACTCAACAATTGAAAAATTACAATATTGGCATTAGTATAATTAGCCATAAAATCTTTAGGAAGGTACATTATATAGGTAAAATATAAACATGTCGTCAATTCTTCATAAATGTGGGATTATCTTTCACAATGACCTAAAAAGACATCTAAGCAAGCCAACTAAACATGTGTAGATAAAAATCATTAAATGGAATAAAAACCTACACTAGCACCTCCCCTTAAGTGTAGTTTATGTGGGTAGTATAATTGGGTTCTGACACAAAGGCCTAATGAAGTACCCAAGTAAAATAAAATGCCCCATAGAGGAAGATGTTGGAGCTACTTGAACCCCAAGAAGAGCTTGTAAATGAAGATACTTACTCTCAATGAAGGGTTTGGTGAATATATTAACAATTTGATCCATTGTTTGGATGTAGTGGAGATCAATGAATTAATCATAGATGATCTTCCAATTGAAATACATGTGAATCTTTATATGCTTGTTCCATTGATGGATGACTAGATTCCTATAGATCTAGATTGTGCTTTTGTTGTCATAGAAGATGCATGTTGGTTATTGAAACTAGATGCCAAACTCAGTGATAATCCCCTAAAGCCAAATAACCTTAGGGTAGATGCACAAAGTTGGGGGACAAAAAATATGATAGTCCCCCAACTTTACATGTTTTTTAACAAATGGTGTACACCCTTTATTTTGAAAATTTTAGGCTCAGGCTATTGCCCGAGCCTCAAGGGTGTACGCCCTTTATAAAATGAATACATACTTTACAAAGGGCATACAACCTTTATAATACAAAGGGTGTATGCCCTTTGTAAAGGGATAAGTCCTTTATAAACAAATTAGGGCATATGCCCTTTTCATTTTATCACTTCTCACAGGCTGTAAAGAAGAAACCATGGCTAAGAGAGGAAGGCAAATTTTTTTCCTTGAATTTATAGATTGATGCACATGGTTTGGACCATTATTCTACCAATAAGATTCGACATCGAATCGATTCACATCAAGTATGGTATTTTTGCATTTTTTTTCATTTTTATGTAACTTATTGAATTAGGGTTTTGAATTTAAATTTACATTCAATTTTTTAAATTGGTTAAAAAACCTTTTTTTAAAAATTTAGAAACATAAGTTTGATGGATCCTTTTCTTGAACAAAATGTTAGACAAAACCCACCAGAGTTTGATTTTACATGAGAAGAAGTTGAATTGTATGAGCAATACAATGCCAACTATCAACAATTATAGATAATTATCAATGATTTGCATCATTATTCAGATGGTAGTTCCCAAATTTTACTTTCTAATACATTAGAATCTATTTTTAATGAAGTAGGAAATGTGACTTCATAACTGGATGCAATGTTGCATTGAAGACAAGCTCTAAAATAATTTTATTTCGATAAATTGTTATATGAAGACATGAAAAAAAAGAAAATTTATGTGATTTATTTATTAAACTTGAAACCAACCTACCTCCACCAAAAAATTTCAAACACATTAGTATTGATTGGTATATTCATACGTAGATTAAAAATAGCTTTTGGGATAGGTGGTGGATGGTGTTTGATAAGCCTCCATGCAACAATATTGAGGTTCTAATATATTTTTTGAGAAAATTATATTGTGAGTTTGTATTATAAATAACTATAAATTAATTCATCATGAAGGCATCCCAAATTAGGGGAGGTGGGTCTTCATTTGATAGACTTGGTGTTAGGTAGGACCAAAATCGTCATAACCGACCTCCAAGAAATAGAAGAACAATATCACATTTCATTATTCCTAAAATTTTGCATCATAACACAGAAATGGACACTCTTGAGGTGGTTACTAGTTTGACATAAATTATGATTGATCATGGTATGCATACTTTAAAGACTTCTACTCAACCTACAAGTGTTCCTATTGGTAGTGGTGCTGCTAATGGCAATGGTGGTGTTGGTGGTAGTGGTATTGGTGGTAGTGGTAATGGTGGTAGTGGTGGTGTTGGTGTTGCTATAGGTGCTAGTGTCCCTCCTTCTACTCATGTTACAATTCATGTGCATCATTGCACATCATGTGGGAAGAAGAGTATGTGACCTCCTATTTAGGTGTGACATACACATAATATATTTATAGAGACTAGTATTCCAAAGCATATGCCATCTGTATATGCTTTAGCAGTGTCAGACAATAACATGCTAGATATTAGCCTGCCATAGCATATGCCACATGTAGATGTTTTAATAGTGAATGACACTAGCATTTCAGACACTATGTGAGATGTAGTAGCTTCAATGACTCCTATCAAGATACACCAGATTCCTGTTGTAGAAGATTCTTCACCATATGTATTTGATATATAGGTTTAATTTTAATTATATAGTTTGTTTTTGTTTGTAAAAGAATATTAAGTTTATTTTCTAGTACATGTGTTTATACTTAATTAATTAATTTATTTGACTTAACTTCTTGTTTGTTATTTGTATCTAGTTGATTGGTGATATTTTAGGTACCTCAATAGGACTTGACTCTATTGTAGAGGCTGCAATTGGCACATGTGTACCTTACATATAGGTTTGTAAATTTTTAAATTACATATTTAGTCGTTTACATGTTTATTGTCCTTTAAACAAAAAACTCTATTTTAATATATATTATAGTCATAGCTTTTTATCATGTTCATTGAATTCACATATTATTCATTTATTTATTTTATAGATGACGAGGGATGCTATGGGCACGCCTCATGGATGAGAAAAAGGTTTAGGTGATGTTGATGCTACATCAGAGAATTCACTATCTCTGTGCAAGTTATAATTTAGGGAAAGAGACTGGTGAGAACACAGTTTAATTATTTTTGTCTTTAAGCAATGATATTTTGTGTCATATTTACATAATTGTATACAACTCTAGATCTAACGATATATGTATGCTCTATAGGATTCCCCATCACAGGTTTATATGCGGTCTCATAGCCCTAGACAACCATTTAGATGGAATATGGTGAGTGTATAATCATTTAAAAAAAATTACGTTCTTGAAAAATTTATCAAATTTTTAATATACAATTTTAATGCATTAATTTTTATATTTTATATGTTGTGAAGAAACAAACATTTTCATCAGTTTTCAATGAAGTAATGGATGAATCACATGCTGAGAGGAGAGTATATCCTCATACTGAGGAATCCAACACCGTTGGCTATATGTATATGGGAAAAAAACATAATTTATTTAGAGGTAATGAGGAGCAGGAGAGCTAGTTGTTGTGCTAGGGATCTAGTTTTAGGCATAATCTATTTTGTATGCCGATATGGCTCATATTGTATGCCTATATGGTGCATTTTGTCTATGTACATAGTTATAGGCACAATAAATTTTGTATGCCGATATGGCCTACATTGTATGCCTATATGGTGCATTTTGTCTATGTACATGTTATGGTCTACATTTTTTCTTGATATATGTTATATTATTTATGTTTAATTATGACATAGAACTTTTCATGTATCACATATATAATATTCAACAATTTGATTCCTTTAACTATATGTATTTATATTTTTATAATTTAATGTTTACATATATTATTGGTTAATGATTGAATTATTATTTCACATGGGGTTAAAAAAATTCACATTATTGTCTAAGTTATGTACTTTGAATCATTATGTAAATCTTACATTTACATGTGATATTTGCTATTTACTTATTTCATTTACATTTGATTTTTATTTGCCAATCCACACATAATTCCCCATATAGATCTCTAGTATAAAAATAAAATGCTTTTCATAGAGGATATCAACCTAAGAAGGCCACACAAAACTTGACTCTTCATATGCATTCCAACTCAGACAAAGACAAGAATAATAATAGTGAAAAGTGGTGCCATCAACAATTACCAGAGAGGCACAAACACTCTGAATGTTGGGCATAACAAGCCTTTCTTTGGAAGCCTACATAATATCATGCACATATAGATGATATTGAACCAAATAAGACTTTTCATTAACAATCTAAGTCAGAATAACATCATCACACTATTTACAACCCAAAAACTTGGCCTTCCCACTATTGTGCATTGCAAGCTATAATCCCTAGGGTGGATTCAATAACCTAGTATAAATATATAAGTTTGGAGGCAATGCACATTCTAGTATAAATTTGAGCGTATAAATGGCACCATCACTTGAAAAATTGTGCCTCTTGAAGTCTATAACATATTATTAGGGAGGTTGTACTTATATGACTGAGATTCTACATATTTCAAACGAAACCAAAAATTTGGGATGTACACCCAAAATATTGCTTCGTCAACATGTTATAGTCAACTCCACTAACGAAAGTCACATTGGTCTCTTCATGCATAAACTAATCATGCACATGCATAGTTTCATGTTGCTCATGGTTTGTCATAAGACACCTATGTAGGAAAGAAAGTAAGAGTTTATAGCGTGATCAATGAAATCAATGTCCCAATAACAAAAACTTGACAATTTATTGAAGAAACATAATGGATTCTTCCTAGATATTTAATTTGTTTCAATGCACCATGTAGTGAAACACCACATATATTTGGTCCATTTATAAAAAACCCTTTCTATCATAAATAAATTTGGGAAAATGATGATCATAAATGTTAGGAGGTCTAATGATGCACTTGTGTATGTCTTCAACTCCTACTTATCCATACAATAAACAAAGCCAGTTATATGTGTCCATACAATCACCATGGCCTACTTATACATGGGTTAATATTGACATTGATAGCCCTCTCTAGACTATCCATAAAATTATAATCTTGGCAAGGCAAGAATATAGACACAAATAAAAAGACTTAAGCAACTTCGATATTTCTTGACTAGTATATAAAACTTGAGGTTATATTATTATGGTCCTTGAAGACATATTCAATATTTATCTCAATATGGAAAACCAATCCATCTATTGGTTTTGTCTATTTGAACTCAAAAGACTTGAAGCTCTTTACAAGCTAATTAAGCCTAAATGCCTCAAAAGGATCAAAACAAAAAATATTTGAAAACAAGAGTATAGATCATTCTAAAGTACTTTATCACAATCTTTTGTAAGTTATTCAACTTTTACAATACCTCAGAAGGTCTGCTACAAATATTTTTATCAAAAAGCTCTCATAGACTTACTAGTCTTAATGTTGCTCTAACATGCCAAAACCGATTCTGTATTGAATTAGCACTTCAAGACACCTTAGACATATGTATTTAGATGTTTTATGAATTATCAATGCTTAGATAAAAGGTTTGTCTTTCCAATTTTAATATTTTACCCAAAAATTCATAAAATTATGTTTTATCTATTACACCTAATTACCCTCTAGTAGGTCAAAACTCAAGATATAGTTTTCTTACAATAAATTATCTTTTTATGAGGACTATAAAAATACATTAAAGGTGTTTCAACCTTCATTTATATTTTATAGACTCAATTTTTAAGTTGATAAACCAATGTCTTTCTTCACTATCAAAGAAACACAAAAAATAAGGTATCTCTTACACATACTCGATTGGTTGGAGGAGCCTAATCGATGAACCATCTACACTGACACATCTAGATGGGCATTTTTAGGCTATAAAAACCTTTTTTTAGTCTCGATCGAGCCCCAAAAGTGAAAGTTGTAGTTGGTTGGAGGCATTCCTAAAGAGAATTCACTCATCCCTGAATGTGCAAAATGACTAAACTTTGATCATGAGTTACACGAGAATCATGAGGGATAGATATGAATCATCAAGTCCTACACATGGAGGGATGAGTCCTCTAATAAATCTTGAGAGGATTTTGTCTAACTTGTGATGTATGAGACACGGTAACGAGGTTTCTCTCACACCTAAATCTTTCAAAATGGGGTAAAAATTGGTCAATAGGGGCCGTAGATTTTAACTTATCATCCCAATCGACAAACCATCTACATGGACACATCTAGATGGGAATTTTTAGGCTAGAAAATCCTTTGTTCAGTCTCGATCGGGCCTTGAAAGTGAAAGTTGTAGTTGGTTGGAGGCATTCCTGAAGAGAATTCACTCATCCCCAAATGTGCAAAATAACTAAATTTAAATCACACATTTCATGAGAACCATGAGGGATAGATATGAACCGTTAGGTCCTACACATAGATGGATGAGTCTTCTAAGAAACCCCAAGAGGATTTTGTCTAACTCATGATGGATGAGATGCAGCAATGGTGTTTCTCTTATGGCCAAATATCTCAAAATGGGGTAAAAGTTAGTCAGTGAAGGCCATAGATTTTGACTCATTAGCCCAATTGATAAACCATCTACATGGACACATCCAGATGGGTAATTTTAGGCTAGAATAACCTTTTTCTAATCTTGGTCAACCCTTGAGAGCAAAAGTTGTAGTTGATCAGAGGTATTCTTTAAGATAATTCACTCATCCCCAAATGTGCAAAATGACCAAACTTCCATCGTGTATTACATGATAACCATGAGGGACAAAGATGAACCATCAAATCCTACATGTGGAAAGATGAGTCATCTAAGAAATGTTAAGAGTATTTTTTCTAATCATGATAGATGAGACATGGCAATGAGGTTTCTCTCATGACCAAATCTCTCAGAATGGGGTAAAAGTTGGTCAATGGGGGCCGTAGATTCTAAATCGTTAGCCTAATCGATGAACCGTCTACATGGACACATGTATATGGAAATTTTTAGGCTAGAAAAACCTTTGTCTGGTCTTGACCGGGCCTTGAAAGTGAAAGTTTCAATTGATCAGAGGCATTCCTGAAGAGAATTCACTCATCCTTGAATGTGTAAAATGATCAAACTTCCATCATGCATTACATGAGAGCTGTGAGGGTTAAAAATAAACCATCAACTCCTACACATGGAAGAAGGAGTCCTCTAAGAAATTACAAGAGGATTTTATCTAAATAATGATGGATGAGATGTGGAAATGAGGTTTCTCTTATGGCCAAATCTCTTAGATTGAGGTAAAAGTTAGCCAGTGAGGGATGTAGATTCTGGATCATCAGCCCACTAGATGAAGCATCTACATGAACACATCCAGATGGGAATTTTTAAACTAGAATGACTTTGTCCAATCTCATTTGGACCTTAGAAATCAAATTTATAGTTGATCAGAGGCATTCCTTAAGAGAATTCACTTGTCCCTAAATGTGCAACATGATCAAACTTCTGTTGTAATTTGCACAAGAACTGTGAGGGCTAGAGATGAACTGTCAGCTCCTACACATGGAGGGATGATTCTTCTAAGAAAGATCAGGATGATTTTGTCTAAATCATGGTGGATGAGACATGGCAATGAGGTTTCTCTCGTGACCAAATCTCTTAAAAAATTCTAAAAGTTGGTTAGTGAGGGCCATAAATTCTGACTCATCAACCCAATTGATGAACTGTCTATATGGACATGTCTGAATGGGTAATTTTAGGCTAGAATCACCTATGTTCAATATTGATCAACCCTCAGGAGTGAAATTTATAGTTGATCAGAGACATTCCTTAAGAGAATTCACTCATCCTAAAATGTGTAAAATGAGCAAACTTTGATCACGAGTAGCACAAGAAATGTGAGGGCTAGATATAAATCATTAGGTTTTACACATGCACAAACAAGTTCTATAAGAAATGCTAGGAGGATTTAATCTAACTCATTATATATGAGATATGACAATAAGGTTTCTCTCATGGCCAAATCTCTTAGAACATGTCAAAAGCTAGTCAATGAGGGTCATAGATTTTAACTCATCATCTTAATTGATGAAACATCTGCATGAACATGCTAGGATAGGCTCTTTTAGGCTAGAATCACTTTTGTTTGATCTCAGTCAACCCCCAGGAGTGAAAGTTGTAGTTGATCAAAGGCATTTATTAAGAGAATCCACTCATCGAAAAATGTGCAAAATGATCAAACTTTTGTCACTTGTTGCATGAGAACCATGAGGGATAGAAATAAATCATTAGGTCCTACACATATATAGATGAGTCCTCTAAGAAATCCTAGGAGGATTTTGTCTAACTTGTGATGTAAAAATGAGGTTTCTCTCGTAGCTAAATCTCTCAAAACATGCCAAAATTTGGTCAATGAGGGTCATAAATTTTGACTTGTCAACCCAATCGATGAACTGTCTACACACACATCGAGATAGGCAATTTTAGGCTAGAATAACCTTTGTTCAGTCTCAACCAACCCTTGAGAGTGAAATTTTTAGTTGATCAGAGGCATTCATTAAGAGAATTCACTCATCCTAGAATGTGTAAAATGAGTGAACTTCCATCATGAATTGCGTGAGAACTGTGAGGGATAGAGATGAACCATTAGGTTTTACACGTAAATGGATTAGTCATCTAATAAAACTTGGTAGGATTTTGTCTAACTCATGATGGATGAGATAAAGTAATGAGGTTTATCTCATAGCCAAATCTTTCAGAACATGCCAAAATTTGGTCAGTGAGGGTCATAGATTCTAACTTGTCAGCCCAATCGATGAACCATCAATGAAAAATGTTGGGATAGGCATTTTAAGGTAAAATCACCTTTGTCTAGTCTTGGTCAACCTTTGAAAGCAAAATTTATAATCAATCAGATTCATTCCTTAAGAGAATTCACTCATCTCTGAATGTGCAAAATGAGTGAAATTCTATCATGAGTTATATGAGAACCATGAAGGATAGAGGTGAACCTTTAGGTCCTACATGTGCATGGATGAGTCCTCTAAAAAAGATTAGGGGTTTTTTTATAACTCATGATGGATGAGATGTGGTAATGAGGTTTTTATCATAGCTAAATCTCTTAGAACATGTCAATTTAGGCTAGATTCACCTTTGTCTAGTCTTAGTCAACCCCCAAGAGTGAATGTTGTAGTTGATTGGAGTCATTCCTTAAGAGAATTCACTCATCTTGGAATGTGAAAAATGAGAAAATTTTCATTGTGAGTTGAACGAGAACCATGAGGGCTAGAGACAAACCATTAGGTCTTACACATGCATGGATGAGTTCTCTAAGAAAACTAAGAGGATTTTTTTAACTCATGATGGACAAGATGTGGAAATGAGGTTTCTCTTATGGTCAAATCTCTTAGAACATACCATAAGTTCGTCAGTGAGGGCTATAAATTCTAACTCATCATCCCAATTGATGAATTGTCTATGGGGACATGTCAAGATGGGTACTTTTAGGCTAGAATCACCTTTTTCCAATCTTGGTCAGCTCTCAAGAGTGAAAGTTATAGTTGATCAGAGGCATTCTTTAAGAGAATTCACTCATCGCTAAATGTGCAAAATGAATGAACTTTCATCGTGAATTGCATGAGAACCGTGAGGGATAGAGATAAACCATTAGGTCCTACATATGCATGAATGAGTCCTTTAAAAAATCCCAAGAGCATTAGGTTTAACTCATGATGGATGATATGCAACAAAAAGGTTTATCTCACAGCCAAATCTCTCAAAACATGCCAAACGTTAGTCAGTGAGGGTCATAGATTCTGACTTGTCAGCCCCATTGATGAACCATCTATGCACACATGTTTGAATGGGCACTTTTAGGCTATAATCACCTTTTTTATGTCTTGATCAACCTCTGAGAGTAAAAGTTGTAGTTTGTCAGAGGCATTCCTTAAGAGAATTCACTCATCCTTGAATGTGTAAAATGAGTGAAACTCCATCGTGAGTTGCATGAGAACCATGATGGATAGAGATGAATCATTAGGTATTACACATGGACAAATGAGTCCTCTAAGAAATCTTAGGAGGATTTTGTTTAACTCATGATGGATGAGACATGGAAATTAGGTTTCTCTCATGGATAAATCTCTTAGAACATGCCAAAAGTTGGTCAATGAGGGCTATAGATTCTAACTCATCATCCCAATCAACAAACCATTTATGTAGACACATCCAGACGAACACTTTTAGGCTAGAATCACCTTTTTCTAGTCTTAGTTAACCCTTGAGAGTGAAATTTGTAGTTGATTGGAGGCATTCTTTAGGAGAATTCACTCATCCTTGAATGTGCAAAATGAATAAACTTGCATCATGAGTTACATGAGAACTATGAGGGATAGAGATGAACTGTTGTTAGGAACTTGGAGTACAATTGAGTACTTTTGTATAAGCAACTAAACACGGAATTGAACTAGAAGTAATAAGTAACTAGAAATTAGAAACAACAAATAATAGGAGATACAAGAAACAACCAATCTTGTATTAAACACTTCCAGAATACAATGAAGAAATCTCACTCTTCCCACACCTCTTGGGTGTACAGTATTTCTCTCAAGAGTTCTCTCTCTCAATCAATTATAATCAACTCAATAACCGAGTTGTTATTCCCTTGCTTCAACTGATCTTCTTGATCTTGCACCTTGCAGATCTAATTGACCTTGCTTACTTGCTTGCTTACAATACATACCCCATGGGTCTCTTAAATAGGATCCAAGGCATACAATAATTAGAAACACAGACTCAAAACTAAAATTAGTCTTTACATGCAAACACTCTATCCTCTTAAAATTAGAAAAAATCTAATTCTGGAAACACATGCAAACACACACACACAGGTGACTGACGCCAGTCACTGTTAGTCTACATATGACTGACGTCAGCCAATCCCTGACTGATGTCGGTCAAATCTGATCCATGCCTGACCGATGTCGGTGATACTGCTGATGCCATTTACTGGCTAAGCCCAGCAACCTCCACATTTGCATAATAGTGAAGCTCTTAGCTCCACAACTTAACAATCTCCCACTTGGAGATAAACAGCTGCACCTGCACCTGTACAACAACATCCTCTGTCTTTTTTTTGGCTTGTTTCTCCCTCTTCAAGTTCAATCTTGAAGACCAACAAAAGTTGAATGAAGATTCAACTTTTTCTTTGTTACTGGGTTTGTTAACATATCAGTAGGGTTCTTATCTATATGGATCTTTTTCAGCTTCAACTGTCTATCCTCCAATACCTGTCGAATGAAGTGGTACCTAAGCTGTATATGTTTGGTTCTTAAATGAAAGGCTGAATTCTTTGCCAAATGAATTGCACTTTGACTATCACTATACAATCTGTAACTCTCTTGCTCCTTTCCCAGCTCTTCCATGAACCGTGCCATCCATATCATTTCCTTGCTAGCCTCTGTGATTGCAATGTATTCTGCCTCTGTAGTAGACAAGGCAACAACCTTCTGCAACTTTAAAATCTAGCTAACCACCGTTCCACCAACAGTGAACACATATCCTATGGTGCTTCTCCTACCATCTAAGTCACCTGCCATATTCGAATCTACATACCCATGTAGAGAAGTGTTTGACCCTGCATAGCATAAATACTTGCTGCTGGTCCCTCTCAAATATCTGAGAATCTATTGAATTGCTTTCCAGTGTTCCTTTCCTGGATTGGCCATAAACTTGCTGACAACTCCCACTGCTTGGGCAATATCAGGTCTATTACATACCATTGCATACATTAAGCTCCCAACTTCTGAAGCATATGGAACTTTGCTCATGTACTCAACCTCATCATGTGATTTAGGACATTGTTCTTTGCTCAACTTAAAGTGTCCAGCCATAGGTGTGCTTATTGATTTTGCATCCTGCATATAGAACCTCTCCAACACCTTATTCACATAATCCTCTTGAGACAAAATCAACCTATGATTTTTCCTGTCTCTCTTAATACTCATGCCAAGGATTTTCTTTGCTGCTCCTAAATCCTTCATGGCAAATGTGTGAGCTAATTTTACCTTTAGCTCAGTAATTACCTGCATGTGTGAACCTGCAACAAGCATATCATCTACATACAGTAACAGGATAATATAGCTACCATTATCTAATCTGGAAAAATAAACACAATGGTTACATTGACATTGACTAAAGCTATGCTTTGTCATAAACCTGTCAAACCTCAAATACCACTGTCCTGGAGCTTGCTTAAGACAATATAAGCTTTTCTGCAACTTGCACACAAGTTTCTCCTTACCTTTGACCTCAAAACCTTCCAGCTGATCCATATATATCTTTTCATCCAAATCTCCATGAAGAAACGCTGTCTTAACATCAAGTTGCTCTAGATGCAAATCTTCAATAACAACTAAAGACAATACAGTCCGAATAGAAGTCATCTTTACTACAAGAGAAAAGATTTCACCAAGGTCAATACCTAGTTTTTGTGCAAATCCCTTTACTACCAACCTGGCCTTATGTCTCATTTGTCCATTCTCTCATTCCTTTAATTTGTATACCTATTTGTTTTTCAGTGCTTTCTTTCCAGCTGGCAACTCAACCAAATCCCACATTTGGTTCTTTTCCAAGGAATCAATTTCCTCATTCATGCCATGCTCCCACTATTTCCTAGATTCTACCTGCATTACCTCATCAAAACTTTTTGGTTCTCCACCATCAGTGAGCAACACGTAGTATAAAGAAGGGGAATAATGAATTGGAGGTTTACTTACCCTTTTAGTCCTCTTTATGGGCATTTGAGACTCATTTACAGCTTGTTGTCCACCCAAATTATATGTCAGTGACCGATCTCGATCAACTCTCAGTCTGCACCTGACCGACGTTGACTCCACTTGACCGACGTCAGTTATTGCTTGACTGTCGATGTCAGTTACCTGACTGATGTTGGTCTCTGTGTTTTCCTATGAGTGATGATTTTTACTCGTGAGCTCATTTTGGATCATTACCTCATCCAAATCAAGATTGCCCTGCTTAGAATTATTTAGCCTCTTGAGCTGATCACTGTACATCAACTTTTCATTGAAAACTAGAATTTGAAATCTCCAAAGCCATAACCAATGAAAGTGCACTGCATAGATTTAGCATCTAGCTTCTTTCTATTTTCTTTATCAACGTGCACAAAATCTTTAGAACCAAAAACTCTGAGAAATGAAAGATCTACCTTTTTACCTGTCCAAGCCTCTTCTAGAATTCCACCATCCAGAGCAGTAGAAGGTCCTCTATTAATCAGGTAAACCGTAGTATCTATAGCTTCTGCCCAAAACTTTAAGGGCAAACCAGCATGTAACCTCATACTCCGTGCATGCTCCATTATTGTTCTATTCATCCTTTCAACAACTCCATTTTGTTGAGGTGTCCTTGGAACCATCCTTTTCCTGCATATTCCACTCATCAAATAGTAACTATTGAATTTATTGCTGCAGTACTCACCACCATTGTTAGATCTAAGGCACTTCAATCTCAAACCTTGTTTCATTCTCAACCAAAGCTTTCCATTTCTTAAATGTGTCAAAAACATCAGATTTCCTCTTTATGCAATAAACCCATACCTTTCTTGTAGCATAATCAATGAAAGAAACATAATACTGTGATCCTCCAATAGAAGCTACTTGAGCTGGTCCCCACACGTTTGTGTGAACAAGCTCCAACTTGTGCTTCTTCTTTGTTGACCTAGTTTCAAGAAACCTTACTTTCTTCTATTTTCCAAAAATACAGTGCTCACATAAATCTAGATCTATGCTTTTCAAATCTGAAAGATTACCTTTTGACTTAAGAACATTCATTCCCTTCTCACTCATGTGACCAAGCCTATAGTGCCACATCTTTGCATCTACATCTGAAGTAGATAAAATAGAAGGAGAATAATTAGTAACACAAGTAGATAGATAAAGTGTACCTACTCTCTTACCTCTTGCTAATACAAGTGCACCCTTGAAAACTTTCCAAGATTCCACTGTGAGAGTTACTGTGCAACCCTCATCACCCAACTTTCCTGTAGAAATTAGATTCCTCTTCAAGATGGGTACATGCATGACATCTTTTAACACCCATGTGTTGCCATTCTGCAATTTCAGTTGGACTTTTCCTTTGCCAACAATTTGACAAGGCTCACCATCCCTTAAATAAACTTTTCCAAAATCTCCATGGACATAATCATTGAAAAATTCTCTATTTGGGGTTACATGAAAAGAAGCACCAGAATCTAAAACCCATGATTCTACTTGACTATCCAAAGAAAATATAAGAGCATCCTGTGCAACAATACCTGCAACATTTGCTTCTTTATTACCTTCTTGGTGATTTTCTTTGTTATCCTTCAACCAACAGTCTTTCTTTGCATGCCCTTTCTTTCCACAATTCCAGCAGATTATACCTCCATTTCAAGATTTGGATCTCCTTCCCATCTTTGACCTTGATTTCCTTTGCTTTCCCTTCTCTCTTTGCCTTCCCGTACTTTCAATACTTAAAGCATTACCTGATGTTTCCCCTGTGCTTTTCCTGTGAATTTCTTCATTCAAGATTACACTAACAACATCATCAACTTTCAAGATATTTGAAGCAGATGCAGTATTGCTAACTGCCATTACCAAGCTATTCCGGCTTCCAAGTAAAGAGCATAAGATTAAGAGAGCCTTAATTTCATCATCAAAAACTATTTTGATTGAATTTAACTGATTTACAATTTCATGGAAATCATTAAGATGACTATATATAGATCCATCTTCCTACATTTGCAAACTAAATAATTGCTTCATAAGATATACCTTATTCGAAGCTGAGGGTTTTTCATATAAGTTTGCCAGAGTATCCATTAACTCTACCATTGTCTTTGCCTGTGATAAATTAGAAATCACAGAAGATGCCAGGCTCAACCTTATAGATCCAAGAGCCTTTCTATCAAAAACATTCCATTCTTCATCTTGCATATCTGTGGGCTTACTTGAAACCCCACCCAATGGTAAAAATAGATCTTTCTGATATAGATAATATTCTATCTGCATCCTCCATAATTGATAATTCTTGCCATTGAATTTCTCCATTCTTAGTTTACTTTCTTCTGCCATTGCTTTGCTCCCACTCAAACAAAACCCCTGTGAGTGAACCTGTAATCAAGAAACACTAACCCGCTCTACCACTTGTTAGTGATCCTAGCTCTGATACCAACTATTAAGAACTTGGAGTATAATTGATTACTTTTGTTTAAGCAACTAAACACGAAAGTGAACCAGAGTAATAAGTAACTAGAAATCAGAAACAACAAATAATAAGAGATACAAGAAACAACCTATCTTGTATTAAACTCTTCTAGAATACAATGAAGAAATCTCACTCTTCCCACACCTCTTGGGTGTACAATATTTCTCTCAAGAGTTCTCTCTCTCAATCAATTACAATCAACTCAATAACTGAGTTGTTATTCCCTTGTTTCAGTTGATCTTCTTGATCTTGCACCTTGCAGATCTAATTGACCTTGCTTACTTGCTTGCTTACAATACATGCCCCATGGGTCTCTTAAATAGGATCCAAGGCATACAATAATTCGAAACATAGACTCAAGACTAAAATTAGTCTTTACATGCAAACACTCTGTCCTCCTAAAATTAAAACAAATCTAATTCTGGAAACACATGCAAACACACACACAGAGGTGACCGACGCCGGTCGCTGTCGATCTGCATATGACCAATGTCGGTCGATCCCTGACCAATGTCGATCAGATCTGATCCACGCCTAATCGATGTCAGTGATACTACTGATGCCAGTTACTGGCTAAGCCCAGCAACCTCCACATTTGCATAACAGTGAAGCTTTTAGCTTCACAACTTAACAACTATTAGATTTTACACATGCATAAATAAGTCCTCTAAGAAATCTTGAGAGGATTTTGTCTAACTCATTATAGATGAGATGCAACAATGGGGTTTCTCTCACATCCAAATCTCTCAGAATATGCCAAAAGTTGGTTAGTGAGGGTCGTAGATTTTGACTCATCAGCCTAATTGATGAACCGTCTATGTGGACACATTAAGATAGGCATTTTAAAGATATAATCACCTTTTTTATGTCTCAATAAACCTTTGAGAGTGAAATTTATAGTTTATCAGAGTCTTTCCTTAAGAGAATTCACTCATCCTCGAATGTGCAAAATGAGTGAACTTCTGTCGTAAGTTACATGAGAACTGTGAGGGCTAGATATGAACCGTTAGGTCTACACGTGTAAAATGAGTTTATATACCTTTAAAAATTAGATAACTAGGTTCATCTAAATCTTGGTAAACCTGAAATATAAATAACTTAGGGTTGAAAAAGACCTTTATAGATCCACAACTATTTTTTAGACCTTCCTCATAATTTACACACTGATATTCATGCATTACACAAGGAATAGGTATCAAAGCATCCAAATGACTAAATTGAAATGTATGGATCCTTTTTAGGCTTTGAGCTTCATCTAGAGACTATGAAAAAAATCTATACCCTTATCCACACTCTAATAGATCGATTACCACAAAACAAGGGTCTATTAATATAAACCTTTAACACAGAGGTTAGTAGAATATAATATGAATTACTTATTTCCTTTATTGATAATCATTCACAATCAATTTACATAGCATATACAATCAAGAAAAAACAAAATATAAGATATACATAGAATACTATGAGCAAAGACATTTTTGTCAATAGTTTCTTTTAATTCACTACTCTCTTCTTTCTTCTACTTCAAGAATATCTATCTAAAACTATCAAAATAGACCTTATATCTCTCTCACCAACCAATAATTGATTCTTGATTCATTGTCCACATAGGAGTCTTGGACACAGCCTTGGTTACAACTTAACTTAATATACAGACGCATGTCATATGAGGATCAAGGCATTAGAAACCCTTCACCTTTTCATAAGACTCTTAATTACATGCTACTATATCTCACATGATGAAATAGATCCTATGACCCCTCAAAAGGACTTACAAGAATTCAAATTTTTGAATAGTGTTTTTTATGAATTTTATGAATCCTAGACACCTAGTAAAGACTCATAAGGTCCAAAAACTACTCTAGAATACCTCCTACTTTATATCAAGCCAAAAATGACATCACTAAATTATGCTCCTGCATCAGTGTTTTCTTGAAAGGATAAAAAAAGAGTGTGAAAAAGGATTTGCTTAAATTAGATGAAATTAATATAAATTATTTTGGCTTCTCTTCATTTTAAGAAGATAATCTTCTCTACTCATGACACCAACCATGTGAAGGTGGAAGCTCGTATGTGCCACTAACCTAAAATTTTTAAATCGAAATAAACACAATCATAAAATATTTGAAAAATAAAATACATTAAATCAAATAAATTTATTATATTAATTTTAAATAAGTTAGATAAACTTATTAATTCAATCTAATGCACCTCAAGGATCAACTTTGTTTACAAGTGTTTCAAGAATCACTTTGTGGTCAGATTCACACACTTTCCACAAAGTTCTATTGTGAGGTTTTCCATGATATTTGATCAATTGAATATTTGTAGCAATAACAAAGTTTGAATAATGAAGCACCATCTTGTTTGTTTCAAAGTCCTCAAATAACAATTATTTTATTTTTTTATGACACTACATATGAAGCTAGGTTTCAGTAACCACTATGGATCTAGTGGGATAAATTAGCTCTTCTCCATCTATAACATTTGTGGTTAATTTTTTTGCCTCTACAAGATGACACAACTAATAGTCTATTCCTTCATCACTATTTTTGGGTGCAATTAATACAAAAACATGCCCTATATTTAATGTATAGTCAAATTGTAAGTATATTTAGAAAAAATTAAAAATGTCACTAATATCTAAGGTTGTATATTTAATTAAAGAATAAATTCTACCTGGTTGCACAAGATCTGAGATGTGGTCAAAGTCAACTGATGATGCCATTTCATGACCTGTCACTTGCTGGAGTCAATAGCTACTCTTTATAGGTAATATGGGTCTAAAATACCATTTGTCAACCCATTCTTTTGACTCACATTCATTATAATTAAATTATATACATTAGGAATAAAAACATGCCATATACATAGTATAAATAGTCCATGAACTTGAATTTGAGCTTTGAATGGAGTGGAAAATACTTGATCCAGGTACTGTAATGCAATCTTCATTCATTACCTTACGTTGTTCCTCTATTAACCAAAAGAATCTTCGTACATGAGAATGTTTATCTGATATATGATAAATATTTTCATTACACCAAGTAACAATACTTGTTGCATCAATCAAATTAGCACCATCCTTTTGCTTTGTTTGCTCTCTTTTAAGGGCTCTTTTTATATATGCACTAGCACCATCATGTTCCCCTTTTCTATGTCTAGCTTCAAAGAAGCTCCAAAAATGTTGAATGCCATTCTTCTTATGCATTTTGATTAACCAATAAAACATTTGAGAATTCTTAAATTGCTTACACAATTGTTTGACCAAATGTAGTGTGTATCAAACATAATTTGTCTTACATTCATATTCATATAAAATATCTCAAAATGATCTTGGATTAACTCTGGAAAATTCAATCTATCATCACTCATATAAAAATGGTACTCCATCAAAATATTTTTGTTGTCATATCTGCTATCAGGTGTATGTCTAAATGTAATATTAACAAAAATTCCAACTTGAATTGAATTATAATATTGGGATTGAACTTCATTATGTGGTTGTAGTATGTATTTTTTAGCAAAATCCACAACCAAAATAATTGTGCCAACTAGGAAGTTATCCTTGCATACTTTGAATTAATTATCTAACCATTTTGATTTATGTGTGTGTCTTGCATATTGGTAGATACTATTCTTTTTGAATTCAAACATGAAATCACATACAAAAAGTTTGGTCATAACCAATTGACATCTTGATGACTTTTTTCCATCTTTTAACACATATTTAACAGATTTGTACTTCTTATAATCAACTAGTTGCTTTCCAAATTCATGTGAAATATATATATGTAAACAACTCATCAAATTTTACAAACCACTACAACTATTACATGTTCCATCTAAACATTGTTTGGCAAAAAAAACTGTTCCTCAGGTCTTCGACAGAAAATACCTTGGATTAATTCTCTTGATGTTTTAGGTGGGTAAGACACCATACATTCCAACAAAATCTCATCAGTATGTAAAGTACAATGTATATGATGAAAAGCATCAAAATGCATAGAGAATTCAACATGTACCTATCAACAACATGTGGTGCATGCTTGGTTAATTTTAACATAAAAAGGTTTGCACATGTCAAATGACCTTTGGATAATTATTAATTGGCCATTAAATTTTTCAATAATTTTTTTATAAAATTCTTTTTATGTCATGTCTAAAAAATGTTTTTCATGTGGCTCTTGATTTTTTGAGCCTTTTCTTCTTTTAACAATTTCTTTTATATTAGATGAGACCCTTATGTTATTGTGCCAAAAAATTTCAATCAATTACTTTGTTCCTTCAACCAATGCCTTATCTTTTTGTGGAAGTCTACCACTAAATGTCCAACAATCCATGAGTGAAGGGTCATCAAGCCTTATTATTCTTTTTATGGCATTTATTAGAGATTTTCTATTTAGATTCAAGGATTTACTTGTTTCACTAAGAATTTAAGCTTTAGATGTTGACTTACTCACTATGGATTCTATTATTACTCGTCTTGCCACATTACTATTTTTATTTTGACTTTTATTGTCTATTGCCTTAAATGCATTAAATAGATTCTTTACTATTGTACTATTTTTTCCTTCCATGTTTAATGTTATTAACCCCAAATTGTGCATCATAGGGCACATTTTTTACATTTTCATCAATTGAACAAATAATTGACATCATTTTGTATGGATTTTATTCTTGAATACATAGTTACATACACATTGAGCATGATGTTGAACTGTTATTTTTGACATTTTACCTTCCATAGGTTCTATTATTTTTTCATCTATTTCAACCAAATACTTTGGTATTCATCTTATTATCCTTGGAGGTGTGGGTGCAAGAGCTATATTTTGTATTAAATTGCATGGTGTTAACACTTCAACCATAGTAGAGACATTATAGGGTTGACTCTCTAAATTAGGGGTTATAGGCGAATTAAATTTCTCTTCAATAGGAGACACATGATTCGGGGTCATTATTTAATGTTGATTATCATCATACTCAAAAATTTCATTATGAATAGATGTTTCATTATATTATGTTTGTCCATATGTTTCATCATTCATTAAAAATTCATTATTTACATGCTCTACATTTTGAATTTCATCTTGCAACAAAGATTGACTCATTTATCTTATCTCATTTGAAGACATATGTAAACTAAATTATATGGAATTGGGCATGTTATTTTCATTAGAAGTATTACCTGGTGTAGAAGAAGAACCTTCACCTTGCCAAGAAGCTCTTATGGATGCCCTCCTATCTGCTTGTCTTTTTCTTTCTTTTTCTCTTTTCTCTTCAATTTACTCATTTGTTAGCTCTTTTATTGGTCTTTTGAAATGACTTCCTGACCCCATTATTTATCTTTGCCAAAATAAGACAATTATAAATTTAAATTTGAATAATTCTTAGTGATTCAAATAAAATAGATGAACAATTCATCAAATTTGTATAGTTGTGTAGTAAAAGTAGTTTGTATTTAGAAAAACAAAACAAAACACTCATTTTCATGGCAAATGCAATAAGAATTCATGAATCACAAAGGGTGTGCATGCTTTGGAAAGCACACACACCCTTTGAGATCCACAGACCAATGGGTAAATGCATTTATTTTCCCCATGGTGTTTGTGGAAAGGGCATACACCCTTCTCATATTTACAAAAAAAAATTCCTGATTTCCCTCCAATTTTGCCTTGATTTTAGGCCTGGGGGTCCCAAACCTAGCCAAATTCTGTCATGGAGTAGCCAAAGAAATCTATAAGAAATTTAGGGTTTTTTCCTTTTTATTGACATATTTGATCAGGTAGATTTTATTATGTAACAAAAAATTATATGGGTTTATAGAGCAGAAAGCATAGTTTTGAAATATATATATATATATATTTTTAATTTTAGAATATTATTTATAATTATTATTTAATTTATACATAACATTGCTCCTTATAGTCTATATACATATCGCCACAAATTTCTTTATAAAATTTTCAATATTAATCAAACATTTATAAAAATTATATCTCAACAATCTACACATTGTCAACTATGCTTTAAAATAAGTTGATTTTCATGAAGTTAAAGTTAAAAAGTTGTGTTCATACACTTGTAGTTTCAATTTTTTAGCTGTCTTGACTTGTATAATTATTTAAAAATTATATAGATAATAAAAAATTAATAAAAAATATTCTCAACAATCTTTGACATTTCACCTCTCTATAAATGAAATTTCATATTAAAATTTAATCGTTTACTCAAAAAAAGTGTGTTCATACACATGCATTCTACTTATCTTTTTACAAAAAATAAACAACCTATTATCATAAATGCAAATATTTCACACACTTTTATCATTTTGGTATTGGAAAAAAATATATATTTAGAAACTAAATTCAAAATTACATAATTCATGTTTTTATGTCATTGTCAAATTCTTTTTTGAAGTGTTCTGATATTCTCTCAAATTTAAACTATTATTATTTTCAAAAAAAAGGTGTCGATTTATACCTCCCCTTTTGTCCCCATTATCCTACATCTACCCCTTAGTGAAGACATTAATAGCTCCTCTATATTATAACTCAAAAGAAGTTAAAGCAATAACATTCTACTTCTTACTTGACCAACTAATTAGACCTAAATTGAGGGAGAAACTCTAGGTTGAAGTATATTTATAATTCTTAATATCACCAGCCCAATCTGAATTTATATAACAAATCAATTTAACATCGATGCCTGATCCATAAATAATCTTGAAGCTACAAGTACCCTAAATATAGTGGATACTCCACTTAGCTACTTTACAGTGAAGCTTATGTGGTTCCTACATAAATTTTGAGACCATGCCCACTACATATGAAATATCATGTCTAGTGTGCATAAGGTAGATGAGACTACCAACAAGATGTCAATATGAGGTAGCATTACCAAAAGGAGATGGACAATTAGCCTCAAGCTTCACACTAAATAGAAAATTAGTTATATTTAGCTTATATTGAACCATGTTAAACTGTGCAAACAAATCAAGAGCATACTTAGATTATGAAATAGTGATCTCAGAGTTAGACTAAGAAATTTTAATCCTAAGGAAGTAATGCAAAAAACCCAAGTTAGTCATTGAAAACCTATCAAAAAAACTAATATTCATTGTTGTGATGGTGTATGAATAACTCCCTATTATCAGTAGGTCATCCAAGTAGAGAACTAGAATCAATAATGAATCATCCTACCACAAAATGTAGACATTCATATCATAATGGCATCTAGTGAACCCAACCAAAATAATCAAGGAGTCCAACTTGGCATACCAAGTTTGAGGAGCGTATTTGAGGTCATAGACAGATTTTTGAAGTTTGAAAATTAAGGAGGAATATTCCACAAATCCTTATGGTTGTTCCATGTATATTTTCTCTTTGAGGTCATTATGAAAAAAGTCACTTTTCATATCCATTTGATGAACATTCTAGATATGTGCTATGACAATGGTGAGAGTGAGTCAAATTGAGTTCATTTTGGCAATTGGGTTGAACATCTCAATATAGTCAATGTTAGGTACTTGAGAAAAATCCATTACTACAAAATATGCTTTAAACTTGTCTATGGACCCATTTTCCACAAATTTTGTTCATTAGACCCACCTACATCGAACAAGTTTTATTTCATTAGGAAGAGGGACTAAATCCCAAGTGGTATTCCTTAGCAAGGAACCATACTCCTCTTCCATAGAAGTATCGCACTCAAGAGTACCTAATTCCTCATGAAATGATTATGGATCATAAACATTATAATGAGATCATGTGGGACATCCTAGAATTATGAATGGGTTTATCTATTGTCTGATGGTTATCTAACCCATTGGCCATCACTTTACAGTGTCTGTCTATCCCAAAGAGGAGCAATGCTCAAAGATTCATGAGGAGATTCCTCATCCTCTGAATATATTTTTGGAGGAGGAGGTTAATCCTCATCACTACTCTCATCATCATAGCTAGAAGAAGAATTTGGATCATCATGAAGTTACTCAAGTAGATCTAAATCATCAAAACTATCATCAAATCCTAGTGTATCTAAGGAAGGGGGAGGTGTCAAGTGTGGATTCTGAAAGAATCTCTTTAAAATGAACACTCATCTCAATGAATAACTCATGAGTTCTAGGGTGGATAAGATCATGTATCCATTAACACCCTTCCAACAAAGATACAAGGTTGACTCTAAGGTTCCATTAAATTACCTTTCTTCTTCGTAATGAGGGCCATATCAGGGGATCTAAACACTTAGAACTTATTCATTGTGGGTTTGTGATCACTCTAAGATTCAAAAAGAGTGAATCCCATCAATGTTTTATGAGGAACATGAATTTTGATAAAACAATCATAGTTAATGGCCTTAGCCCAATACTGAGGTGCAAGAGACTTGGAGTGTATCATACAGTGGGTCATTTCCTTCAAGGACCTATTCTTACACTCTATAACACTATTCTTCTATGGACTATATGGAACTGTATATTATAGTTTAATACCCTCTAAAGTGTAAAATTATTCAAAATGGTTATTGGTATACTCACCACCATTATTGATGCACAAAATCTTGATGGCTTTACTTGAATGTTTCTCTACAAACACCTTGATTTACTAAAACAAGATCAAATACCTCATATTTCTTCTTAAGAAATTAAAACCAAGTGTGTCTCAAATAGTCATCAATAAAAGTAAGCATGTATTTAATCCTATTGAATGAAGGTTTTGAAAATGGACCAACAATGTCGTTGTGGATAAGATCCAATATCTATTCAGCTCTTTGTAATTTTCTCTTATCATACTTCTATTTAGGATGACTACCAAGTATGCCACCCTAGTAAACTCCATCATAAAACTTGACTTGTGGAAACCTAAACCCATGTCATGATGAATGAGTTTCTTCAAGTAGTAATATATGAGATGGTTGAATCGTTCATGCCATAATTTACTCACCCCATCTGAATGAGTGAGCAATGTAGTAGAGAGTTGATTAGGTGAAAAATGTGAGAAAGTATAAAATCATGACTAGTGATCTACTTTCCCAAATGGAAAAATGGAGTCATTATTTACTTCCCTAATAACCACTAAATTGGGTGTAAACTCAACTTTATTTTCCCAACCAATGTGAGTGATCTAATAAACAATTAGTAGATTGGTAGATAAAGAGGGAACACATGGAACATCATGAAATGTCATTTTATTAACTTCAATAAATCTATTCCCACCAACTTCTTCAGAATTATTGTCACCCAATAAGATGGAAGACATAGAATAAGGCTCCAAGTATGAAAACATGTCCTATGATGAATCCATGTGATGTAAGGCACCAGTGTTAATAACCCATGTGGAAGACTGGGATGCAATTAAAATAAGTATCTTTCCTTTATCTTTTCCCTTCTTATTATCTTTGGTCTTATAAGACTTCTGTGCTAATGAACTGTAATTGGAAGAATCAGGGACACTGATATTGTTATTCTCAAGCATCTTATTCAGTTGGTCAATCTGCTTTTTCATGTATTTGGATTCATCATGCCTATATTTATCACAATATCCATAAGTGAATCACTCTTTCTTAAATTTATAGTTGGAAGAGGACTCTTTTAATGCTTTGAACTTAGCATCATAATTCTAACCCTTTCTTTACTCTAGGTCCTTATTTTGTTTCTTCTCCTTGCTACTGGAAGCCTTTTGTTTGTAATGACTCAAAATTAAGGCATACAATTTGGAGGACTTTAGTGTACCCATTTGAATAAGATTGTCTTTCAGTTTTGAAGATAGAGAATAAGATTATCTTTAAGTGTACCCATTTCTCCCAAGTCAAGTCAATCCAAGGATGGCATGGTCAATGTAGATCCAAGGACACGCTTGGTGGTATGGAAGGTAGAAATGAAGATAAAATAGTCAGAACCCAATTTATAAATGATGGAAATAATTACTTGATCATACTTTTTGTCAATGCCACATAATTACAACTATAACTTGAGTGATTTGAAATTTGTGAATAAATATTGTATCATATCAAAGTCATCTGGGCTCAAACTGATGAGCTCATTATTTGACTCATGACCTCTCATTAGGTCCTGATTTTCAAAGAGTTTTTTAAAATGGTCCACACTTGATTTGGAATAATAATAGATTCAATATAAAAGAGCAAGTTAGGAGACATAGACAAGCACCATAGACTGTAGGCTTTATCACTTTTGTTATACTACTTCACCTTCTTTGCTTCATGTGTCGATTCTATTTCTATACCCATAGTGATCTAGTGTAAGCCTTTACTCCTCAAGAGGATTTGTATTTTGAATTTCCACTCATGATAGTTGAATAGAGTAAGAGTCAAAACTTGAGACTGATCCATTACAGTAAGGAAGTATATGTCAATCTGAGTGTGTAAGAAAGATAATGATAGTCAACCCCCCAAATCTATGGAAGTTCAAATTTATAAGGTGAGATAATATTACCAATGCATATAACTTTAAGAACTCACACTTTCAAAAAAATAACACCTCAAAAGGAATACCTTATTGAAATTTAGGTGCATTTAAATGGTAAGGGTAATCTCCACTTTGAAATTTTTTAAAAAATGCGGTTGTGCAAAAGTTTGGATTGGGTGCTAGAGTTAAGCCCCCTCTATGTGACCACATCATATGACCAAGGGGATTATAACTTTTTTGAGTACTCCCCCATCTCACTTTGATTAATGTCTGAATAGTGTCACACTTCATGTGGTTAAAATTGACATCTTCATGGATGTTGTCAAATTTTTGGGGCATCTTTGTAGTCATTGAGGTTGTTCTCTATGCCTACAATCATAAGGTTTGACATCGAGGTTTTCCATAAAAAATTCAGGTCCCTCTTAAAGTTTCTATAAGTTTATAGTGTTACCACAATGGGGTTTTAAACTGCACTTGCAAGCAAAAGTCATGATGCAAGGATTGTCAGTCCTTTTTGCAGTCATAGAAATGTGTCAAGATTGCATTGGGTGACTGTAACCATCGATGTTTACAACTAATCCTATAGTCAATAATCTCAATGGTTTTGTTGTGGACTATTTCAATAGTCAAAATTCCCAATGTCAAAATTTATCACTACTTTGGTAGTTGATAATTCCAATGTCATGATTGTGGACTACTCCCACAGTCGAAAGTTCCAATGCCAAAACTTTTCATCAAATATATAGCCTACATTTTTAGCCATCAAGGTTTGGAATATTAGATGTAGGAGGGGTCCTTATAGGTGCTAGATATGGAGACAATTTTAGAAATGTTGAGAATACTAGAGTTTCCTGCAGTACAAGGAAGACTCAAAGTTTTGATGGTATGCCCATAGGTACAAAAACTCTACCTATCACAAAATCACCAAATTTGGTAAGCCTCTAAAAAATACACTAATAACCCACTAAAGATCTCCAAAACCTATAAAAACCTAGAAATTACTTTCCCTTGAAGACCATAGATTGTATGGATTTGCACAAAAGTATTGAAAAAGGCCCAAAATCCTCCAAAAAATGGCAAAAATCATCTGTCACAAAACTAGGTCATATTTACAACTGATCCTAGGGTTTTGATACCTTATGAATCTAATGGCATAGGATATTTTGCATGAAAACCTAGTGGATGAAATATGACCAGCAAGATACACCTTTCTCTTATGGTTTCTCTAAATCTAGATCAACAAAGGACCCCATAAGAAGATCAAAATATGGGAAAGAGTGAATCTTCAATAGCTAGGTCAATGAATAGAAGATCTATGACATGCAAGTTGAAACTCAAGATTTCATAATAGGACCAATGAAATTCATCTTCTATAAAATCTCTGATATGATGTTGTAGTGGGCAATAATCAAGGATTTACTGAATAAGATTGAATGTAGAAAGAAATTACCTGTGTAGTAGTGAAATGAAACATAAGCTAGAAAGAATCAATTACTCAACAATCGAAAGATTTAAATATTAGAATTAGTATGATTACCCATAAATTTTTTAGGAAGGTACATTATATAGGTTAAATATAAACATGTCCTCACTTCCTCATGAATGTGGGATTATCTTTCACAATGACTTGAAATGACATCAGAACGAGCTAACTAAACATGTGTAGGAAAAAACCATTAAATGGAATAAAAAGCTACACTAACATGAGAAACTATTGTAAGTTCTAAAATTTGAGCACTACCTTCTTGCCTTGAGCTTGAATCTAGATAAGAGCCAAAGAGATAATAATTTCCTTGTCATTAACACAGAACTGAGAAGATGGTTCTTTATTGTTAGACATAGTTGCATTTATATACTTTTATAGCTGAAATAAAATGATAGCTCTAAATAAGATCTAATGAGAATCAATATAATTCAACCATTGAGAATTATCCCTAAATAAAACCATATGCTAGGAGAATGACTCTGGATAGAAAGTTTGGAAAAAGATGTGAATCCAATGCCAAGTAGATTGAGTTTTTGGGAAAGTCCAAAATAGGTGTTTGAAGGACTTAGCTCTTGAACAAACTGGGCACTTAGGTTTATAATTCCCAATGTGTAAAATACACTCCCCTAGAGGGAGGCCTTAGTAAACCAAAAAAAAAAAGTAAGCACACTTGGGCTCAAGCTTGGAATTACAAATTATGTTAAGTCTAGTGAGCTAGGTCTTGGGTGGGAATTTAAATTCCAATGCCTATTTAACTTTTCCAACACTAATTAGAACCAAATCATAATATGATAAATGAGACATGGTGAGTATTTTTAAAATTAAGTGTCATAGTTCCACCTTGAACACTTCCACCAAACATGTAGAGGTTACAAACCCATCTTATGAAGCATGACATCATAAAATAATTCTTGGAAACAAAAAATAAAAGGTAAGTATGAATAGAGGTGCTTATATATGTATTTTATCAAATTCCATGGAATCCAATCACATGAGGAATTCAAATCCTCAACAATTTAAAATTCTTTTTAAAATAAATATAAAGCTTTTATACCTAGTATTTTTTCTAAGGGAAAACCGATATTAGTCATGATAGGGGACCACAAAATATTATGATCATTGAAAGAAATACCACTAAAAAAAACCATTGCCAACCCATTTTATAAAGGGTTTGATAGATTCAAAATCTTTCTATATGCTTTTGGAAACAAAAGAACCTTCAATTTTGACTTGGGCAGTGATGACCAATAGAGAGTGAAACTGATGTTTTTCCAACTATCCTTACCATAGGGATTACCTTTAGAAATGTAGTGAATTATGAGGATTTTTAAGGACTCATTAATCAAATTTTCAAACCACCCATTTATCACAAAGAAAAATAATTTTTTTTTAGACGTAAAAAATTGCCATACCTCATTTATCGTGAGGAAGATAGGAAGTATCCCAAGTAAACCTATGATAACCTCAATTTTGCTTAGCACTTGGCCATATAAAATCTATAATAAAATTTTCTAATTTATCATAAGTTAATTTTAAAGAGGGGGCATTAGGAATAATAATAAATGTGGGTGGTTGCCAAAATCTTGGTATAAAATTGAAATTAACACGTTAAAGAGAGGGATTTGGATATCTAGTAAGCAACCTTTTTCCTACTTTATCAATGATATATTGCCACATATCTAAATTAAAATTGTCAAAGTCAAAGGTAATACCAAATTATTTTAATGTCTTTCCCTTATATATCCACTTCCAATGATATTTCTGAAGCCACTTATGCATGGGCATCATGCTCTACCTGTAACAGTGGGTTTTGGCCCATCACAGACTAGAACCCAAGGCCTTGCAAAAGATGACGATGCAATGCAAATTTTATTCGAATGAATTTTATTGTTTATCAAGAGTGAGATAGGTATCATCATTAAATTTCCCATTAATTACCTGTGATAAGCCCTCGTTCAACTCTATGAGTAATAAGATAGCTAAACACCTTGGCTGCTAAAACATATAAGGCCAGACCCAATGGGCAACCCTGCCTAATGGAGCAAAAAAATACAAATTTGTTATATTTTTGCCCATTGATAGTGAGGAAAGATTAATCTTGATAAACCAAATTTTACATTGTCAAAATAAAAAATTGGCTAAAGCCACAACGTTAAGCATAGAAAGAATAAAGGGCCATTCAATCTGATCATAAGCTTTCTTACAATAAACTTTGAGGAATATGGTTTACTGATGAGAATATGAAACTTATTCCATTCCGTCCCAAATATAAATAATATTATCTAAGATATATTTGTTCTTAATGACCCAGTTTACTCTTGTATGATGATGGTAGGTAAGATAAGGCAAAGACAATTCATAAAGGCCTTGGCAATGATTTTATAAGAAACATTGAGAAGGGTGATGGCATGCTAATTGGTAAAAAGATTTGGGTCACTGGATTTAGGAATAAACTTGATGTTTCCTTTACTTATGAGAAATCCCAATGATTTTATTTTTAGGACTTCTTTGTAAACTTGCAACAGTTTGAGCCCTATAAAATGTCAAGTAGCTTTATAAAATTCACAAGGGAAGCCATCATAATATACTTAGAGCATTGCCATTGGCCATGCATTTCACTGCATGAAAGAGTTCCTAAAGAGAAAGAAGGGAATCATAAATTATTTGTTCTGGAAGACTTAGCTTGCAAGTCACCACATCCAAACATTGTTTTAAGGCATGTGCTTTTTCCACTGAATCTTCCTAAGATTGAAACACAAGTTTATATAATTCCAAAATCACTGAGGAGAATTTAGGTATATGAGTAAGGCATTGATGGGTAAGTTTTATGGATTTGATTTCATCCTCAGTTTTTTTGGCCTTGAGAGACTTGAAGAATTATTTTGAGGCATAGTCCTCAAATTTAAGATAATGAAGATGGGTTCAAATTTGTGCCCCTTTGGCTGTATGGGTAACAAGAACTTTGATTTTGTGCTTGACAGAAGCTACCATGGTTTTTAAATGTAAGTGAGAAGGGTTGTTTCAAGGATAGAATACTTTTTTTGGAACTCTTTGAGTTTAGCACCATCGTGTCAATTTAAGACTCATGCAATCTGCTTACAATAGTGGTAAAGAAACATTGCGGTGTAGTTGATTTCCTCATTCTCCCACTCAATTTAGCTAGAAACATAAGGTAGATGTGGAGTGAGATTCTAAAATCTAATGATCAGATAGATGGTGCCCTTATGGCATAGGAGGTATGTGTTCATAAATAATTGATTGTGTCACTTTGAAGTGGTCATTTCCCCACTCCACTCTGTAGGTGATGGGACTATGATCAGAAATGACAATTTTTGAATGGATAGTGACAAATTTTATATCAAAGAATGAAAAGGATAATATATGTTGCTATAAAAAAGTGACATGATCCAATCATTTGAGGACCTTATTAGTGTCAGCATGGTAGTTGGACCATGTAAACCATAATGCATTATTTAAATCACATCATTGATGGAGTGAGTCCACTAAGCCCCACTGGTTTTTGAAATAAAACCATGCTTCATGTTCTCTGACACACCACTACATTGAGAGGGCACCGAATTTATCCTTGATACTTTTAATCATATTAAAGTCAACACATATCAGCCAAATGGAGAGGGGTAGATTTTCAATAGGTTAATGCCATAACGTCATTTTTTAGGTCCATCATTTGGGGCATAAATATTAATAACCCTTAAGGAGTGACCATCAATGTCAAGTAATGCCAAAATAACTCTATGCGATGGATGTTTCCCCAAGGACACAATTAAGAGGGTGAATTTTGGGGAACCAAAATACTAGCATTGCCACTTCCATTTTCATGTGAAATGGAAAAGTGAGACATGTCATACCCGATACTTCTCAAGGTAGATTGTAGAAAAAATCTATAAATCTTAATTTCTTGAAAATAGATGAAACTTAAACTTCCCAAATGCTAACAAGGAGTGCCTATAAAGAATTTATAAGACTCTATGAGACATCAAAGATTTGAGGAGAGAATATTCTTTAGGAAGAACATTCCATGAGTAGTTCTCCTTGACCATCCTCTATATATTCTCCTAAACCAAGTGCTATAAATAAATTTCCTGACATAAATTATTGGTTTGGCAAACTAAAATCCCTAAGAAAAATAGAGTAGAGTTTAGCCCCATTGTCCTCCTAAGGAGAGTTACCACTGCTGCAAGGCAAACTATATGACAACCAATGAGTGGGACCTCTTGTATAGGGTGTGCCCAACATGAGAACTTGTAACTGATTAACTTGAGAAACTTGACTATGAGAGGCCATTAGAGAAATATGAGACTGGAGGGGTTAATAGGAGTAAACAAGATCCATTCAGTCCTCCTAAGAGGATTTGGAAATAGGGTTACTTGGGATGCCTTAGAACCCTTGTTTTTTATGACTCTTTTACCACCAACCATCATTTTTCTTAAGCATGTGCTTGCTTAGCAAAAGGCTTTGAGCATACCATAAAGGGAAATTATGAATTATATGGTTTTGAGATTGATATCTAAAGCAGGTGTTCGAGAGATTGAAATATGTGACTTTTTTTGAGATGTGGTTATCCCTACTTGAATGTCAATAGACTCTTTCAAGTCCTTAATCAAATTAACTTCAACACAAACAAGCTTATTGGGGCATACAAAGTAAAACTTATCTACCTCATGACAAAGAACCTGCCTTATGGGTCTAACTATATCATTGACAAACACCCATAGAGTAATCATAAGACTTGGAAGCTCAACCCAAATAGGCACCTTAAGGGAGGTTTGTTCATAAACTTTGACAAATCTAAGGGGAAAAAATCATGAGGGTATTCCTCAAGAACCAATAATTTTACCTGGAAATGAGGGCTTGGACTTGAGAGGGCTCCTTGAAGGAATGGGGTGAACCCTTGGTGAACTTATGGATACTAATGATCTGGAAACCCAAGGGTTCACAGTTTTAATGAATCCTTGCATTAAGGGATTCCTTAGAGGGGATATGGCCAACATAATAAGAAATAAGGACATTGTTGTATTACCACTTATAAACATTATCGACAACATCTACTTGCAAATAAAAATTAGGCTAAGGAGGATTGTCAAATTCTATACTTCATATTAAACCTTCTGGACAAACTTTCAAGCTTGTTTTGGTACCATCCTTCCCACTATCTACGATAATAGTTGTAATAGATTGGTCGAGGGCCATTTAAAGAGAAACAATGGGTGGATATTAATGTGTAATAAATGTGTGATTGGCCTTGATAGTCCCACATAATTGGTACGACAATAAGGCGTAACAAGTTCAAACAAAGCAACACAAGTCAAACATGCAAACCCTAGCAAAGTAAGTTTCTCAAGTTTCCCTTTTAATTTTCTATCTCTGTAATGGTTATTTGTCTTAAGGATGAATTAAATATTCTTGTGCTCCTAATTATTAGAGTTTTATTGGTCATATCTATCACATGAGATATATCTAGTATTACAATAGGTATCAATACGTACTTATCATCATCTTTTTTGTCTTGACTAATCGGCATGAATATCATTTGCTTGATTTCCAAGGGATCCAAAGCATTATTATTTCCCATTTGAGAATATTTTATCAAACTAGATTCCTTAATGATTGCCACCACTATAGCTAGAGGATTAATATATGGAGTAGATACAAAATCTTCTTCCCCCTCCTCCTACCCACCCATGGCCCCGCCCCCCCCTTTGTTATGTTTCCCTAATCCACAAATTAGCCCTTTCTCTAATGGTTCTATCAAATATGATCATGCTCCTTATCATCATGTTGAAGAAGAGAAAAAAAAAATGTTGTAAAAATTCAAACCCCTTCATCTTCCTTGCATTTTGTGTGTTGCATATTTGTTTTAACCCATTTGAACCCTTTTACATATATATTATACTGAAACTTATTGGTTGTTGACTTCAAAGGTATAGTCAACATACTATCAAGTATGATATTTGAAACACTTTGACAAAATATTTGAAGATAACCATATTGGTGATATCTTTGGTATTTGAATGTTATATTCTCATAGCATATCAATTTTCTTTTTGGTAAAATCATTTTTGGGAAGAGCTAAATCAAATCCCCCTGACACATATTTGTGTATAGAGCAATGTTTTATGACTTGTATTATAGATATCTATTCTCCAATCGAATTAATTATTTCTTTACAATATCTTCTTACCAAAATTCAAGGAAAAGTGGATACAATTACATCTACGTCCAATAGTAATCCATATTCTCTATATGAGAGTTAAACCTTGGTCTTCATAATACTTGACCTTGTATTCCAGTAAAAATAATATGTTTCCAATACTTGTTGATAGTTTTCTAAACTTAAAAACTGGTATAAAATTAATAAAATTGGGCACACATTGAGTGAAAAACTTATCCTTAGTTTTCACACAAGTCGAATCCATTTATCTAAGTAATATCTCTGACATATAATACCATTAAACTTACCCAAAAACATGTGTGAAGAATATAAACTGTATGTGATTCATAATCACTGACCGCCCTCAAATATTATAAAAAAAATCATTTGAAACGAATTTTTAAAATATATAAAAAAAGGCGATAAAAATAAATAAATCTTTTATCTATCTCAAAAGCGAAATGTATATATTTTTTTCGAAATAATGATGATGAAGAGCATGACACTTCCAATATGTACAACTACAACCTACCTAAACAAAGAACTTCATCCGTAACAAACTACTTTATCAGAGGATAAAATCATTGACGTGTGAAGACTAAAGTTAAGATTTATTTGACGCGTAAAGAATAAAGTTAAGATTTTTTCACTTAAAAAGATATCAACATTTGACGCGTGAAGACGAATTGGCCAACTTTACGTAATACTTTTGGCTGACGAGACGTTGATAAAAGTACACCGAAATGCATATTTGTCCGTCATGGAGGCTCCTGAAATTCCGGAAGTCACAATATGATAAATCGGAAAATCTCATTGAATTAACCATTATAGATATTGTCCATTTTAAAACATGAATAGAATGAATGAATCAACTGTTATAAAACATTGTGATAGCTATGACAACCTTTATAAAACATGAATAGAATGAATGAATCAACTGTTATAGATATTGTCCATTATAAAACATGAATAGAATGAATGAATCAACTGTTATAAAACATTGTGATAGCTATGCCAACTTTTATATAGATGGTGATTTCTATGTGTACAATGAATTAACCAGTATCTAACATTTAAAATTCATTAAAGAATATTGAATTAACAATGGTTGAAAAATACATGTCATGTCGAAAGAGATGTAATTTTTTGTTTTGATGAAATAGGGTTTTGTAAAGTGAAAAAGTGTAAATCAAACTTGAAACTTATGACTATTGAGTCTGTTTAACCTTTTATGCATGAAGCGTTGAGCAATAATAATATAGTATTTCTGGTAGAGGTGATGGTGGAAAACAGGGCCTTGTGTGCTCCTTCATATAACAACGTGTTGTGCGGTAAGGAGACATTTTATTTCACAATGAGCTTAAGCAATGGTGAGGTGGTGGGGAAGGGCAAGGCCATACAAAACATGAAAATGGTGAAATATTTACATGTGAGCTAGGCGATGATGGTGAGAAGCAATGGAAATGCATTTTAGGTGAACTCGAAGAAGCTTGGGAACATGCACGTGCAAAGTTTAGTGACATATCACATATGTCAATGCAATTTGTAGCTTCCACAAAACCGTTTCAATTATCTAGTATAGGATTCAAACAAGTGTCATCTCAATGAAAAATAGAGTCAAATATCCAATGACTCGTCTAAAAATGTAGAGAATGCACCTCGTGTCAATTTAGATGAGTCTAAAACTAATTAGATTAAAATTCTGATTGTTTTAACTATTTAAAACCTAATTCGATGACTCAAACAAATTAGATAAAATTTTGAAAAGACTTCTTCAATGAAAGATGCCTCTATATATTCTATCCAATCGATGCAAGATTCCATATGCAAATATATATGGATATAAACATTTCTAATATTTTTCTATTCTCATTCTTCATAACACTAAAAACAACTATTGTATTTGTAATAGTAGTGCTTACTTATTTTTATTCAGTGAATAACGGAAAGTTAAAACTACTGACAAGATCACAAACACTGCAAATTTTGGGTAGTTTGTTAGACCCAGGTTTGAATCCCCACCAATCTTTACATATTCTTTCGAAGCACTATGGAAATCTAATGTATCTAAAATTAGGCACCACCCCCAATATTATAGCTTCTTTTGTGAAGGATGCATTTCCATATTGAAGAGTGTAAGTTATACCAAAAGGGATGGAATTTTCTTTTTTGGTAAAGCGGGGTTTTATATAGTGAAGAAGAGTAAATCGGTTATCGTACATCACTCAAAACCCTTGATCACTAACCCCATCTTAAATTTTGTGCATGTAGGGTTAATAAAAAATACTCTATTTCTAGCGGAGGTTAATGTTTCTTCATACAACATGCCAATGATTTGTGTGGGGAGGAGACATTCAATTTCATGGTGAACTTGAGTAACGACAAAGTATTGGGAAAGGGCAAGGCCATACTAAACATGCAAGTGGTGAAATATTTCAAGGTGAGTTGGGTGGTGATGGTGACATGCAATGACATGGTAGTTTAGGTGATATCATATGTGTTATAGGGCCCATATCATACATCATACCCAAATTTAAGGCAGCTAATGGATTCACATGACTTACATCCATTGGTAATAAATCTAAAGCATGTAGGTTGGTGGCATCTTTAATTGGCCAATTTCTATTGTCAAGGGTGAATAAGGATGTCATGAGAGCTTATTTGATCATGACAAGGCTCCACATTTGATATGCACCTCGATTCAACACTACAATGCCACTAAAGTGGGGATAAGACATTGAGGTTCAAGGCTTAATATTTTTATATACTAATTATAAATATAACATTATTTATAATATAATATCATAGCATATTTTATATATAATTAATTATTATAAATATAAATTATATATAAATTAAATGTATATATAATATTTAATATAAATCATTATATTATATTAATATACTAGTATTATTATAATAATATAATATATATATCCATGGGCACCCACTCATCAAATTTGAAAGCACTATAATGAAACAAATATACAAATGGAAAAGGTACAAAGGTCATGCTTTAAGATAACCTTTACATTGGGACACATTTGATCTTTTGTATATCAACTCCACTCCACAAGTCTATGTTAGAGTTAAACGGAAGAATATTGGTGGATGAAGTTCAACTTTGATACGTGGCAAGTTATTAGGGTTGTTGAGCATGTGAATCCAATTTCTCAAGGTGTGACATGACAATGAAAATGAATCTTTAGATCTGGAGACAAATCTAAGGATGTGGCTTGGCAATGAAATGTTTTTGGCATAATCAATAAAAACATATTACTAAATATGCCATTTAATTGAGGTTGGAGGTTGTTATGATTGTGCAACAAACACAATAATATAATGACAAGTGAAAGGGAACACATCATCATCATCATCATCATCATCATCATCATCATCATCATCATCATCTCTCTCTCTCTCTCTCTCTCTCTCTCTCTCTCTCTCTCTCTCTCTCTCTCTCATTTGTTTAATCAACCATTTCTGTGCCTACTAACAACATCTTATTGTGCTTTGGTGCTAAGTGGGTCCCCTTACCTTGTGATTATTACCAAAATACATGAGGAAATAATTGTCATTATGTTAATGACTACTCATGGAAGTTATCTTAAAATTATTTAAACATATAGGTGTAATAATTCCACAAAAAACAACAACATAAATACATTACATTACTTGAGCAAGGTGTGAGCCTCAAATCAGACAAACACAATCATCAAAATAGTTTTTACATGTTTACTATTTATCATAAACGTGTTGTGAACAATTTTTACAATCATTCAAATTCAATAAAAAGTATTGAAAACAAAGTCACACCCAAACATAAATGTAATCATTCACATAATTCAAATATAAATAATATAACTATATAAACAACAAATCCAACAAATAGAATGTTCTTTAGTATCATATTGATAAGAGATACAAAATCTAGGATCGTATCATTACGCACCTTGATTTATTCCTTATTGTCATTCCTTTTTCTATTCAAAATTAAATTGATAACTTCACTCCCTTCCATCACATACCTCTCATACCTCTCTTATATGATACTTAATTACAAACTTGTAAATAAATCAAAATAGATTTTTGTGTATATTAAATGTCATTTTGAGTTTCTAGGCAACCATTTTCCCCCACACCTAAAAATCTAAAGTGACTTCTACTTGCGTTCTATCATAGTTTGGCCTCCCCACCAGCCATTCACGACTAAAAAAATCACTTCAAAACCCTACAATGGCATCAATGCCCCCATAATACCAAAGGAGAAACACATTTATTACAATAAACATATGCATGCTCTTGTGTTCCCATTAAGGTCATTAATATTTTCCATTTGGATGATACTTCTATGACATAATAATAAACATTTGATAATGTAAGAGTATAACCGTGCAATAGTAGGCAAAGCTCCTTTTTTACTACTAAATGCATTGACATGAAAGATAATTGTCATCTCTTCACTTCATGTTACAAAAAATGTGTGATCAAAGATCCTCCACATAGATTACATGATGTGGTGCATTCATTTTTGGAATAAGTTAAATGTTTAAGGATAGGTTTTTCTTTGAAATGTTAATCATATCTAAAATCAGGTTGGTTTGTAAGTTTACTAGGTAGAGTTATTACAGCATTCTAGTGCCAAACCATAACATACTCACATAGAACCAAGCAAATTACCACATATTTATGTGGTGCAAAGATAATTTCATAGAGCTTTTCAATCCTTCAAAACTAGTGTTAAACACCTCGTGTAACATTATAATTTATGTGTGACACTCATGAATTGGATTTAAATAAAATAATAGACATATCCAACTCAAAGTATTATACCTTTTATTTATCCTATTTTTTCATTATAGTACAAGATGCTCGAATTGAAAGTTTACCAGGTGGAGTTATTACAACAGTCCAATGCCAAACCACAAAACAATCAAATAGAACCAAAAAAATTACCACATAGTTATGTGGTGAAAAGACAATTTCATAGAGCTTTTCAATCCTTTAAAACCAATGTTAAACACCTCGTGCAACATTGTAATTTATGTGTGACACTCGTGATCTGGATTTAAATAAAATAATAGACATATCCAACTCAAAGTATTATACCTTTCATTTATCCTATTTTTTTTTGTAGTACAAGATGATTGAACAACTAAACCATATACTATAAATTAAAGAAAAAATTGTTATCCTCAAACATGCAGGTCTCCTACTTGGTGTTTCCCTGAGGCACATCCACCACATACAACTCTAACATAAGGGTTCAGCACCACCTATTCTCCACCACAACCACATTCAATGTGGTGATGGAGCTATAATTATTAAGACTATGCTTGTCAAAATACATATAATCATTGACTTCAACCTTGTCTCTCAAAAGATTCATTAGTTACATTTGACCAATTACTTCTTTGTTGAATAATTCATAGTTAGTATTGACATGTATATGATTTAATATAATAGATGAACTCTTTATTTGTTTGTTCAATGCAAAATATGGTGTGAGTGGGAAGATATCGACAAAGGGTGAATGTTCACATCTATGGTATTGTGTTGATGGAGATGATAACTAGAAAAAGTCCAACTAATGATATACTTATGGGAGAATCAAACCTCCAAAAGTGGGTTGACATGTATTATCATTATAAACCGGCTAGAATTGGCAAGAAAACAGTCATTTCAACAAAAGCCTTCAATCTAAATTAAGTATATCAGAGCTTAGATTAAGAAAACAAGGAACCACTTTTAGACTTGGAAATAATTTTATATATAGTAGATACACTAAGCCCTACATATTTTCATTGAGATGATTAACTAAAAATTGTAAGAAATCATCTCTTATAAGTCAAGATATATCCAATAGGCACATACTCATATGGCCACCCACTAGAGGAACTCAATTATCAAGGGTCTCCTGTAGTTCACCTACTTCCTACCATTATTCATCACTATCAACAAATAATAACACATATGAATCCTAAACAACACATATGAATCTTAATATATAGATTGAAATGGTGGAGAGATGGTGGGTCAACGCTGTAACATAAAGTTGTATGATGGACTTCAATGAATTAAAAACACATGCACACCACATATCAATGGCATAAATGTTGTGTGATCTATTAATATTTTATGGGCATACCCATTAAATAGCCATAACATACAAAGCAATGGGAACCGGTGTCAACTATCAATAGTCCTATCAAGGAAAAATATAATTAATAACAACCAAAATTAATTAGTTTAATGCTAACAACTAAAATTAAAGAGTAATTTTTTTTCGAATTGGCATCTAAAAAATGCAGAGATGTATCCTAAAATGTGGCTTGGTAATGAAATGCCTCTGGTGTAATTAAATGCATAATCAAATATAGGAAAAAATAAAAGGGTTTTAGCTTGGTTAATTATTTTCATCAAATTTGGTATTGTAATTTAATTATGCATGTATAAATTTGAAATTATATGATATGTCGTAACCAAATCTATATTTGAATAAATAATGTTCTGAGGATCATCAAACAATCTTGCTCAAGGATTGCCACATATAAAACATTTTTTTTGACTTTTCACCCTTGCTTATATTACTTCATCTCTTACCCTAAATTCATGAACTATGAATTATGATCTCTTAAGATGCCCTAGTCCTATAAATTTTAAATGGCTAATGGTTTAGTTTGGGGGTCTATGTAGAGAGGTTTATTGTTGGCCCTTTACCTTTCTAATTTTTCAACACCAAAAAAATAAATAAATAATCGTTGGAAAATATAATAATAGAGTATGCCTTGTATCCATTCAATATTAACTCAATGTGATAGGTAATTGTGTATGATGATTAAATAAGCTACTTTATTTTATATTTATAAATAATTGAAATCAAAATTTGGTCAAATTAGCATGCATGTTGATCTCCAACCACTATAAGCATATAATGTAAAATGGTTGGGTAGGTACTTCATTAAAGGGGGACATAGATAAACATTTTAGGACCGTACAAATGACCTTCATAACAAGGCCAAATAAACACAAGGTAAATATAGGGTTGCACATGGATGCATGAAAAGGATTCAAACTGCATAAGTTACCATAATAGTTCAATAAATCTTACTTTTCACCAATCACCCATATATAAATAAATGTGGACAAAACATATAAAATAACGTGAAATAAATGTAATTGCGCCATTTTTACTATCTACACTTCCCCCTATGTTGAGATGTATGCTTAGCCATGAAGTAGGTGGTGTAAGTGCACAGTTCAAAGTAGAATTGATCCATATAGTGACCAGGGACCACTAGATAAGAGTAATGGTTTATTTTTTGAAAAGATATGTTTTTTTGGAAAAAATAACACAACATAAATGGAAGTTTTGAAGGACTTCAAAGCATTTTTTAGAGCTTATAAATTATTTCCATATAGCTAAATGTATGCTAACGTGTTTCTATCAAGCTGATATTTTCAGAAAACTATTATAAAAAAATCAAAGAATACCCATAAAAGCTAGCCCTGATAGAATGGCCCAACCCAACTAGCTATTATTACCAATTCCTATTTTATTAGATATCTTATTCCTAGGAATTATTCTATTTGCATTCCTATGCATGTTGAAAGTATATTATTAGCTTTGTTTAGCTTTAAATAAAACTCTTATTCACATGTCAATGCATGTTGAGTGTTTTTTATTAGCTTTAGTTATCTTTAAAGTAATTTATTAATATTATTAGTTTTCTTTAGCTATAATACAAGGGTTTACCCTATTGTGATTTAGAGTGGATAGTTGATATCTCTTCCATATAGTTTGCTTTCTTTCTAGAAACTATCTTATTATCTTGAAATAAACCTTTGTTTATTACTCCTACAAATATGTGTCAATTTTGTTTAGAAGAGTTTGACTTTATTGTAAAACACTAGTTCCTAATAGTTAGTGTGTTGTCCCTGACATTAAATCCTCAATCTAGATCAATAACATCAAAGTAATTTAGATCTTTCATGTCCCATCAAATGAAGTCAAACTATCAAAATTTTGGTTTGGAGATGACAAATCCATCTGAATATCTTCCTGATAGATGCAAGGGACCACATATGGATGTAGGAGAAGGAACTATAAACACATAATTTTGGTACAAGCCTTGTTATTAAAATGATTTTAATATTTATTCTATTCATATAGGTCATCACCTTTATTTAGGGGTTAATTTTCACTTATCTATGTGTCATTTCCTTTTTGTGTGATCATGTGGTCCTCTCTTCCTTTATTTTTCATTTTATAAATTTATTTTTTATGCCCATGGGTATGTTTGTCTCCCTCCCCCCCTCTCTCTCATTTTTATTTTCTTCCTATATAGACTCATAACTGCTATGAGTTTGACCTAGGCATACCTGTAAGACCTAAAAGTCTACCCCTTTGAATTTTGTGCACCCTTATGCTCGTATTGGCATATGTTTAGTGTTTGGATCTATTTTTTGGTCTTTTAACTTTTATTTGGTCAGATTTTACGTGCTAATTAGTGATTAATTAAATTCCTAATAAGCTTATATATACAAATAGTCTATTAGAATTTTAAGATTATAAAGAACTATAATGAATGATCAATTCCATTTCAAATCTAGGAACACCTAATAAATATTTATATATACTGAAAGTAATTGCATCACATCATTTTATCTTGTACCAAAATAAGGTCTAAGTGAAATATGGTTGCATCTTCACATAGGGAGAGAAGGTTGAAGCTCCACCTTAAACACATTATCCTCACATTGCATTGACTACAATGAGTTTGATTTCAACATGCAGGATATGTAGTTTACAACCCCACTTTGATAGTTTCCCGACCCATCTACTTCTCACTTCTCTCTTCTGGATTGAAATCTCATTATGCCAAGATAGGTAAAAAAGGAATACAACATTTTTTCATTTTTCTTGAATGAAACATGAAATCAAGGTATAGGAAAGAGCCACATCAGATAGTGAAGTAGTGGAAAAAATCACAAATCTATAAAACCTATGCATGTAAATTTTAGTGCTCACAACCAAACTTGATTGTCATTGTTCATAGCAACGAATATGTCCAAGTGGGTAAAATTGCATACATAGGTGGTGGACAATCTATAAAATTATAACTCAAGATTAAATTTCCAAAAATCAATTAAGGTGTGATCCCACCATCTCAACTATTATTTTTTTCATTATAATTATCATTATTATTCCACACTTGAGTTATGTTCTTGATCTATACAATAGAGTAGATTTGATTTTTATACTTTAATGCCATATTTGTTAGATCTATACATTAGTGTAAAATTTTTAGCCTAGTTTGATTAAAACCAAAATTAAGGTAAATAGGAAAAACAATTTCCTTAGACCTAGTAAATACAATTCTTGAAGAGGCTCTACAAAAAGTAAAGGAATGAAATGATGATCTAATTCATGTAGATCCTAAAAAAAATTCCAAGAAGAACATTAACACCTCTTGAAAGGATTCCATTCCAAGGGTCCACATCCTTTAATTTTTAAGTAAATGTTTATATCCTAATGTTTAGATGTAAAATATAAATAGGTGCCCTTGAAAATTAGATTACAAAATTAAATTAATTTTTTTCTATAAACACTTTCTCAAGTTCAGAGAAAAAACATTTTCTTTGTTAAAAGTTGAACCTCATGTCCAACAATGGTGGTATGCTCATCTTGAGCAATCTGAGGAGGACATAGGGGATGAAGGTAAAGTCATCATAGATCCATTTTAGAGTTACTTTTTTAATATTTTTAAAAAAGAGGATTGTCTAGAATATGCTTGAAGAGAAGTAAATGAAGTTACAATTACTACAACAAAAGGACAAATTTGTGTAAAACAACACAAATATCTTCTATTTTCTATCAAAAAAATCAATGTCAAGGATTTTGAAAGGTATAGATTATTAAAATACAAAATATATCTACATTTAAATCTCGAAACAAAGATCATATTACTAACTATTTAAATGATGGGAGAAGTCCATTGCTATACAGAAAAGATCAAGGAGAAAGTTCAAATAAAAGAAGAAATTTCTTGCAGGAAATCAAGCACAATAAATTAAGAGAGGCAACTCCAAGTATGGAAGTAAGGAACAAAAAAGATAGGACCAAAACAATGGAAGACTCAAAGTTTCCTATGAGAGATCCCATAGCATGGGGTTGGAAAATGGTGTGAAAACCATAGGAGCATGACTCAAAACATAAATGAATGTCATTCCAAAAGGACATTTTTGCTAGAGGCACATGAAAATGATATGATATAAACATCTAATGAGGATGATCACTTTTTACATATTATTAAAACATGTAATAAAACCATTAATTCTAACCCTTATTCTACTATTGATAAAACATATGTTGCACCATCATTATCTTAGGAAGAAGAACACCCCTTTTATTAAAAAATGTGGGTGTAAGGTAAATTTATTCAATTTATCATACACAATGTGATTGATAATAATCTATTTTTTATAGAAATTTAATGAAGAATGAGTCTAAAAATAACACCTCATCCATAGCCATACTCTATCATATGCTAAACCAAGGCATATATATTTGTGTTAGTCAACAAAATTTTCCTCCATACATAGTTAAGTCATTCAAAGATGATGTATTGTGTGATGTGGCATCCATATAAGTTTATACATAAAGATGGAATCTATCAGTTCAAGACCCAAAATGTCATCATCACCTTATGAAGGCAATCCTACAGGATCCCTAAGTTTCCTATTAAGAAGATAATGGGATTGATTAGTGCAAAGTAATATAGGCATGTGATTGGTCACATTGGGAATTTTATGCTAATTTTTATTTGGACAAGAGCACTCCATAGGTCATTACAACCATGTAAGACACCATACAAATTCAAAGTATCTAACAACAACATGTGGAACATATATTAATAAATTACACTAAATTTGTCTTGACTACACATAATATTGTGCCCCTACTCTTCCAAGTGACACATCCCATTGAATTGGTTCATGGGGGAAACCTTGCCAAATGGACTACTATACAGGCACTCAATGTTATAAAATTGAGAGATAAGGTGATAGATTGAGGATCTAATCCATAAATTCCATATTCAAACCAATGCATCACCTTATTTAAGCCCAATTTTGTTCTCTTAAAATAAGGATGGGATGAGGTGAATGTATTTTATATATGGATCCTAATAATATCTATGTCAAGAATAGGTATTAACTGCCACACATTGGTGACCTCTTATACCAGCTTAAGTGAGCAAATTTCTTCACAAATATTTATCTAAAGTCAGGGTAACATCAAGTACTCATTGATCCACTGACACTTTTTAAGAAAACATTTAAGTCTAAGGAGAGTCTATTTTAATGGTTAGTCATGCCCTTCATATCAAGAAATGCACCTGAAATATTTATGTGGATAATGAATGATGGCTTGCAAACATTCAATGGTTCCTTTGTGGTTTTTTGCATAGATGAATTTCTTATTTTCAACAAGACATGAAAGGATCACCTATAGTAGGCTTGACAAGTTATGGACACCTTATGGAAAAAAATATATGCCAATATGGATAAGTTTTATTTTTATTTTTAAAGTGTACAATATATAGGATAAACCATAGATAATTATGATGTACATATTGAATTAATGAAGATCATAATCATTAGATAATGGCTACACCAAAAATACTTAAAAAACTCAAAATATTCTTAGCATTAGTATCAGGTAAAATGGGTAATTTTTGGAATTAATTATGTTGGAAGATGAGCTGGCCTACATTGGGATTAGGAGTTTACCCATCCATTATTAGTGATAGAGGTCTATATAAAGAAGATGTATATCATTGTGA